>OZ025294.1:351114686-351716936 GCA_964019185.1 Maratus speculifer
TTGGATCCTCTCACCCTCTTTTGATATCATATGTTATCATCCTTTGACCCTCCCTCTCCAGTAATGACATTGTTATCAAAGTGTAACAAAATGTTTAATTATTAGAAATTATATATTTTGCTTGGAATGATATACAAAACTAATTGCATTTATTTTTCGCAAATTTTATAGATTCAAATGAAGAGAAGTCAATAAAATATTACTTTATATCAAATAAAACTTAAAAGAAATAGTTACTATTTAAAAGTATTTTCTAATAATCTTTAGTTACATAATGCATTCAGCAGTAATAAAGTCTTGTTGAACTTGTTTCAAACGGAGGAGGGGTGGAGAAGATAGAATTTATGATTTAATTTATGAATATATACATATAAAAAGTAATGAATTATTTTTGGAAGTTGGTGCCAAACTATCTTAAATGTAATAAGAATTGTGAATATATTGGGCCTAGGTGATCATTATCGATTGTGATTGTTTGGCACCGATTTCAAAAAGTAATTCGTTACTTTTTATATGTATATATTCATAAATTAAATCATAAACATGTAAATCTATCTCTTCTAAAAAATATTCTCTCTAAAATCCATCTTTGGTGGATATTAATATATATATATTAAATTTAACCGTTTTTATGCCGATACCTGATATCCGATGTGTGGTTATTGGATAACCTTTCGTCATTAGAGAATTTTAAAGAATTATTTAATTCTTTTTAGAGTTTTTTTAAGTCGGTTGATTTTTTTAAGCTTATTTTATTGTTTTTAGAACTTGGAAAATCTGCATTTTCGTAATAAGAGTTTTATATTTCCTTTTATAGAACTAATACTGCTTTATTAGGGTCGAAGGTTTATCGCGAAAAAAAACATTGGATCAGGAAAATTTTACTATTTGCTATTTGTTTATTATTTCCAATCAACAAACTTTTTTTCAACATTTACAATAGAAATTTACCACGAAGTTTATTGCTTAGAACTAGCAGCAAAATCTTTTTGTAGCATTTCTTCAGAGACAAACACTTAACCATCGATAATATTAACTTTTTAGCTCACAGCTATCAAAGCCTGAGAGCTTATGTGTCCGCCCGTTTTGTATGTATGTACTTCCCTGATTAGTTTTTGGAGTTCATTCGATATGTATAAGAGGGGGGAACGGGAGGCTCATGCCCCTTCCCTTAATTGATATAAAGGGGTTTTTCATGCAGAATTATCAGATTTCGTTCAAAATTTAGATATAGGATCATTCTGATAAAGCGCTTCCTTGCGATTATCCCCCTCCCCCTTAAATTTGATAAATGTGTTTTTATGCAGAATTGTTCGATTTACTTTTAATTTTGTATGCAGGTTCTTTCTGATAAGGCGAATCTCTGACTAGTTTTGGAAGATTAATGGTTAAGTATAAAAGAGGGGGATAACTCCTCTTAAATTATATAAATGTGTTTTTATTAAGAATTTTCCGATTTGCTCTGAATTTTGTATATAGATTTTTTATATGATAAAGTATGTCCGTGATTAGTTTAGGGGGTTCAGTGATTAAGTATAAAAAGAGGAAATGGGGGGAGCTGTTTCCCCTCCTTAATTTGTTTTTTGAACGGAATTAACTCTTGAAAATATAAGGTTGTAATGTACAATTAGTATGCGTAGCCTGTGAGCTCAATGCCATCAATTTAATTGATCAGTATTCTTTTTATTTTATACTGATTTGTTACATTACTTTTTTGTTTTACTATTTTAGCTACCCTTTATTAAGTGGGTTGAGGTCCGCTTAACGTTGCAATACATGTGTGAAAAAGATTGGTGAAAAAAGGTGAAAAAAGTTGAGTATGGCCAGTTTATGTTATCCTTCAAAATCGGAAAAAATCGCTTTCTCGTTTGATATATGTGATATTCGTACTCTAATTCAATTAGTATCCCAGCACAAATTTTTTATTTGGCAAATAATCAAATTCTAACTTTCTTGAGCAGCCAATCTCTCTTGCTAGTCTATCCTTCAGTAGAAGGTGACTTATTAAGTCTAAATAAATATCTTTTGAGATTTTAGTTAGTACCATTTTCCTTTTATCAAAGTTAGCAGAACTTAAGTTAGTCATAAAAATAAATTTTTGCAACATTATGCAACGGCAACAAGATTTAAAGTTTAACGAAAATGTGAATTTGGTCGAAATTATTTTATTTATAAAAGAAAATTACAATGAGAGGCACATGAAATTTCGCAAGCGCGAAATGTTTAAATTTCTGACTAAATTTGAACAAAAGTTGACAATTTTATGTAGATATTTTTGGGACAAATTGATGCAAAACATATTATTTGCCTGCAAATTTCGATTGGTTACAAAATTGACTCAAACAAGCTCTCCAAATACAGATTGGATACTATGCAAAATATAATGTAATCATCTCCCCATGATGCGTTATGATCCACTTTCTTTACATAAAGCTCCGTTGTGCAGAGATAAACATACAATCGAATATACAACAAAGCAATTTTCCTTAAAGAAGCCGAATTTTTGTCTCGTATTTTAAATTTTAATAGAATTTTAGGAAAAAAATCTTTTATTATTTTTGTTGTAATAATACAAAAGTAGTTTTATCACTTAAGCTTCCATAACTCTTAAGAAAGCATAATTAAAATTATCAACACAAGTGCGTAAAAACAAGATGATAAAACATTTCTCAACGCATTCAGATTACTATAATAAAATTTTATAGTTTAATAGTGTGAAAAATAATGTCTAGTAATAATTTGTAAAACGCATAACACATTTGAAAACTCAATTTCAGCCAAAGTTTTTATTTAGTTCATCTCTACATATGAATAATAGATTTATCATTATTCTAAAATTTATAACAGTTGGGGAACGCATGGCACACTTAAAAATTCCTTTTCAGTAATTCCCGTCAATAAACGGTAATGTACTTCAGATGTTTTGTGCAGCCCTGCATCCGATTTACAGAATTTATGCACACTATGTAGTATGAAATTTTTTATCAATTTAAAAAAAACGTCTTCGACTGAAAACGCACTTTCAGCAATTATTGTTCATAGTGAGAATTTTTTGTTGTTGAGTGCCCTGGTATATGAAAGATGAATGCTATGCCCATCATATTCATTAGCAAGCATCATATAGGTATAGCATCATGTAATCATCATCATATATCCTTGAATATATATATCAATTTAAATGCGTTTGAAATAATGTAACATTGACAAAATATACAACGAAAAGTTTTCTCCATAAAATATAATGTAGCATAATTCTTTATAGTGTCCCTATAAATGATCGATCCCTGTACACTTTTAAAATGAAAGATTGGATTTGACTTCTCAGGAAAGAGCTGTAATTTATTGAATCGTGAATGAGTTGTTTTTTAAATGCTTTATTCATCTTGATTTAAATTTCTTATTTAATAACTCATCTTGATTTAAATTGTTCAAAAACAACTCACTCACTTGAGTTGTTTCAACTCTTTATGAGAAGCTTCCTTTCAAAACGTGAGATGAGCGAATTTCGGCTCAACTTGAGTTATTTTTTGGCTGACATAATAAGAGAGTAAATGATCGTATTTTATCCATATCGTATTCTATAGCAATCATCTTGCAGTGCACATCATAGGTACGTATGTATATAAATATACTTGCATTTGAATTAATGAAATTTCATTAAATACACCACAACAGACGATCTTTCTCCATGGACCGTAATGATATGAAATTCTTTTGAATGTCCCTGTAATGAAATTATGACTGCTACACACTACATTTTTCCATACTGAACATTCCATTGTAAATACCAATAACATTTTACAATTTCATTGTGGTGGGACTATATTGAAGCCAAAAATAATTTTGACCAGTTAGAATCGGTAAATCACCCACCATGTATTGTTTACATATCTACTTTCTATTCCTCTGTTGTGCAACAACGCATCTAAACGGGATTAACTTATAGAACATACAGTAAGGTATGTTTAAAAG
Organism: Maratus speculifer; assembly: GCA_964019185.1. Lineage (NCBI taxonomy): Eukaryota > Metazoa > Arthropoda > Arachnida > Araneae > Salticidae > Maratus > Maratus speculifer. The sequence goes on from OZ025294.1 coordinate 351,118,659, forward strand.
GTTTCGCCATAGAAATTAGTTCGAAAAAGTGATAATTAAGTAAAAAGGTTGGGTATCATTATTTTGAAGATTTGAAAAGTAAAATTTCTCCGTGTGCCAAAAATTACTGAACGCACGAAAACTTCTGAACCTTTTCTTATTTTGACAATATCCTATTAAACCCTTCTAAAATCTTGTCCTCCTCCCTCAGCATTGTGACAAATAATTAGCGAACTCTTATTCCAATTATAGAAATCTTAAAGGAATGGCCATTAATTTGATTTAAATAAAGAACACTACATCAAGGGGAAAAAAAGTAAATGAAAGAAAAATATTGAGGAAGACATCATTAGTAATGACCAGCGACTGAGAAAAGTTGAAAATTTTTAGACTTCCAGGCTTAGGAGCCAGCTTGAAGAACCACTTCTCTGATATTAACGCATTCACTGCGAAGTGGAATACTGGCAACTCATAGTCGTATTCAGCTTTTCTTTAGTGATACGTGTCATTTTTCAGTGAACATGTTAACTATTCAATAAAAAACTAGTTGAATGTGCCAATCCCGAAACTTTCTTCTATCTCATACGTATATTTTAATATTTAAAAAAATAGTTACACATGTTAATGCTTTAATAATTTTAGTTCAATACTATACCAACTTTGATTTTCATCTTAAATTTCTGCTTCAGTCAATTAATAGGAGTAAAAACGAGTTTCCGTCTCTGCACGAACTGATGATCAATGGAATGACAGGCAGATTTTTTTTCCAATTCAGGAAGGAGCTACTTGTCATACCCAAAAATAATCATACACAAAAATTTTAGTTCAGTTCTATGCATAACTTCATGCACTTTTTGATGGTAAAATAATGAAAATGGCACAAACATCGTGATTACAGCGCCCCCTTTCCGCGGATTTTTTTCAAATTCAGGGCGGACTTACTAGCCATAGCCAAGCATTTACACAAAAATATTTCGTTCAATTCTATACAAAACTTCATAAAATTTTGGGTGGTACAATATTGAAAATGGCACAAAAATCGCTATTCCAGCAACCCCTTCCGGCGGATTTTTTTTTCAAATTCAGGGAGGACCAACTCGCTATAGCCATACACTTACACATAAAATTTGGTTCAATTCTATGCATAACTTCATACATTTTTAATCGGTAAATATTGAAAATGGCACAAAAATCGCTATTGCAGCGCCCCCACCCTTCGAAATATTTCAAAAATGAAAGAGGACCTTTTGCTACAGCCAAAAACATTCACAAATAATTTTGGTTCAATTCTATGCATATCTTCGTGTACTTTTTTATGGTAGAATGGCGAAATACGGACAGACAGATATTTTGTAAAAACATGTTTTTTTTTTTTGAATCTCTGACGTCTAAAACGTGTAAATCCGTCGAAAACCTGAAGTCGAAAAAATTTCAATTTCAATACTTTGAATACAATAAAAATCAAACTAAGCAAAGATTTTTAGATAATACAATCTTTACATTGTAAAACTCAAATGGAAACAAACAATGAAATTAAAAATGAAAACAGTACACAAATTAATATATTTACCTTTAATCCTCAGCATGAAATTATGTACATAAATTAACAATAAATTTCATTTGTCAATTGATTTTCCAGGATTGAAATTAAAATCTTTTAAAGATGGTCCATTTAAATTTACAAAAAATAAAATTTTTTGTACTATCCTCTTTTAAGTTTCGACGGAGTTTACTTTTGATAATGTTCTCTTTGCTGAAACCTGCGCATAGAATTTTTATGGTTAAAGAAAAAAAAAATAGAATTAATAAGTACTAGGTAAAAAAGTTAGACGCACAGGAGGACCCGGCGCCCGGGGTTTGTTGGACCTTGGTAATGGCAATGAGAACGACAACAGCAACAAGCTATACCGTGATATAAAAAAGGCAAATTCATTTTCATAATATTGAATAGGGAATTGAGATACATAAAAATAGTTTTAATTGAAGCGTTTTTCACAATGCTTTGATCATTTTATGATTGGCGTGAAATAAATAAATACTTCATGAATTCAAACTACAAGAGTCAAGATGAATAGAATACAATTAAAGAGTGAGTTCCTTGTACTTTTATACTGGCACCGAAAAACATTTATACATTGGGAAAAAAAAAAAAAAAAAAAAAAAAAAAAAAAAAAAAAGTTAAATTTACAGTAAAAATTGCTGGCAGCAATATTGTCAGCAGTTTTTCCCGTAAAAATTGCAGTGAAATTAGATGTAAATTTTATTTATTACATCTAATTTTACTGCAATTTTTACGGTAAAAACTGCTAGCAACATTGCTGCCAGAAGTTTTTGCCGTAAATTTAACGGATTTTTTTTACAGTGTACATGGCATCAATTCAGCCAAGTCAAATTTAATCTCAAGTTTGCTCATTTAGCGATATGCATTCAATATCTTTTCTTCATCAGTAAATCAATTTCGGCACTAAAGCCAGATTCAACTTCTCGAGTAGGATATAAACTAAACTATATATAAGGTATATGATACAAATATGGCCAATGCAGGTAATATGGCCAACCTGCTCTATTGTTATTAATTACAGTGAAATCCAAAACATGATTCTTGGATATACTACCTAGATATTCGAATAACTTAGTTTAGCCTCGTGTTGGCCGCAATCTTTTATCATGTGCATAGGGGGGAGTCGTTGTTGATTTGTTGTTAGTTGTGTTGGTATTTTATAATTTTTTTTCTGGTAAGTTTGTTATTTTTCTTATTTAAACAAAATATTTGTATTTATTATTTTACATAACATTTTAGCTGGTTTAAAGGCCTTTTTAACTGTAACAATGAATTTTAATATCTAGGTGTTCAGGAAGAATTACGAACACTTTTTTAAAACTCATCAATGTTGGTAATATGCCCATTGGGCATTTTACCTGCACGTATGGCCATATTACATTCATATAAATAAATTTCTCCGGTTTCCTATATTTGTTTATTTATGCAAATAACTAGTTTAAAAATTTTAATGCACTACTAGCATTAAATAACAAATGAATAAACTTTTTAAAATATATATTACTACCAAGTAAATACAATAGAAATCAAATATAATAATGCTAAAATAAATTAGGTTACGGAAAATTCCATAAAGTTTAGAAAACTTCGTTCTCGAAAATTATCTGTGGTTTTTATTTTAGATTATGAATCTCTTGACGCCAGGAAAGTTTAAATGGATGTCTGAGAATAATCAAAGATTGTAAATTATCGCAAAGTACTGCTTTAAAAACGTATAAAATTCCTAGACGAACTATTCGTCGTCATATTTTTTATTATAATAATTGAATTTAAATTGCTATAGGATAGAAAACCAGTTCGCGTATTAGATCAAGAAAAAGATTTCCCCACAAGAACTTTTAGACTTATTGATGCCAGTTATCATGCTACATGAAAAATGATTAAACTCTGCATTTTAAAATTTTGCAGTGAAAATGAAATAATTTACAATTTGTCATTTAGAAAAGGCATGGCTGACCGATAGTGTTTGAAAGTCTTTTTAACAATTAATCCCAAATTTAAAGGAGAAAAAGTCAATAAATTAATCCTGCTAGAACAGCAAAACTCAATAAACATATTGCTGATTATTTTTTTAGTAAATTACGAAAAGTTTTAATTGACACTATTCTCATGATATCCCAAGGACGCAAAAATGGAGTCATCTTTGTTTGTATAAAGATCTAACAGTTTACGCTGAAAAGGACTGAAAAAAATAATTTTCATATTAATGTTAATGCTGTTAATTCAGTATGTTTATCTGTTAAACATGTTTTCTGAATATGGAAATACCTGCTATTCCGTACCTGTAGTTTTGTAACTTTGCCTTTACGACGAAACATCACCTCCGCATCTATGCCAATTGGCAATCTCGTCTCTGTAACCCTGCTCACGGATTTTTAAGGCGCCACTGTAGGGGGAAAAAAAAAGACGATTCAAGGCGATATTACTGGGAAACGGGATACCAGTACAATTCACTGTTTTTTAACGGAAAATTTTTTGTAAATCTCCAGAAAATTTCCCATTTTTTTTAGAGAAAAAAACTGCAGAAGAAAAAATGGAGGGCCTTTATCACAAGTGTAGATAATCGGCGGTCATAAACAACACTGCCGACGCAAATTATTATTATTATTATTATTATTATTTGTAAAACAATTTTATAGGGATGTTGCGGCTCTCCGAACGTCGTAAACATATGCTTGCGGCCAACAAGAAAAGAAGGTTGAGAATGGTGGGTCTAAATTAATTACACTGTTAAAAATAAATATGTGAATTCCAGGTGAAACTACCGGCAGCAAAGTAGCCGAACTTTTACCATTCCGTTAGTAGATTTTCCGTTGTGGGAAATGCAAGAAGGGAAAACTCCGTTTGAAGAAGCAGTAACTTTCCGTTACAAAGTCTGATTTTTAATAATAATAATTTAATATATTTTTTAAAATTAATGAATTGATTAATCGACAAAGAATTCGAAATTACCGAGTGACTTTAAGCTGCTATGTTATTTTACTTATTTATGATTAGTATTATTATTTTGTATAATTTAGTTCACGCCGTCCTGAGGATCGAACTCGGGACATTTTCATAGCGAAACAAATCCTTACAAACTGAGCCGAACCTGCTGATTCCGGGTTGTACAAAGTATGTCTTTTATGAGTTAGTGGGAAAATCTGTTGTGCTTTTTAAATATTTCCTTTCAAATATATTCCTTAGAATATTTGTAAACCGTTTATTTTATTTTATTTTAGACTGATGCAGAATATTTATTATTTTTTAAAACAATTTTAATTTTTTAAATAGTTAAATTTAAAAAAAATCACTGTTTAAAACCACTGTTTTTTTTTTTTTTTTGAATGAATGAATGAATGGAAAAAAGTTTTTATTAACAAATTTTTTACAAAGAAAAAAAAAAGTATAGACAATTTTTTTAGATTGTTGTACACTATTTATTTATTTATTTTCTGGCTAATTAATTAAAAGATTTTTTAATAAGAAATAAGAGAAAAATAAACAGAAAAAATGTAATATAAAAGGGTTTTCTTTATGTTTTCATTATTCCAATGCGCCCGTGGGACCCGAATCCACAATCTACGCTCACAGGCGAGTAGCGGTGTTGTGCCTTGACCACTCGGCCATGGAGCTCCACACACACCCGAATGTCTCCGTTTTTTGTTTCGATTTCCACCCGTTTCGTTATTTTCAGGAAATATGGTGGAATTTTGTGATTTGTAACGGTTTGGTTTATTTTTGTCTTCCGATTATCTACGCTAGGGATATAGGACCAGGGGGGAGTGCCCTTCGTGGGGGTCTTTCTAAGGGAACCTAACCCGTATTTACGCAAGGTTCGAAGAAAACCACGAAAACTCCGAACGGTTAGGCCGACAGCCGCGATTGGGTTCGAACCCAGCACCTGCCGTCTACCAGTTGAGAGGTCCGTACCTCTCGGCCACTGGTGGGGCGATTTGTAACGGAAAATGTCCTTTTGTTTTGAAAAGGGATCTTTTCTGTGAAATTCAGGAAAAAAATGTTCGTGAATTTCAGAATTTTTTTTAACAGTGTACAGGGCTTCTAATGTACAATCAAAATCCAGTCAAGTGTCGTCTTTTTAAACATTTCTGGTCTCCTTAAAAATACTTTACATAACTTTACTTTGATGAAAGATAACTGTGTTATATTTGGTATTCCTACCAGAGCCGCTCAATGAGACTGCGGGCTCGGTAACAATTCCAGTACGCCCCAATCATAAATATGATACTATAAAACCTGCTCAGACGGAAATAAAAATGACCAGTGAAATTTCCGTTTTATACATTAGGTTATCTTGATTTTAGAAGGTATAATTGCATAATATATATTTTTTTTGTAAGAAGATGGGGGGAGGAGCGTTGTAGACCATGATTTTCCTCCGTTTATAGCAGGATTCCGTTATAAACAAGCTTTATTCTATTAAAAATTAAATTTTCGGGATAGTATATATATTTTAAATCTATATGTTATTGACTTGTAAAATTATTCTATTACTTTTTACAGTATTACAAAATTCGCAATGACTTTGAAACATTTTTCGATCTCATTATTTTAAGTAAAAAAATTAAAGAACTGAAAACATAATTAAATTTTAATCAAATTCATCAATTAATTTTGAATAAACTGAAAGCATAAAAGAAATAAAATACAAAACCTTGAACTGTTACTTTACCCAACTTTTTACGTGATTTCTGTTCCCATGTCTGAAATTAGTCACATGATAAAAACAAGAGCACCATTAAAGCACCATCGTCTCCTGACATCAAAGAACTTTCAAATATTTGACACGTACTCATTATACACCAGGCCTTAAGCCTGGTCTGTAAAGAATCTAGCATATGCTGACTTTTGAACAATTTTATTAACTTGTTAGTTATTTTAATTTTGATTTAAAGTTTTGATGTAAAGAAGTTCCAGTCTGCTTTTACTTAAAAAAAATCTCTTAACTTACAAAACTTTTTCTAGGAAACTGGGATGCCTAGAATTTTTTATATAACGGTAACAGCAAAAATTCATGTAAACAATTCTGTTACATGTTTTATAAAAAAATCGCTGATGCATTTTAAGTTTTAGCTGTTGCATCGTACAATGCAGCGTAATCTTTACTTCTTAAAACAATGTGTGTTAACTCAATCATAACTCTGTTTTTGTTGTGTTGGTTGTCGAAAATTTGGGCTTATTTTTTCAAAAACAACGTCGATTTGGTGAACTTCCTCAGCTTTTTATTTAAATACTGTAAGTAATTTTATTAAATAATGTCTTTTTCTTTTAAGAGCAGGCTTACAAATTCATTAATATTATTAGGTATATCTAATCTATACATATTTACTTCATGTTTCAAATGATGCCCATGTCCCAGTTACCCCATAAATCTTTCAATATGTAGTAACCGGGATATGAATCAGGGGTAACAGGACCTTGTTGGATCCAATTACCCCAACAGTTATAAATATATTTATTTTTTTAATTTCTTTTACTACGAAAAATTAATTTCTTCATTTTTTTATACTCACAATAAGGAAAATTATGCAATATCTTGTTAAAGTTACATAATAAAATTTTAAAAAAGCATATTGGGGGTAGAGGGTATCAAATAAAGTTTCTTAAATGAAATAGCAAAACTTTGAAATTTTACGATGCAGATGGTTTGTACATTTGGCAAAGTGACATTATTAAACAGTTATCGAAGCCAATGAAAAGTATCTCTGTTTGATATAAAAGCAAGGTTATTTTTTCCACAAGTTTATTGGACATATCGTACTTTCATTGAGAACAATAAAAAAGAGAATGAGTCACTTAAGCACATACGCAGTCGTTTCTTCATAGAAACAATCTTATTACAATACATACAATCTTGTTATTTTTTACCTAAAATACCCATGTAACTTTAATGTTTATTACCAAAACTAAAGGACATAAGTACTTACTTAACAGATATATTTTTTTAAAAAATAATTTAATAATTTCATATTTAATGCTTTTTTTAGACACTTTAACGGTACAGCTTTCCCTTACAACACTCTTTAGTTGGTATATGTAATTTAGATGATCTGCCTGATTTAAATATTTTAAAAGTTGTTTACACTTTTTTAGATAAAACCTAAGAACTCATTAAAAAAAAAAAAAAAAACCCACACACACAGACAAACGCGTGTAGATTACAGACTACCTGGTCTTGTTGCCCCATTTTTATAGGGCAACTCCCACGAAGAACGAAAAATTAAATAAATATATTTTTTGTCATTAGACAATACAAATTTAATTTTGAAAACTTCTGCCTGACAGAGTTTGATCTAACTGAACACATTTACAAAAGTTAATTGAAAAGGACATTAGCTTTTAGAGGCTGAACTGCCAGAATTCCCATAGTCACATTGTAAAATCGTGGTCCACATGATCCTATTATTTCTAATGTCAATGGCAGCGTTTTTTTTTTTTTGTTTTGTTTTGTTTTGTTATTTTTTTTCTTCTTTCTCTTATAAAAATCACACCAGTCGCATTTGAAATCACTCACCCTTTTAAACCTCTAAACTCTAAAGTTTAATCAGTAAATGCCAAACACTAAAATTTAATCACTAAATCATTTGATTGTGTAAGTACGATTCCGAAATAAATCTTTTTCGTTCATCCAGAAAGATACTTCGAATTATACATTCCAAACATAAAATAGATTTTTACCAATTTATCGTTTCTTTAAAAAATATACGTAAAAAACTTCTTTAAAATGGAAAAAAGAAAAGAAAAAAGTTTATCTTCCTAATTCATAAAGTGCTCCGAAAATATTCTGCAATTTTCTTCGAGTTTTAAAGAACCCCCATGTCTGCTCTTATTAAAATTAATGGAGAACTATCTTTGTTTCCTTTCCAATTGAGATGTTAAATATCGCACTCCAAAACAGCTCTCAGCCAATTCTGGTGACAAATTCCAAAGTACCAGGAGAGGGATATACAATTATGGGGGCACACTATTCAAAGCTAGTTATAGCGGAGAAACTTAATTTCCTGCTTAAGTGGAGATTTTCCACAATAACAATCACAGGTCTTTTTGAATCAGGCGGCGTTTCGGTTGACGGGAAATCGTTGTGGAAAAGCAAAGGGCTAGAAATAAAAAGTAATTACTTCAAAACATATTAAACAGACTCATATGAATTTCTATTGATGCTCATAACGCGCCACTTCCTTATTGGAAGCCGCTAGTAACAAGGACACCGGATAGATGGCACTGTTGTAAACCGCGGGCGGAGCAATATCATCAGCCTCGTGGAGGGAAGCGCAAATGATCTCAGCTGTAGACGCGTGTATGGATAGTTATAGGATTGTTATAATATAAGGGAATGGCTGAAAGTGCGCTAATTATCGTCACTTTACTTACTTTGGGTGAGTTTTTATTAATTGATATTTCTCTTTTTTATTTTATTTATATAGCGTCAGTGGCAACAGTATTTTACGAATGCGATAGTGTTATTTTTAACATTTGTTTTGACGAATTTTGAAAAAAAATTTAATAGTAGAGAATTATTTTAATATAAGAAGACGACAAGGCGCGCTGTCAAGTTTGTTTGTTTTGATTGCGTTGTCCGATATTGAGCTTTTATAAGCGAATGATATTGTTATTTTTTACAAGATGACTTTTAAAAGAAAAATAGGATTTTCGTTCACAAATGCCTTTTACGTTTTTTAAAAATTAATTTTAATTTTCATGCTATAGCTTTACAGTTTCATAAAAAAAATCGACTTTCTTTTTCATTATCAAGCGCTTTAATGTTTTATGCGACAAGATTACTTTAAAAAATTATTTTGGCAATTTTGTCTTTTTATTTAAGCTAAGGAAATGATTTTAATGTGGAATGACAACAATGTCAAATTAATTTGTCTCCAGTGCGTCGTATGCATTTAGTGCTTAAAATTAAGTAAATGTATTTGCGCATTTTAGAAGAAAATATTTTGAAGAAATACACACGACATTTTACATAAAATGAATAATTAATATCTTACAAATGATATATGACACAGTGTGAAAAGAAAAATATAGAACAACTTTAAATTTGTTTAATGCTTAGTTGGAATTTGATTGTCCAGTATTTGAAAGAAAATAATAATAATAAATGAATAAATAAATAAATAAAAAATAAAATAAATAAAATAAAATAAATAAGAATTACTTTTTGGAATTCACAGTTTATGCGACTGATATTTCTTTCTTTTCTTTTTCTTTCTTTCTTTTCTTTTTTTTTTTTAATAGCGTCAGTGGCAACAGTATTTTACGAATGCGACAGCGTTATTTTAAAAATTTGTTTTGTCCATTTTTGAAAAAAAAAAGTAGAGTTATTTAATATAAGAAGACGGCAACGCGTACTGTCAAGTTTATTTATTTTGATTGCGTTGGCCGATATCATGCTTTTGCAGCTTAAATATAAGCGAATGATATTGTTATTTTTTACAAGATGACATTTAAAAAGAAAAATAGGATTTTCATGAGCAAATTCACTTTACATTAAAAAATATATATATATAATTTTAATTTTTCATGCAATAATTTTACTTTTTGTGAAATAATCGATTTTCTTTTTCTTTTTCATTATCAGATCCAATAATATTTTATGCAACGAAATTATTAAAAAAAAAAAAAAAATATTTTGACAAGTTTGTCTTTTTTGTAAAATAAAATAAAATATATTCTAATAAAATGAAAATAAAATAAATAAGAATTACTTTTTGAAATTCGCAGTTTATATGATTGATATTTCTTTTTTTTTATGACATCAACGGCAACAGTATTTTACAAATGCGACAATGTTATGTTTAAAAAATTGTTTTGGCAATTAAAAAAAAATTAATAATAGAGAATTATTTTATTATAAGAAAACGGCAACGCGCTCTGTCAAGTTTGTTTGTTTTGATTGCATCGCCCGATATTGCGCTTTTGCAACTTAAATCTTAGCGAATGGTATTGCTATTTTTTATAAGATGATATTTTAAAGAAAAGTATGGTTTACTGCACAAATGCACTTTACGTTTTTTTAAATAAATTTTATTTTTCATGTCATAATTTTATTTGTCGTAAAATAATCGACTTTCTTTTACATTATCAGACGCAATAGTGTTTAATGCGACAAATTTACTTAAAAAATTTATTTTTACAAATCTGTCTTTTAATTTTAAGTATTGGACATAGTTTTAATATAATATGGCAACATTGCGATAGCTATCAAGTTAATTTGTTTCCAGTGCGTTACATGCGTTTAGTGCTTAAAATTAAGTAAATGTATTTGAGTTTTTTAAAAGAAAATAGTTTGAAGAAATACACACTTCATATATTCAAAAAAAAAAAAAAAAAAAAAAAAAAATTATTAATCTCTTACAAATTATGATAGATGTCAAAATGTGAAAAGAAAAATATAGAATAGCTTTAAATTTATTTAAAGTTTAAATGAAATTTGATAGTCCAGTATTTTATAAAAATAAGACAAAATATATAAGAATTACTTTTCCGAATTCGTGCAATTTGTGATCGCAGTTTATGTAATCGCAAAAAATGTGATGGAATTTTTTTAAGGTAATTCCGACATTTTTTTTTACTCTAAATGGTGAAGAATTATTTTAATTCGAGATTGATTTTTTTTTCTTTAAATGCTGAAGAATTACTTTAATTCGAGATTGAAACAATGCGTCAGTTGTCAAGTTTGTTTGTTTTGATTGCCTCATTAGTATTCCACGTTTACCGTCTAAAGAAGTGGAATGTGAAACCTCACTTTCGCAACAAAATATATTTTGAAGAAAACATACGCTATCTGGACAGAGTCATTATATAAGTTTTATAAAATAACTTTATTTTCCATGAAACAATTTAATTGTTATAAAATAATTTATTTATTTCTTATTATCACTGACAACAATATTTTGCGAACGCTTTAGGATTACTGAAAAGTACTATTTTATTTTGACAAGTTTGTTTTCTATTTTAAATATTCGAGATTTTTTTTAAATGTAGAGTGACAACAATAGACAAGTCAATGGACAGTTGTCAAGTTTGTTTTGTTTGTATTATCTGTATTCCGCTATTTCTGCTTAAAAATAAATTAATGATCTCACCTTTTTAATAATAGGCAATATTTAATATATATTTTTTTTTTTTTTTTTTTTTTTTTTTTTTAACGGAAACATTTTGATTTTTTTTTCAAAATTGATTTTAATTTTCATTAAATAAATAATTAATCTGTTATAAAGTTTCAAAACTATCAAGATGAAGTAAAATTTTATAAGATCGATTAGCTTTAATTTGTTTAAATTTGATTGTTCAATGCTTAATTAGAAAAAAAAAAATCTTTAAAATTTGTGCAATTTGCGGAAATAATATTTTATGAAATCGACAATATTTATTAAAAAAGTTCATTTTGAGTCTTTAAATATTAGAGAATTACTTTAATAACAGATTACGACAACGTGCTAGTTGTCAAGTTTGTTTTGACTGCATCTTTTGTATTACCACATCTCTGTTTCTAGTGCCAAGAAATCAGAAAAGAATCGTATTCCCTTTTCTAAAGAAAAATATTATGAAAAAAGTATGCAAATATGCATAGACGATATACATATATATATATAATATTTTTTATAGAAGAATTTATTATTTATAAAACAATTTGTTATTTTTTTTATTACAAGTGGCAACAGAGTTTTACAAAAGCCACAATATTATCCGAAAAAATTATTTTGAATAGTTGCCAACCTTTCGATTTCTTTAGTTCTGATATTTTTATGCAGCAATATTTGTTTTACACAACTGCACAATTTCTGCAAACAAGTAACAACTGCATTGGTTTAAATAAAGCGAACTTTTTTCTAAGAATTTATTGACATTAACAAAATTGGAAATTTGTCAACTGTGATTTTGATATATATATATATATATATATATATATATATATATATATTGAACTATGCTATTAAATGCGAGAACACAACAAACGATATCGTAAAAGTTTGTTTGCTTTTACTACATAATCTGTCTGAAATAAGAAAGTATTCTACTTTTTATTATCTGAAAATATTTTGAAGAAAATGTATACCTTATTTACAAATACATTATATATTTTTTACAAGTTAATTTTAATTTCTATAAAGCATTTAATTGATTTATTAAATATCTACAAAAGAGTGTATGAAATAAACTCATATAAAATTAGTCATATGGCAAGTTCCGAAGTACAAGTTTTAATATAAATATATATTTTTTAAGTCAATTATGATTGGTTACAATGCTTCATAAAAAAAATCATTATTGAAATTTTAAAGTACTAACTGGAAATCGAACATTTAGTATATAAATATGATTTATTGTTAGTATCTTTATCTATATTTTTATGTTATCTTCAGAAACAATAGTGTTTTAAGAATATAACCGGATTATTTGAAAAAGAATTTCTGAAAAATTATTTATTATTTTAAACATGGCATCTTTCGCAATTAAAATGCAATTGAAAAATTATTTAAATATAAGCTGAAAACAATGTGCTAGCCGTAAAGCCTATTGTTTTTTCATAAATTGATAAATAATTGCATCATATAATAATTTTTGTTCGAAACTTGAAAAACATAATGTTTGTATCATGTCTTAATACTCGGTTTATTATTTACATTTCCCATAGATGATAATTTGTAATATTCTATAATGGTTAGTACATACGAATAGTTTTATGTTTCATAAAGTAAATAAACAATTCCTTAACAATATAAAAGCTGTCAAAATGAAAATTGAATCATATTATATATATGAAACTGATCATTTATAAATCTTAATATAAATACAGATTAGTTTTAAAGTTGTTTAAATTTTAATGAGAATTCGATTGTCAGGCGCTTCGATATCAGAAAGACATGAAAAAGTAAAAACAAAAACAGAAATAACATCGAAATAGTTGATTTGAAATTAGTATTTATTACCTTTTTATCTATAATTTAACTATAATAACGCTGGTTGAGCTTTTATTGATTGCTTTTCTTTTTCATCGTTAGTGACAACAGTGTTTTATGAATGGTTGAAAAAGTTTATTTTGACAAGTTTGTTTTTTATTTTAAATATTAAAGATTAATTTAAATGTTCTATGACAATGGGTTGTCAAGTTTGCTTATTTTGATTGCATTGTCAATATTCCACTTTAATTAAATAAAAAAAAGTAAATTTTTCTACCTTTTTTCTTCTAAGAAATTGAAAATATTTTGAAGGGATACGTACGTTATAAACAGATACAGTATTATATATATATTTTTAGTGATATACTTTATTTATCCTGAAAGAAATTAGCTAATGATTTAAAAATATGAAAGTTATAAAAATGTTGAGTGCAAATCTTTAATGCAAGTATAAATTATTAGTTCTAAATTTATTTCAATCATAATTTAATTATTCAATGTTAACCCACACAAACACACACACACACACACACATATATATATATAAATTGCTAAATGCGTTTAGTTACCATTGTTATATATTAAAAAAATATATATAAGATGCCATTAATAATAATAAACTAATAATTTAAAAAATTCAAACAGAGTTTTTGACATTCAAAATAAAAAGATACCTAAATATATATTTTTTTATATCTTAAATTATTTCTGGTTTTATATTTTCTAAATTAAATATGTTCAGCAATTTTTTTTTTTTCATTCTTTACTTTTTAAGGCCAATACAAAAATGAAACCGTACACGTTATTTGTGGTAATCAAGATAATTAGGGAATGAAGATCCTGCCTTGTTTCGACAAATATCGTATTTCCATTTTTATCATTGTTTACTGTACTTTCAATTTCATGTTTCTCCTGTTATAAGGATCTGTATAAAAGTATTTTATAATGGTTTATACATCATTTTAAATTTGAATAAATTCCTTAATTATTTATACCTTCAAGTTGTTGAGAATTTGTATTGTTTTATATATACCAAAATTTTGAAAATAATTCTGTGGCTATAATAACCGGGTAAGGCACATTTTTAATATTTTGAGTAATTAACGTTTAAAGTTTTATAAAATGTCTTTTTATCATTACTTTTATAAAATAGATTAGAACATAATAATTTTCACTATATTCAATTAGGATATCAGAACCTCTTTTTTTGAAAAAATAGTTATATAAAAATGGTTTTTATTAATTGAGAACCTATTAAAAATGTAACTTTTATCTGGTTATTACCGTTTTACATTTATCTTTAATAAATGTAAATAAAATTAAATATTTATTTAGATTTTAAACATTAATTTCACAACAATTAAATACATTGTCAATTTTTTACTTTTTTTTTACGCTATTATATTTTTATGTAATTTTTAAAATTATAGACGATTTAAAGAAATAAATAAAAATCTTATCTGGTTATTACCGTTACTTTATGTACTTACCCGATTACTACTGTTTTTTTTTTTTTCAATTTTTAAACGAAAATTTATAGTCGCCCTATGACGGGAAGTATCCAATTTCCATTTTTCAGTACTATGACAGATGAAAGTACTCTTTTAAAGTTGCATTTTCTCAAATAATCTCAATTTTTTACTTACCCATCATACGTAGTATAGGGTAAGTCTTGCAATCGTTTTGAAAATCGAAATTTTTTTTGACGGATTTACACGTTTCGGACACTGGAGATTCCGAAAAACATATTTTTAGAAAAAAAAAATTGCCGTCCGTCCATCTGTGTGTGTGTGTGTCTGTCTGTCTGTAACCGATCTATCTCCCGAACAAGTTGAGATAGAGACTTGAAATTTTGTATGTGCTTAGTATGTAAGAATGGGACGAAGCCTATTTAATATCAGTAACCTCGATTATCCGGAACTATTTTTTCCGGACTCTCGAAAAATTCGTTCTGATGAAAGATATATAAAAATTTTCGATTTTTTTTATTTTAAGAAGTGGACGTAAAAGGCAATAAAATAAAACAAATTTTGCGCATAAAACAAAGTCGATCGGATTATTAGTTGTCGAGATATTTCTAATCCTGTTTTCCACATTCTTTGATTTTTCATGACCCTGTATTTCATTCAAATTTCAATTCAAAGATATCGTTCAATTAGAAATGAGACACTTAATTCGATGCAAGAAACCGTTAGCGAATATGATTAATATTTTTGGAGTTATAAGGATGTTTCTTTTATGCAATTCAGTGCTACTTGAATTGTTTGGCGTTTCATACGATTGGTTCATGAGAAATTCATTAATAGAGCATAATTATATGTTAAAAATACTTAATTATACGTTTATATTTTGTTTTGGAATTGTAATGCATTTTATAAATTGTTTACATATGTTATGTTTTCATATATTATGTTATGCATATCCATGATGGGTAAGTGTTACGGTGGCCTCCAACGACTAGTTCAAAATTATGCCATACCTGGTTATTACCGGAAGCCGCAGAATTCATTTCATGTGCAAGTAGGATTCATATTTTTTTTTTCTGCCTTTTATCTATTATTTATTATTTTCTTTCCATACTAAAACAAAAGGTCATAATTTTGAAAAAAATAATAAATAATTGGGAGTAGTAATGTCGTGTTTTGTGAATTATTCCAATAAATTACAGAATTTCTCAGAATATTTAGAGAATCAATATAAAATAAGAAATAATTGTTTTTCAATTTTACGTTTGTTTTTTGCTTTTTTTGTTATAGGATCTATGAAAGTATTTTATAAGGATTTATACATCATTTGAAATTTGAATAAATTCCTTAATAATTTATACATCCACATTAGTTATTGAGAATTTATATTGGTTTATAAAGGTTTTATATTAATATTTTCTCCACTTTATTAAGGTCTATGTGTATCAATAACCCCAAACTCGTATTATTTTGTTTTTTTATGGCTGATATGAAGATGAAATCAAACACTTTATTTGTAGTTCCAAAGTATTTGGGGTCTGATGAATCTACTGTGGTTCGGCAAATTTTGATTATATTCCTTTTAATTCATTTTTTCATATCTGAATGATATTGCATTACAATTAATGATATATATATATATATATATATATATATATATATATGAAATACAGTTTTTGAAAATCATGCATTTCACATATAAGTAGGATTTAGAAACTTTTTCTGACTTTTCTCTATCATTTATTACTATTTTATTTTTTTCATATTGAAAAAAGTCAAAATTCTGAAAGAAAGTTATAATTAAAAAAACAAAAAGAACAAATAATCACGAGGAAAATGCTGTGTTTTGTGAATTACTTTTAAATTACAGAATTTCTCAGTATATTTAGAGAACCAATATAAAATCATAAGAACTAATAGTTTATCTTCATACGTATTTGATAAGGATTAAAGTTTAAATATTTACGCTTAAATTATTTTGACAAAATAAAATGACGGGCGCAATGTTAGAGAATCGTTTTAAAAATAATACAATCGCATGAGGTACTTCTAATGCACTTCATATCCCTTTCCTGAATTTCATCCAAGTTTCAGATGAACCGGCACAAAAAAGATTTTACAAAAAAGAACTAACATCCTAAATCAAAATGACTTTTTATTCGTGATGTGGAAAAATGTTAGTTTTAACATGCTGCGCCATCGTTTATACACATATATATAAATACAATAAAGCATATGCTTAGGATAAATATTTATAAGTGTATACAATTGTAAATAAAGAAACTGCTTTTGACGTTTTAATGCATTTATCGCATTTTCTTTTTATTGCTCTTTTCAAATTTGAATAATATGAAAATACAAAAATTTCTTTGGTAAATACTTTCTTTGTCTTTAAAATATATATAATATTTGTTTTTTAATCTCTAAATGGGGTTTGCTATTTTTTAACAATAATTTTATTTTACCGTATACTAAAAGATGCATTCTATGCACACAAATGATTTTGTTGGTATGCAGATGCAAGATTATAATGTACTGTTCACATTTCGAGAAAAAGGCAGTTTATATTATTCGGAAATGGTTATATCTATTTTTATCTGCGTTCGTAATGATGTAAATACGTAGCACCTACAGTCAGCGTTCTGTCCGTTCGTCCGTCCGTATATAAGAGAGCAAAAAATACCAACCGATCCGTTTGAAGTTAAAAATATTAATTGTTGCATAATTTTCTCGAGTCGTTTCAAGTTTTATGAAAATTGGATGTATAGTTCAATTACAGGGCCAATAAAAATGAATACTGTTACATAAGGCCAATGGAAAAAAAAAGTTTTAAGTGCATTTTAATGATGTTACATTCTTTCAAACATAATAAAATTGATATGTATATATGAAGTATTTACTAAAATATACATTCTGCGCAATCTGTGGTGCAAAGAATATTTGCTATTAATTTACAAGGTCACTCAAAAGTATTCTAGTACACAATGGTATAAGGGGAAACATTGTTCAGGGCGTGTTTTAATTATATTAAACTATTTCTCATTTTATGAAACTAATACACGTTGTTGCGGTTTATTACTAGTTATTTTCTATAATAAAAAAGCATAGTATTTACAGGGACACACAGAAACTTTTTGGCTACTATACTGTATCCGAAGTTACATTCTTTCAAACATAATAAAATTGATATGTATATATGAAGTATTTACTAAAATATACATTCTGCGCAATCTGTGGTGCAAAGAATATTTGCTATTAATTTACAAGGTCACTCAAAAGTATTCTAGTACACAATGGTATAAGGGGAAACATTGTTCAGGGCGTGTTTTAATTATATTAAACTATTTCTCATTTTATGAAACTAATACACGTTGTTGCGGTTTATTACTAGTTATTTTCTATAATAAAAAAGCATAGTATTTACAGGGACACACAGAAACTTTTTGGCTACTATACTGTATCCGAAGTACTGTTATTACAACAAAGTATGAATATTTTTAACTTCGTTATAGTACAAACGCACCTCATTTTCTACGTTTGATGTGCAATTTCCGACTTGATTAAAATATTAATTTAATTTGTGGGTCAAAAATGTCATGTTTCAGGAAAAGAAGGTGTATATTATTTTAGTATTTTTACAGAATGTTTGAAGATTTATACAAAGTTACAAATAAATAAATAAACAAAAACTTTTTACATAAATATTAGTTACAGTTCTAGTTTAAATGTTTGTAACAGAATTATTTTGGTTTAAAAAAATGGTTGGCAGAAAGTTGCAATAACGTTTTAAAAGCAATGTTATTGAAGTGGAAGTAGAATTAGTAATATATTTGATATGCTTTTTTGAATTTGAGCCAAGCTTCAGCTGAACCGGTAAAAAAGATTTTGCAAAACGACAAATACTTTTTTTTTATTAAAATGCCTCTTTATCCGTGATGTATTTTATGCAATATTTACGTGAAAAATGTTTGCATTCACATGCTATCCAAATGTTCATAGAAAAAATAATTTTAAATTTCAAAGAAAATTTAATTTTATTCATCGATTCATTAAGCTTTGTAAGCAAAAGTAATTGTAACTGTAATTAAATAAGTAGTTTAGTAAGTAATTGTAAGCAAATTGTATTTAAATTTATATTATGTTTGTTATATATATATGTACATTTTACTATTTTTTAAAAATATCTTTAGCATATCATAAAAACCTAAAAATTATGATTTAAGTTACAAAAAACTATATATATCTATTAAAATCTTTAGGCGTTCTTTTTTTAAAATTAATTATACCTATATTTTTTATAAATTGTAAAGATCTATTTTTCATAAGCAGTACATGCTTAATTAATTAACATTAGCACATTAGATATAAATGACTACACAAATATTAATTAATTCATTAATTAAATTTTGATCGTTTGCTAGTTTTGAGTACTTACTCAATACTTGTAAAACTGATGTTGACATTCTGTTAAAAAACACTTATCTCCTTCGACACAGAGTGAAATAACCGTTTAAACGTTTTTAAATAAATAAACTTAAAAAGTATAACTCAAAACATGTATACATGAAACTATTTTTGAACCAATAATACGTAATAAAGATCAGATATAGTAATAATTATATTAATATATTTAAATGAAGTTGTGTATATTTTTATTTATGCTATTTAAATAATATTTAAGTAAATTTATAATGCCTTATTTAACGCTTTTCAAATGCGGTGGTAAGCTGGTGTGATTACCTAATTTTAATTAGATAATTTTTTCTGAAATGATTAACATAAGTAATGTATTTTTTTAATTTGAGTAATGTATAATATTAAAACAGTGCTAAAACATGATTTTATTTAACTAATAATAACACATTGCTCAGTGGTGCACAAAACAATAATAAAAAAGTCTACATCGGCATGACAACGCGGAAACTTTTAACTAGAATTAAAGAACATCGTAGAGATATAGAACAATATAAACAGAATACTGCCCTTGCTCGCTTCTATTTGGCGAACAAGGGTTGCCATATTAATTTTGAAGCCAAAATCATAGTTCCATGCAATAACCCAGTTCAAGGTAAAATAATAGAATCCATCGAAATCATAGCACGTGAAAATAAACCATGTAATGATAATTTATCCTACAATATACCAAAAATATGGCATAACATCATAAAACCTTAAAATTTTTATTTCCTTGCAATATTTTAATTTTTACTCACGTGTAATTGGCAACATTTTTAAATTTTAATTCATTTAATTTTTAATTTAGTAGAAATATCTCTCGAACAAGATGCAAACGTAGTCCTTCCATTTCATATTTTCCTGAAGACGCCCGCAGAAGACGGCGCGAAACGTTGAAAATTTTATTTTATTTTATTTTAATATGTACTAATGTATATTAAAATTCCTGTTTTGTGCACCACTGAACAATGTGTTATTATTAGTTAAAGTTTATGGTGCAACTGTCCTATATATATTTATGATTTTATTTGTTATTCCTATTTCTCAACACACCAATTAATATAAATTGAGCATTGGAATTTTAAACAGACGGTGATATTTAGTTAATTTTTCATACCAAATTTTTGTTTCTCATTTAAGAAGTTTCAGGTCGATATTGCGAAAATTAACTTAGTCAATTTTGTCAAATTAAAAATTACTGAAAAAGTTCGAAAGTAGATATTTTTAAAAGTAATTTTGCATACTTTAAAATTTTGTATTAGAAAATTGACAATATTCATGAGAAGTGTGTCAATTTCTGTTTATTGTAGCTATGAAAAAAGTACCTTTTAGCCAGTAATTATTTTAGTTTTACGTTCCAATTTTTTTAAATTTATTTTTTACATGCTTAAAATGTTGTATTCTAACATCTAAGTCAATATTTTTCAAATCAGAGTTGTTAAGTCACAAAGGGTTAGTATATGAATATTTTATATTTTATAAGGCTGTTTTCAGATATAAATACTTATTTTTTGATATGAAAAAAGCGAAGACAATGAAAATAAAAAAAGCAATTTTCTGGGGGAGAAAGAAAAAAACCATATTTTTTTTCAACTGTAATAGCAGTATTTGACTTTTAAAAAAATCCCAGAAAGTTCATAAATGGAAAAGATTTTTTTCGCAAAATAAATATTAAATTGTTATCCTTGCGGACACTTTTTTTTTTCAAAGTTTACTTTTTTTAAAAAATAGAGTATTTGAGCTAAGCTTTTAATGAATACATCTTCTTTAAAGTGAGAATGTATTTTAATGAATTTTATGAAAACTTTATTATATAAATTTAAATATTTTTTACAGCAAAACATGAATTTGTAAAGAGTAATGAAAAAATAACAAAACTATTTTTTTTCTTTGAAAAATTCTCTTGCAGTACGTTTTTCTGCAAACTGCGTGAAATTATTCATATGCAAAATAGGTTAAATATTAAAATTATTTTCAGAATGAATATTAATGCGTTTTTATCATGAAAATATATAAAGAATATTTTATTTTATGATATATAAAAATTTATACTAAAATTCTATGTGTAAAAGTGGATGACAATATTTCCAGACATCTTTCAGACTTTTAATAAATATCATTATGTTTAAAAAAAAAATCCAAATGCAAAGTCTTATTATAATATATTTTGAATTTAAGTACTAATTATTACAAGAAGTTTACTCTTGTAATGTGTATGTATTAAAGTAAAATATATGTATATTAAAAAAATATACATGCAAAGTAATTACAAGTTTTTAATTTAGTATAAAAAACATACTAATTTTCATATAAATATAAATACTTAATTAAATATATAATCGCTCTTTTTTTTTTTTTTTTTTTTTTTTTTTTTTTTTTTTTTGTAAATAAGTATTTATGTTTAGAAAATATTTGAATGGCTCAGATAATAAAGGTGGTAAATGACGCTATCATCATTTTGAGAAAATACATTTCAAAGAAATTTTATGAACTAAAATCACAAATTTATGCTGCCAAATGCCTCTTTTACCAATTAAAATCTCTGTGAGTACAGTGGATGATTTGTTAACGAACTGTTCGGCTTACGAATAGATCAGGTAACTGATCTATTGGTAAATAGAATAAATTTATGAATGTGCAGGTTTGAGCCTCAGACCGGCAAAATGGTTTCCATAATCGTCATAATAATTTTTCTCGATAATTCCATTAAAAAAGTTAATATTCAACAATATTTAAAAAAAAATATTTGATACTTAAAATATTTAAATTAAAATATTTTCTATATAATTATCAATTAAATAAACTGGGATAATCTACAATTCTTCTTATATTTTCTTATCATTACCAAGAATATAATCTGTATGTGTGATAGAAAAGTTTGCCATCCGTTGTCGTAAAAAATAAAAAGGAAACAAAGAAAAATATCTATATAAGAACTATAAAAGAAATTACCTCGATATCAATATCTAATACTTAAAAAACGTATAAAAATTAAAAAAAAAGTTCAAGTAATTAAAAAGAAATATTATAAATCATTAGCTCTATCAAGTTTCTTAGGTTTTAAAAAATGAGACTGGTAAAAATAAAATGCATGGCAGCTTTGAATGGTCTTGTAGTTAAAAAAATAATTTATTTAATAAAAATAAATATTGTTATTTTTTCAAGAATTATGTAATAAATAAATAAATAAATAAAATTATTGAATATGTTAAACTGGAAACACTATCTTTCGCATTATAGAAATAAGAATAACTTATGCTAAAAGTTTTCACGGGCCGGAATTTATAGGCCCTGGCTTTGCCTGCTGTAAAAAATTAAAAGTTCGGCCCAAGCCAAACTTTTAAGTTCTACATTTTAAGGCCCGGCTCGTACACAAATCAGTGAAGACAGTCCCGCCCGGCCATGCTTGTTTTGGCCCGACGCAATTTCGACTATTTCAAAAATTTTCAGATTTTTATGATGTAAGGTTTTCTTAAAGAATACTGCATACATATTTACGAGATGATTTTACAGTATATTTTACAGAAAATACAAAACAGCAGCATTAATGATTACTTAAATTTTTAGACTTTCAACATTCAATTAAAGCTTCATTAAAAAATTAATATGGTTTAGAATATAAAATATATATATAAAAAGAAAGTTAAAAACATAACTTCTGAAGCTATATAATAAAAAGAAGATTTATGAAAATATTTTTATATCATTTCATTAAAGATTTTCTCAAATTCAAAGGAACTACTTTCTGATACATTTCTGAATTCATTTCTTTTTGGAAACACATAAGATTAGCAGGTGTTTTTATTCAGAAACTATGCAATCGAATCGCGCTATCTATTTTTTGATGCAAGCAATTCAACAAAATACTGACAAAATTAGCATTTTGAACCGAATTTCTGTAAGCGAAAAATCTACAACCATGTCACAAGAATATCTTATATTTCAACAAGTATGTACAATAATCTTATTTACCAAAAATGTAAAACACTTTTCGAATCCATATTCCTTCAAAAGTCAGGCTTCTCAATTTTATACCTTTACAGTTAAAATTACTCAGAAAATATGTCAAACTTTCGTGTTTTTAAGAGGTGAATTTAATAACCACCAAGAAATATATTTCCAAAGATTACGTTAATATAAGTTCTTTGTCGCTATTGATAATTTTTCCAATCATGTTATCTACCGTACACATCTTGAGAGCAATTAAGTCTAGTTCCAGCCTAGCTCGATTATATATAGAAAAACAAGACCTCAGCCCGGTACGAGTCTGCTAAAAAAATATTAAGTCCGGGTTAGACACAATTTAGCTGCCTGTTGCCGATCTCTACACTGTACAACTTGCATTTCTGTATTGATGTTGACAAACTAATATCGGCTCGTGATGCACATTTTCATTAAATCCATATTCATTAAAAATAGTTTATATTCTATTGTTTTTACCAAATCTTTATAACGGGATGATAGGCCAGCTAAATTTTTTTATCGGCCCGGCCCAGCTCGTATGGCCCGTTGAATTTTTTTGCCGTTTCGCTGCCCGGGCCCGGCCGGGTACGGGCTTCAGGCCTGTGCCGGTCTCAAACTAATGCAATATAGAAATTAAACACGATTTCAATAATTAATTTAAAAGCAACACTTTAAAAGTTCAAGAATTCTTCTATTAAAACGTTCTAGTTTTTTATAATCAAATCTTGATAGGCACAATCTAGGCACAACAGGCAAATCTATGTTTATTTTACCTACTTAGTTAAAAGAACTTCAAACACATTAAAATATCTTAAATAATGTAAAAAATTAAAACTTAAAATCTTATTATATATTTATATATTTTATCATGAATTTAGCTATTTGTTGCCTTTACATTTCTGCCATTTTTCATCGAACGTTCTGTTAAAATCAAATTAGAAACGGACCTAGTTTGACTTTTTCCCCCAAAATGCAATATTTCTTTTCGTAGTCGTTTCAGATAAAAAACTGAAAGAATAAATATTTCTTTTTTATCTTAAATAAGATTAAGAAATGAAAGTCTGGTATGTTGCTATTTATTCAAAGTAGATTCAGTGAAAAAAGATATAATCTAATAACATTTGCAAACTCAATCTTGTAATTTTTAGCATTAACTTGCTGGGCTTTTTAAATTTTGACGGGAAAGAATTGAACCGATGTTCTTATTATTCTATTGCAATACCGTATATAAAACTCTTATTGATGAATTATTTTAAAAAATCAAGTACTTAAAATTTTATTTAGAATCAATCAGAAGAAATCGATAACATACCTGCTAAACTTATGTTTTTTTTTTCTTTTCTTTTTTTCCCCAAATGAAGTAATTAAATTTTGAAGCATTTTGTCAAACTAGTTTCAAGTGAAAAATTATCGAAAGTAAAACACTGTTCCAGACAAAATATTTAAATTTTATAAAATTAACTACATCCCAAGTTTTTTTAAACTATGAGGCATAGTCTTTTTAAATATGATGTAAAATTAATTACAGTTCCTCTCCCGAAGTTAAAGAGGCACACTATTTTTAAAACTATCTCGTCAATTTTGAATATTATTGTAATGTATGTGGTGGCAAAAAATACTAACAATTAAATTAAAAAAAGTAGCTATTTTACTAAAATTTAAATAATAAAAAATTTAATTTTTTAAAAAATCGCCCCCCCAAAGGATTCCCAAATCTCCCCCGTTCGCTTCCAAACTACTGTGATGACCGTGTAAATTTGGCCATAAAAGTTTCAGGATTTTAACTCGATTTTTAACTTTTTTTAAATAACTTTATGTTATACATATATACACATATAAAAGCAATTTTAGTATACAAATTTTAATCCTTTGTTTCTTTAAAAAAAAAACGAAGTTTGATCAATAAATTTTACAATTGAAAATATGTTTGTTTGGCGTTAAAGAGTCCCGAAGGTTAACAGATATGCTATAATTATTGTTAATTTCTCCACTGCATTGCATTAATTTTTATTATCTTACAATTAATGGTAAGGAAACACGAAAATATTTTTCCAATATCATAATCAATCTGTGTTGTACAGTCGTGGGAAATAAGAGTAAAAACTCTCTACTAACTCTCCAAATACTTATAATAGAAAAAGTTTCTAGTACCAAACGAATTGATTTAAAGGCTACTTTTAAATGATGCATATAAAATTTGCTTAGGGTGTAATCTACAATTTAAAATCACACCAAACATTATCTGTTTCAATGACAACACTTAGTTTTGTAATGTATTTTAAATATTGAATTTAAACTATGCCTAGAAACCAAATTTCATATCATTTGGGCTATACGTTTTTTATTATAAACATTCAAAATCGAGAGCTTCTAATGTAAATTACATTTTCATATTTTCATTAATTTCTTCTGAAATTGAAATCCTAATGTGATATTTTTTTTTGTGTGGTTATAATACTAAAAACACAAATATAAATACAGTGAATTTATAATTTGGAAAAATTTTATAATATGAATTATGAAACTAGTATTTGAAAAAAATCTGTATTGCAATCTACAATTTTTTGATTGGTTTATATTTATCATTTCCTGCTTTATGCAAATTTATTAATTTAAAATTTTTATTCCAGTAGTTTTCAAATTATGATTAAAAAATGTTTAAATGATGGTCTAATTCGCTGTCTATCATGTGCATAAAAGCATAATTTGAAAGAATATTTGTACTCATTTTACTAAAACTTTTGTGCTGACAGTAGTAAAAATATATTATGTAAATGCAATGGCAAGCCCTTTTGGCAAGAAATAAACCATTAATAGAAGTAATATGACCTTTTTGTAATGTAAAATTTCAACTTTCGAATACTAAACTTCAATTTGGATACAGAACATAAAATACTCTAATTTTAAAATAATTAATTTCTCATAAACCAATTGAACGAATTTCATGACATTTTGGATACAGGTCAGTTAAAATGTATAGCATTTATTTAATTGTACGATTTGGTTATTACTTGTGGAAAAAAAGTTTTGTGTTTGTTTTGATCTGTTGATAGCCCCCCTTAAGATAATGTTATACACATCATTTAATAGTAGACTTTATTTCTGTTCGTTTGACACAGGTAAGTTTCTTCTACAATAACTTGTTGCAAAACTAGCGCAAGGCTCGTATGGGTGTTTTTAGTTTTCCAGGCCAAATACCAGTTTTTTAATTAAAAAAATTCTTATTCAAATGCGCAAAATTTCGCGTTGTTTAAAGATATATTTTCTATAAGAAAATACAGGTACTGAAAAATATCCTTGTCTTGAAATTCCAGCACTCGTACAAAACCTGTAGTAGGTTTTTTTTTCTTTTTTCGTTTTTTACTTTTTAAACTGCACTTATAACTTTTAATTGGAGAAACACTCAGTTTAATAATTTCACAATTATCGTTTTCACTAATTGTTTTGAATATTTGGAAAACACTTTTATTTCTTGAATACGGATATTATTATATTTGGCGAAGCATTTTCAGATTTCTAATACATTCAAAAATTCGTAGAACTTTTCTTTTATGCTTTAAGCGTTTCATCTTAAACTGCGCAAAACACATAAACAAAAGTGCTTTTAATGCTATAATTAAAGATGTTTTAATCCTGTTATAAGAATCTCAAGATGCTTTTAACTTTATGGTATTATAGTAAATGGGATTGCTGAAATTGTTTGAGTAATTACAGTTCAGTTTTTCGATTAAATACGTAATGAGAACGAAATTTTACCCGAATTGTATCGTTATAAAATCTTGAAACGAATTTATCGACTTAACGAATTATAATTTATTAATACTTTTGTTTTATATAAAAAATATAAAACCAAATATGATGGCTAAAACTATTTCAGCAATTATTTGGTCAGGTTTAATAGTAGTAAAAATAAATATGTATATATCTAAATAAGCCTAAAATGAAGCTAACTTTCCATGTAATTAACTTTAATTAATGATAGTAAGGAGTCTGGAATGATAGTGAAATTATGCCTGAATTTTACTGTCAAACTTAAAAAGCTCAAATTGTACAAAATATGTTAACAACTTTACTTGTAATTCTATAAATCTGTGATACTCTTTTATGTCATGGATATATCAGTAGTGTAGTCGTAAAAAAACACCTGAGGATATACTCTCTAAGCAGAGGTTACATGCTGAAGGAAGAGATCTATCTTAGAGTGTATATATTATAGCTTAGCTTTCTTGAGAAACAGACGGTATACGCTGTTTTAAAAAAATCCAAAAGGTATACGTCATATACCCCATATATCCTCTACTATATCCCTGACAGATACTTAGTAGCCCTCGAGTTCCTTTGAAAAGGCCTTTCACGTGAAAAATCTAAAGCATTAACACATCGCTGCAATGATTTTGGAAAAAGAAATATTTAAACAAAACTAAGAATTTTATTTTCTAATATGTTAAGTTGGATAGTATTTTTGTTTAACTATCATAATGTATCTTGACTGTCAAGATATATGAGCTTTTCTTAAGAGGCTACTTCATTCAAATAAAAAGACCATTCGCTAATTCTAATTCTATGGAAGAAATTCATAATGATATCTCGGTTGCCTTTCAATATTTTTAAATGTTTTTTTTGCATTGGATAGCTGAGATTGATCTGAATGCAGGTCGTTTTTTACTTTTTTGATTTTGTTTACAGATATTTTTTATGAGGACGCTTTCATTTTCGGTACCGATTTGGAAAGCAAAAGCACCCTCATAAAAAATATCTGCAACCAAAAAAGTAATGAACGAATTGAATATTTCCAACTGAGCGTAAAATCGT
Organism: Maratus speculifer; assembly: GCA_964019185.1. Classification (NCBI taxonomy): domain Eukaryota; kingdom Metazoa; phylum Arthropoda; class Arachnida; order Araneae; family Salticidae; genus Maratus; species Maratus speculifer. Next base: position 351,146,804 of record OZ025294.1, read on the forward strand.
CCACGCTGGGAATCGAACCCAGATACTTGGCTTACAAGATCAATGCTTTACCTGTTAAGCTATCTGGGTGATAGCCACCTGGGATTTTTTGCTCAGATAATCTTGTAGGTCATAAAATCTGGTCTGTCATTTAGACAGCTCAACAGAATAGACCGCAGGTAATGGAGCTCCATATGACGATGGGTACGTAGATATACTAATGATGATTACTTTACCAATCAGTTAGATTGTGTTGAAAATATTAGTATAAAGTAATAAACGGTCTGTATTCAGATCAATATCAGCTATCAAATGCCTCCCCCTCCCCCCCCCAAAAAATTGAAATGAAGCCGTCTTTTCATTTGATTGAAGTAGCTTCTTAAACATTTATCAATTTTGATTTTATCCACTTCTCGACCGCAATCTTCCAGATCTCATCCAGTGCTTTAGGATGCCACTTATAAAGCACTTGTTTTCTCGAAATGCACAGTTATCCATATGAGATCCCCGGAGGAACTTAGGTAGAATGCATTTTAAACGGAATACCCATTTTTTTTAATTCCTCATTTTTTTTCTAAAAATATAGCAGAAGATTTAGAGGCATGCTGATAATCTTATCTTAATGGAACTTAACATAATAATGAAGATTCTTTGGATAAATGACTTCTTTGAAACTGGTTTTAAAATGCATTTCTAATAGTAATCCGAATTAACTTCGAGATTTTTTTCGCCACTTATTAACTTATTTATAAGAAAATACAGCGATAACTATAAAACCTTTAGCAGAACATTCTTAATTTTCTCAACATTTTGGGATTTTTTCTTTTCTGGAGTTACCTTTGCATTTTATACATTTTTGCGAGAAAAAGTACAAGGAAAAAGTACTTTAAAAGTCAATTGTAAACTTTGACAATAATTTCCTTTTTAGGGTTTTGTTCATCTGACGAAACCCTATTTGTCTATGTCCTCTCTCTGTCCTTCCGTCGCAGAGTCCGTAAACAAAAACTGGTAAAATCAGAGACTTCTAATTTTATGTACTTACAGCTTTTATTATATTATAGTATTTTTCTAATTTTATGTACTTCGTGTCGCACGACAAAAAAGTCTATTATTTTAATTGAATTAATTTTTTCCATGTCATCCGTTTATTTTTGAGATTTAATTTCAAAAGAGAACCTTACTTTCAACATTTTACGTGCAGACATCATGGTTTGAAGGTACATTTATCTCGCTAGTAAATAGAAGGTTCTTAGTTCCATTCCCGATGCTGGAACTTCAAAAGAAACTTCTAATTTTGATCCTAAGATGGATTTAATGCGAAGAAATTTCGTATTTTTGGTCAATTTAAAGATTTGTATCAATGGGTTTCGTTCATTTGACATTCATAGCAGTTTTTTTTATTCAATTTTTTTTCTATTTAATTTTTTTTTCGATTTATTAATGATTCAGCATTTTAAATTTACTTTAGACAATTTTTTCGCTTTTACGAATTTAAAATTTCATTTATATCTCCGGTAAAATTCTTAAATTTAAGATTTTCAAAAAATTTAGAATTTTAGATTTCAATTAAATAATTTGATTTGAACATATTTAATTTGATTAAAATAAACAACATCCTTTTATAATTATTTTTAAATTTAATTTATTCATACTACCATCTACGTGAGAATTTAATATTTATAAATTAAGAGTTTGAATTTATTTATTAAAGGATAAGTTGCTTTCAAAGAAATACTAAATGAAATCCTCTGTGTGATTTGCGATCACACTTACCCATTTATTATTAATTAAAGCAATTATTTTACAAATAATAATATTAAAACCATGGTTTTCTCAACCTTTTCTTAATAATCCAGTAAGAGTATTTTTCAGCGTAAAGCACAAATGCATAGTTTTCTGTCCATTTTTTTTTCAGACACATTTTAGAGCAAAGGACCAGTTTAATGATGCAGATGATAATTAAACTCTTAACGCAGGTGCTGGCGATCTTTTTTTGGCAGTAAGTCACAATCAACCAAAATACTTGCATTAAGAAATGGTTCCGGATCAGTGATCTTTTTCGATGAATAATAAGAGAAATTTTATTGAGAAGATTACTACAACACGCTTTTTAAAATTAAAAAAAAAATTTGTAATTATTATTTAAAAAAACATAACTGGATGAACTTTATTTTTCTGTTCGATCTCAATGGCTGCCGTGATATTGAACTTTTGTTGTAAGTTCACGGTTATAGTTAGCCGTCTTAAAACGAATATAAGCAAGTGAATTTTCGGTTTTAAACTATTCCTGTTCTTACTTTAAGGCTGTTCTTAAATCAAAAAGGGCAATTTTATGACACATGTTTTAATTTATTTTTGTTCGGAAATGCATGAAACTAGCAGTTGATGTTGTTCAGAAATTATCGAATCGCATTCATTTTCTGGTTTAGATTGCAAACACAATAGATTTTTCAGAAAATAGTGTCAAAGTAAATGTTTTGAACCTAATTTTCGCGCTAAAGAAATACGATTCAAACTGGGATGAAAAACGTTACTATCAGGAAATCGGAAACGCTTAAAACGCAATAAGTAAATTATTGATAAAAAAATATGGAAAATTCAGTTCGATTCCAAATCACTTCCCTTGTCAGGCCTTCCGATTTCATATCTTTCTGTTAAAAAATGAATTTGTAAATGCGTCAAAACGTTTTACGCTTGTTGAGCAGAGCAGTTGAGAACAGCCTTAAATAAATTTCATGTGTGAAAATATATGTTCACGTTTTTAAGTTGAACCAAATACCGATAAAATGGCCAAACAATTCTGTTTCGATAAGAAATTTTTGTCGGAAAGTGCTGCCCAATGTGTTGATACCGTGGCAAATTCATAATCTTCTGATTTCGCCTCAAAAGAGGAAAATAACTGTCAAATCCTAGAAGTAGCTCAAATTGACCTTTGAAGGGACTAAAGGAGAAGGCACAGCGATTGTTTAAGGCAGCCATTGGTTACTGCCTTCCGTCAAGTCTTCATTTGTCAAATCGCTGCATTCATTATGCATGTTCGTCACTGAAACTTTATAATTTAACAGAATAATATTGTTATTATTTTTTTAGTTTCTTTTTCCATGTTTCTTTTCTATATTAAGCTTTTTTTTTTTAGAACACATATAAATTCCTTAAAATTATGAAATGAATCACTTGATGACTTGTGGGGCATAGATTGCCGATCATTAACAATAATTTAAATAAAAAGAATATTGCCCAGTTAAACTGATGGCATTGAGCTCACAGGCTACGCATACTTATTGTACATTACAGCCTTATATTTGAAGGGTTAATTACGTTCGAAAAACAAATTAAGGAGGGGAAACAGCTCCCCCCTTTCCCCTTTTTATACTTAATCATTGAACCCTCTAAACTGATCAGGGACATGCTTTATCATATAAAAAATCCATATCCAAAATTTAGAGCAAACCGGAAAATTCCTAATAAAAACCCATTTATATATTTTAAGAAGAGTCATCCTTCTCTTTTATATACTTAACCATTAAACTTCCAAAACTATTCAGAGATTTGAACGAAATCTGACAATTCTGCGTGAAAAACCCATTTATATAAATTAAGGGGAGGGGCATTTGAACCCCCATTTCCCCTGTTTATATTTATCCAATGAACACCTAATACCAATCACGGAAGCTCTTCATCAGAATGATCCTATGTATAAATTTTGAACAAAAACTAATATTTCTGCATGAAAAACCCATTCATATCAATTAAGGGGAGAGGCATGAGCCCACCGTTCCCCGTCTTATACATATCGAATGAACTCCAAAAACTAATCAGGGAAGCACCTTATCAGGATATACCTATATACAAAATTTCAAGTGCATGGGATATTTTTATCATGAGCTATCGCGTTACGTACGAACGTACGCACATACATACAGAACGGGCGGGCACATAAGCTCTCAGGCAATGATAGCCTGTGAGCTAAAAATAATTCCAAAATGATGGTTTTCTTAAAATTGCCATGCTCGTGTTTTTATATAAATTGATGAATAATGAAACCATATGTCCGAACAGTGTGGTTAAATTTAAATGCTTGTTAAAAGTTCCATTTACAGAAGTCATTAAACAAAAAATTTCTCCGCCTATTTTTAGGAACTTTCGTAATTAAATAAATACATAACACTTCTAATTGTCGCCTGTCCGTTCGTCCGCATATAACAGAGCAAAACCTACCCAACCTGATGGTTTAAAATTCAATACATAAAATCGTTACAGAATTTCGTCGAGTTATTTCAAATTTTATAGCTTTCGAATCGAAACTTAACATGATATTAATAAATTTTTCTTTATTATATTAAATCATATCACACATAATGAATTCACTGATATCCCATGATAGTTAATGATTCTAAATTGTCATGGTGATTTCGTCATATTTAAGATGTCGTTTTATTATTTCCATATTACTGAATCTAATTTATAGAATTGTCATAAATTTTGTATGCATGCACTTTTGTATAAGAGTGTAAAAGACACGGCAGCAAGATCTGAATAGTTATAAAACTTGTTAAGCTGCTATCAGATTCACGAACTCTACGAGGAACAAACTTTTCAGCCGATTTTAACCCCAACTTTTTCCCATTTAAAAGGAGAAAAAAGTTACAATTGTCTTAGAAAATTTGGAGGAAAAGCAGGAAAACCTGTGCTATTAGTACCAGCAGTTAATATTTATCGCCTATTCGCATCAATCGCTTATCTCTGATTCGTTGAAATGTTCGATGTTGGATGAAAAGTCTCGGCTAGCGGCGACATTTTTGGAATTGCGGAAAAAATTTGGGGGACATTGCTGTTTGCTATCATACTGGGTGTTGTGAGGATATTTCACGAAAAGTTGGAGGAAGTCAAGTATTGGCTCAAAAGTCTTTCGAAATGTTGATGAATCTGATAGCAGCTTTAGAATATGAATGCACCACTTTTGTTATATTTGTGGTACAACTTTTGACTTGATATAAATTAATGTGACTTTTTAGCTTATTTTACTTTTTATATATTTAATTTTTTAATAAAAATAATTTGATTATTATCCCTAAGATTTCGTATCGCAGATAAATAATAATAAAAAATTAGTAAGAAAAAAATTACAATATTTGATTTCAATAGAAACGAAAGTAGTTAAATTGTTTTTGAACAATTCTTGTTAAGCCTATTAAAGAAATTCAAGTGCTATGTATTAATTTTCATTGCAAAATTTCACTTAGAGAATTTTACGCTTCTGCTACCAACGAGTAAGTTAGCATTCATATTTTTAATGATATAGTTATGAATATTTATTAAAACATTCCAAAAGTATACGTTTCCTTTAAATAATATGAAATCTTCCTTCATCTGCTTATCATATGATTTTCTACGCCTCTTTAATGGATATTTAGAAACTGTATTTTCAACTTGTTTATCTTGAAATTCGCATTCGCAAAAATACTTGAATTTAAAATATTGATGTAATAAAATTTTCTTGAAGCAAGGAATTATTATTTTTTTAAAATCAGGTTGAAAAGAGTTATAGTAAATTTAAATTGCAAATTAAGAATTCAGCATTTCCTAGTTTTCATCTTTTCATATGTATGACTTCAGTTCGGCAGTTTCGAAATTATTGTCACGTATTCCGTTGCTAAAGGTAATAAATAGATGAAATGTCATAAGCGAAATAAACATTTAAACGAAGAAACGAAGAAATGAATCTATATTATTAAAAAAAAAGATGTATTTTCCCTTAAAGAAAAAAAAAAAAAATAAATGTATATATATAGATGTGGAAATAAAAGGAAAAGTAAATAAAGGAAATCAATTTATACTTTGCAAACAAAATAATTTTTCATTGTAAATCTAATTATATTGTTATTTGCTAGTTATATTATCTAGCTATAATGTTTATAGCAAAGGGACAGCGACAACATAAAAGCAGTAGTTCCTTACATCGAATAATCATAAGGTTAGCTCACAATTTTTTTTTAAAAAGTTGGACGATAAAATTTTAATATATTAAAAAAAGTGAACTTTTAGTAAACTTTGTTCACTTTTATAGATGAGTTTGATTTGAACGAGTTCGTTTGAAAATTTTTGAATTTGAACGCGAACTTGACTCATTTTTGAGTAATTGAACGTGAATTTGAATTCGTTAATTTTGTAAGCGCGCCCAACACTGACAGTAGTCTCAGGTTCGGTTGATTTTCACTTGTTTTGATTTATATATCAAATGTGCATAAAGTCTGAAATAAAGCGATCTTTATAGATGTTTATTTTTAATGAATTTAGACATTAATTTATATGTACTTTTTTATGAATTCAAACATTAATATATGTATATTTTAATATACTGCTTATATTATTGCTACAATACTACTGCTTATATTAAGGAACCGTTACAAAATAACATGCAAAGCACATACCTTTAAAATAACTGTTTTTAAAAAAACAATTGAAAAGATTTGACGGATCATTGTGTTTGTCCTACACTGTAAAAAAAAATAAATCTGTAAAGGTACTAAACATTTTCTAGGAAACTGGGATTCCAAGAACTTTTCATGTAACGATAACAGAAAAAATCCATGTAACCGATTCTAAAACTTGATTTTTTGTTGTTACCATTACAGGAAAAGTTCTTGGAATCCCAGTTTCCTAGATAAAGTGTAGTACATTTACAGATTTTTTTTTTTTTACAGTGTACAATCAAATGTATGAAAACATTGAGGATTTTGAGCAAAAAACACAATGATAAACCTAGGAGTCAACAACTGATGGCATTAATTTTTGACTTATGCACTACCTCACTTCTGGCAGACATGGATCATTAGTTTCCTCTATTTTTACTCTTCCAAAAAATAAAGTATTTTTTTCCCTTGTGCTTGATACATTAGGGTTTTGTGCTTTCGGCTCTTGGATTATTAGATAGGGTACCTTAAAAACCAAGTTAAAAGGTTACTTCACTCTTGCGAAAATACCTCCATGCTAATGTTAATCTTATGAGTTGAATTTTTACAGATATCTTATTTGAATTACAGTACTTTTCAATGATTTTTTTCTTACATCGGATAGCTGAGGTCAATCTCTAAAACAGCCGTTTTATTTATTTATTTTGTTTAAAGATTTGTTTTTCTTTTTACTAGGATACTTTCTGTTTAGGAACCAGTTTCAAAAGTATCCTCTTATATAAAAAAAACCTGAACACAAAATCGAAAAAGAAAAAACCCTCAACTATCCAATAAAAAAACATTAAACAATATTGAAATGTTAACGAGATATCTTAAAAAATTACTGAGAAGTGAGTGAAATAGCCTCTTAAATTAAATAAAAGAGTGCCAGATATATATATATCCTCTTTTGTAGATATCTTTTGAGCGCTAAAAACCACCCATACAACGATTTCATATCACTAAATGTATTTCCATTTTTTTTTTTCTTTGTTGAATTGCATTAATAATCTCGCTGTTTGCATGATTACTTTATAATTCGTATTTCTACATAGCTGATAATTTTTTGCCTCTATATATAGATATTTGGAAAGGGGGGAAGTTCTAAAGGAATAAAAGGACGGGATCACTTGAAGGAAGATTCCTTTTGTTCAATATAAAATTTAACAATTGATTCTAACCAATTGAAATAAATTTTGCCAGTCATCAATTTGGCTGTTCAATGCGCCTAACAACAACGTAAGCAAATTTGGCTTTAAAGCATCACATGCAAGTTTTAAGTACATAATGCAATAGGGAAATATGATTGAATTGATAAATATTAGATTCAAATAGAAATATACTATGGTATAAACATTGCCTAGTGGAATGTATTTTAAGTACAAGAATTTAAATAATTCTTTTCCTTACATTTTTTGTTATTAATATAAATAAAATTTTTACATATAGGGGAGATCTGTGTACCTAGGGCCACCTTTTTTCAATGCGCTAAAACAGAGCCACTGACCTGTTTAAAATTGTGAAACTGATATGCACACATAGGTATACAAATATACTTACTATTGGGATTTGTATAAATGCCTAAAATAATAAATTATCTGAAATAGAAAGATTTTTAAGAAACTCCACAATTGGCCCTAGGTACAAGACCTCAATGCACCTAGGGCCAGTAGCTGATGTACCTAGGGCCATTCCCTAAAAGTTAGATTTCACCCTGTAATGAGTGGAAAACAAACATGCACACATGAATTTCATAAAAGAAACAATAGGTAATACATTGATTTTTTATATAGTAACCATCCAAAATGCAATATGCCAAATTATTAGACAAGTATTTTATTACAAGTAATTTAATAAATTATTCAACATTATAATGTGAAAAACTGATACCAAAAGTGAGCTGCATACACTGTCGCTCTGAAGCACCAACAGATTTTGCTTTGGGCAATTTGAACACGATATTGTTGGTCTCAATTTCATAAACAACATCTTTATCATAGAGAAACTTATTTGAATGTGCAATTTTTTTTAGGTATTTAACACTGTATCGTTCCTCTTTAACATCTATTATTTCTGCCACATAAAAATGTTCAGTTTTTTTGCCTTGTAATCGTGTTAAACAAAAATCCCTTTTTTCAATAGCATCACTTATATCAGGTACTGTAGAACTTGCATCATCAGTGGAATCAGAAGAATCTACAGTGTCTGATAATTCTTCAGATGAAGTTGCCTCGATTTGGAAAGATTTTTTTCATGATTTTTCTTTTTCTTTTGGCCATTCTATTCGCATGTTGTTCTTCAATTTCTTTCTTTTCTGTCAGAATTCTACATCTCCCTGGTTTTCGGCCTCCTCGTTTGGATATACGAGGTTTCGCTTTTGGAAACGGTCGGACCTGTTCAGGCGTTATACATGAAATAGAGCTAGATAGAGGAAGCTCACAAAATTTAGTAGTACAGGAACTGGAGTTTGATGTTGAAGGCTCTGATAATTCTGCAGGACATGAAACTGAGTTTAATACAGAAACATTCAGTTCCATCATTCTTGATTCCCTTTCTTCATCGGGAAAATCATTATTTTGGCAAGTTATGAATGGATCTGGTCTGTCGGTCACACTTGAATTCAAATATTCATCATCAGTGAATATGTTTTGATTAATTGGCCATACACCAGACACACGAAAGCCCGCTAGAATGTTTACAGGAGTAAAAGCCAAAGGATAGGATTTGCCAACGTTCTCCGCAATGTCATATATGCTGATTGGCTTTCTTGGGTTCATCAGCATCCAATTACTACATGCTGTACTGTGGTATTTTTTGAAGGGCCCAAACACACCTCTGTCCAACGGTTGAAGCTTATGGCTGAAGCTTATGGAAACGTAAACGTAACTATGCCATGTTTTTTTGCCAAAGTTATTGCTTCAATACTGACATGGCTTTCATGGTTATCCAAGAGTAACAATATTTGATTACCTGCTGAACATTTGACATGGTGAATAAAATGCTTCAAAAATTCAAAAAATTTTTCAGCATTTGACCACCCACTAATGTGTGCTGCTCCCACAGTTCCTGGAGGTGCACCCTTCAGCATGTGGCTTTTAAAATTTACTCTTGGAAAAATCATCATAGGTGGGACGGAATTTCCTATTGCATTTACACAGCAAATAATAGTTATATTAGTTCCTCGTCCACCAGAAGTCATGCTGCCAATCTGTTTCTTGCCTTTTGGGGCTATAACCTTGCCTGGTGTATGCACTGTCGTAATGCCTGTTTCGTCCACATTATAAATGCATTCAGGCAAAAACTTGTATTTTGAAAACAACTCTTGATATTTCGCAAAAAAATAAGAAACATTGTTTTATTGAAACTGGTAGCTCTTGATAAACTTGTGGGTTGTGGCTTTCTTAGTGAAAGAACCTTATTATTTCTTTTCATAAAATCAAAATACCATTGGTCACCAGCTTCACCATTTACATTCCAGGACTTAGGATATTTTTTTTCATTGGCCTTTGTATACTGAAAAGCAAGCTTTTTAACCTGTTGTTTTGATAACCCGTAATGCATATTGCATGCATCGACAAGGTACTGAACGAGGGCATGCTCTTCGTCTTTAGAGAAGACGGTCCAAACAGCACATCTGTTAAAATATGCACAATTCAATTCCGTATTTTTAGAACTAGTCTTCCTACAAAATTCAATGTGTCTTTGCAGTGTTGTTCTGCTTACTCCAAACTGTCGTGCTGCAGTCCGAACTGGAACTCCATCTTTCAAAACTGCTTCTGCAGCCGCAGTTACATTAATTGGATTGGGTTTTGACCTCTTTATTCCATCAGGATTTCTAGGCATCTGAAAAATTAATTATGAATTTACAGTTTCTCATAAAGAGGAATACTGATAAATTAGGAATTTGCAGTAAGAAAGTGGGATGATAAAGATTGAAAATTTAATTAAAAAATCGTTCAAATCTTATTTAGAATTCTAGGTTACTTTTGTTTTTAAAAATCTGATAATTAGTTTCTTTTTAATAAATTATCATGTTTATATAAACAAATTAATAATAATAGTGAACTTATTTTTTATAAGTAAAGCACATTGAAAATTCCAGAGCAAAATATACACCTCTCCCATTCAAATAACATCTAATAATATAAAAGAAGGACTAAATCAAAATGGTTCAGGTAATTAAGGCCATATTCCTCCATTAACTATGAAAACTTTTTCAGTGAAATAGCAGCATAAAGAATATGATTGCAGCTGTTCCTAGGGCCATGGCCCTAGGTACAAAAAAACTACATGGCCCTAGGTACAAGACTAGGTAATTTCATACAAAATGTCTTCTACTGAAAAACCCACATGGAGAAAGGACTTATGTAATATGTCATTTAGTGCTTAATATTAGAAACAAAAGTATGAACTAGAATTGAAAGAAAAGTATTTGCCTTACCTTTGTAAAACTATAAAGAGATGAGCTGTAAAATTTTACTTCAGACCATAAAAAAGCTTTTTCCACTTATAACTTGCCATAGCTTTCTCCTCCAAGATTTAAAAATGGCTGTCAAAATAGCAATTGGTGTTGCCACTTACCTAACTGAGTAACAAAACTTAGAACTAAATATTATTCAATTAAAGTGGGGTGGACTTAGGTACACGATGGCCCTAGGTACACAGGTCTCCCCTACCTTATTTGAATTACAGTTTCTTTTAATGTTTTTTTCTTCCTTACTTGGATAGCTGAGGTCAATCTTTTTTTTGATTTCGTTTAAAGAGTTTTTCTTTCTTTTTCTTTTTTCTTTTCTTTTTTATTAGGATATTTTTTGGTTAGGAACCAGTTTCGAAAGTATCTTCTTATATATATAAAAAATAAAAAATAAAAAATAAAAAATAAAAAAGCGATCAACCTCAGCTTTCTAATAAAAAAAGCATTAAACAATATTGAAATGTAAACGAGGTATTTTTAAAATTTCCTGATAAGTGAATAAAATAACCTTTTAAATAAAATAAAAGTGTGCAAGATATATGTACCCTCTTTTGTAGATAGCTCTTGAGCTCTAAAACTACCTATACAACGATTTTATACCACTAAACGTACCTCCATTTTTTTTTCTTTTGTCGAATTGCATTAATAATCTCGCTGTTTGCATGATTACTTAATAATATACTTTATAATAAATAAAAAACCCCTGAATAAAATATACTGTAAAACATTTGTGTAACGTTACCCCATAAAATTGGTGGCAGCTGCTGCTTCCACTTTATGATGTAAGTTTTCAATTATATAATAGAGTAATATAAACATATATTACTGGTGTAACATTGCGATGTTACACTAGTTATATCGGTTAAAGTACTCCATAAAGTTGGAGGCAGCAAGGCTGCCACCAATTTTATGGAGTAACGTTACACAATTCTTTTACAGTGTAGAAAAAAAAAAAAAAAATAAAAAAGCGATCAATCTCAGCTTTCCAATAAAAAAAGCATTAAACAATATTGAAATGTAAACGAGGTATCTTAAAAAAAATTCCTGATAAGTGAATAAAATAAGCTCTTAAATTAAATAAAAGTGTGCAAGATACCCTCCTCAAGTATACCCTCTTTTGTAGATATTTTTTGAACTCTAAAAACCACCCATACAACGATTTCATATCACTAAACGTATCTCCATGGTTTTTTTTGTTGTTTTTTGTTGTTTTTTTGTCGAATTGCTTTAATAATCTCGCCGTTTGTATGATTACTTTATAGTTCGTATCCCTACAAAGCTGATAACTTTTTGCCTCTATATATAGCTATTTGAAAAAGATTGGGTTTCTAAGGAATAAAAGGACGAGGATCACTTAAAGGAAGATTTTTATTGTTCAATATAAAATTTAACAATTGGTTCTAATCAATATGAAATAAATTTTGCCAGTCATCAATTTGGCTGTTCAACGCGCCTAACAAAAACGTAAGCAAATTAGGCTTTATAGCATCACATGCAAGTTTTAAGTACATAATGCAATAGGGAAATATGATTGAATTGATAAATATTAGATTCAAATAGAAATATACTGTAGTGTAAACATTGCCTAGTAGGATGTATTTTAAATGCGTTGATTTAACTAATTATTTTCCTTCAATAGCTCTTATTAATATATATTAAATTATTTTCAATAATGCAGATTGAAATTTTCTTTACACACTGTCTGTATTTATGTAATGTTGTATATAATATTAGTTAAGAGTGATTAGATTAGCTTTGAATGTGAATAGTATTATTGTAAGTAATGCACAATAAAAATTTAAGTTGCAGTTTTCGTTTTAAGTTGCAGTGTATGCGTAGAATTGAAATGTAGTAAAGAGGTACAAAATTTGTCAGTTAAACTATTTTATTCGGAAAATTAAGATTTCAGTGTGATTTTAATAGCAATAGTTGCAGTGTTTTGTCTACGTGGTAATAGTTCTTTAAATAGAAGTTAAAAAAAAAAAGAAAGAAAACTTGACGGTACGCAATTTTTACCTTTTTTTAAAACACAAAATATATATTATGAACTTTAAAATATTCAGGATTACTTGAGAGGCGATTAAAAAAAATCAAATAGAGATGTTAATAACTAATTTTATTTTACTTTCAAGCCTGAATCAGAATTAAAGATTACAAAATCATGTATTTATATAAATAAGCAAAAATGTTCTCTGAGGAAGAATTTGATTAAGGTTTGAAAGTGCTAAGATGTTTTTAAATAAAATTAACTATTAATATCTCTATTTGATTATTCACCTTTTAAGTAAATTTAAAAATTTTAAATTTCATAGCATATAGGAGTTTTTAGTGTTGAAGCTGCAGTAATTTGAACGAACGCTAACTGAAATATCATCAATAACGAAAATTAAATATTCTCATTAACAATGGAAATAATAAGAGGAAAAAGGCAAACTAGAAACCTTTTGCTATTGTCAGATATTGTTTAAATATGTTAAATATTCGAATCAAATAGAAATATACTGTGGTGTAAACACTGCCTAGTAAAACGCATTTTAAGTACGTTAATTTGAATAATTCTTTTCCTTACATTTTCTGTTATTGATATAAATTTAATTATCTCCGGTAACGAAGATTAAAAATTTCTCAACGCATTGTTCGTGTTTAAGCAGTATTGTGATTAATATTAGCTAAGAATGATTAGCTTAGACTTAACAAATATATTATTGAGATGATATACAATAGATTTTACTTTATTTAAAAATGTAAATAGCATTGATGCAAATAATACATAACAAGTGGGTAAATATGGTCTGAAATCATACAGATGCTTTCGTTTAATATTTATTTCAAAACAACTCATTCTTTAATTAATAAATCGAAATTATTATTTTATAATTATTAAATTCTTGCATAGATGGTAGAACCAATAAATTTAATTTAAAAATAATTATAAAAGGAAGTTATTCCTTTTAATAAAATTAAAAACGTCCAAATCAAATTATTTAAATAAAATCCAAAATTCCAATTTTTTTGAAAATCCGAAGTAAAAAAAAAAATAGCGCAGGATAAATAATTTCCAATTTCTAAAAACGAAAAAAAATATTTAAACAAAATTTAAAATGTTGAATCATTAATAAATCGCAATAGATTTTAAATAGGAAGAAAATTAAATTCCAAAAAATATTATGAATGTCAGTGATTATTTATCACAACATAATAAACACTTAAATTGACATTAAAATACAAAATTTCTTTTAATTCATCAATCGAAATATGAAAATTTAAACTTCCAGTACCGGGGTTCGAGCAAAGAACGTCCTGTTTACTAGCGGTATGCTTTACCCCCAAGTTATGATGTCAGCACGAAAAACGTTGAAATTAACGTTCGCTTTTGAAATTTAAATTGCAAAAAATGAACAGACATAAAAAAAAATGAATGACATCGAAAAAATGAATTTAATTAAAAAAAAAAAGGTTTTTTTCAAAATTTTATGATTTGCAGTGTGACATGAGGTATTCAGCTGTAAGTACACAAAATTTGAATTCTCTAAATTATACAGTTGTTGAGTACGAACTATATGATGGACAGACAGAGGACAGAGGCGAATAGGGTTTCGTCAGATAAACGAAACTCTAATTAAAAAGTATATTTTAAACTGTAACGTATGTGTAGAATTGAAATATAAGAAACTCCTGCGAAAATTTGAAATTTAACAATTCTCGGATAAAATGTTTTGTTCTGAATATCAGAATTACAGTGCATTTTAATTGCAGTAGTTGTAGTTTTTTTTTTTTTTTTTCATCAGATGCGGGGACATTTTTAAACTTGAAGTAGAAGTTTTTAATGTTGAAGTGACATTATTTGATGGAACATTTAATTAAATTATCGTCATTAACGAAAATTAATTTTTCTCATTACTAATGGAACGAATTTTAAGAAAAATAAAAATTAGAAAGACCTTGCTATTGTCAAATTTCCTTTAAGTGTTATAAATGAGATTCAAATAGGTTTCTCATATTTGAGATTATTCATTCAAATAGTTTTTAATAAAAGCTATTTTAAGTACAGTCGGCTCTCGTTAATTCGAACTTGTCGGGGCCACAAGAAATGTTCGAATTATCCGAAGTTCGAATTATGGAAAATATGAAATTAAAACATGTTTAATATGTACTATTACAAAAAAATTAATGTTATAGTGTTTTTTTAAATTTATTTCGGCTGTTATCATTAGAATATGACATAATATTAAATTAAAATAGATAAGTACATAAACTAATTAAATGATTAGAAACAAGCACAATGGAAGACAAATTTAAAGCGTCACTGATGGACAGACGGGGCACTAAGAAATTGGATATCAAACGCATTTGGATTATGAGTATACTCGTTCAAAAGAATTTTCACAAAAAAAAAAAAAAAAAAAAAAAAAAGATAGTCAAAGGATCTTAAATCTGTAAGAAAGAAAAGAAAAATGAAAAATTGGAATTCTTGTTAGTTCGAAGAGAAAACGAGAACAAGAGAAAACGAGTTCGAATTAATGAAAATTTTTAACGTTATTCTGCCATTGAAAATTTCGGGACTTCATGTTTAGTTCGAATTAAGCGAAGGTTCGAATTATCCGATTTCGAATTAACGAGAGTCGACTGTATATTAATTGAAATAGTTCTTTTTCTTACGTTATTAGTTCTTAATATAAATTGAATTATTTTCAGTAATGAAGATTAAAAATTTTTATCCTCACTGTTTGTGTTTATGGAGTGTTGTGAGTAATATTAGTTAAGAATGATTGATTGAAACACAACAAATAGTATGATGGAGGCATATACAATAGATTTCATAATTCATAATTTGAATTGTGAATAGTAATGCTGTTAATAGTACATAATAAAAAAAGTATGTTTTAAGTTGTAGTGTATGCGTGTAGTAAACAGGTTCGAAAATTTTAACTACAACAAATGCGAAATAAACTGTTTTGTTCTTAAAAATTGCACTGCGTTTTTATTCTCACTATACCCGTAAAGCATGGTGACGTCACTGCAACGTCGTTGTGAAGTCACATTGTGACTTTGTGACCATCGATTGCCGATGTGACGTCACGTGACGTCGATGTGAAGTCACAGTAACTAAAATGTGAAGTCGTTATGGCTGTTTTAGAGCTTTTTTGTGACGTTTCACAAAGTGGTCACAATGTGACAAATTTGTGAAAAATGTGTTATTTGTGACTAATTTGACATTAACAATGTGACGAAACTGTGACAAAAGCGACGATATTTAAATTGCCAGAAACATGTTTTTTAAAGTAAATAACATGTTTTGAAGGATATTTATAAATTTCTAAAGATTTTTAAGAAAGTCACATCTCAGTCACAATGTGACGTCACTGAGTGGTGGCATTTTGGTCACAGATGTGATGTGACCAAAGTGACTCACAGTGACGTCACTGTGACCATGCATGCTATTAAGGTAGTTGTAGTTTTTTTTTTTTTTTTTTTTGTTTCAATGCGGAAACATTTTTCAGAAATTTTTAGTGTTGAAGCTGCTATATTTGATGGAATACTAATTTATTTATTGTCAATAACGAAAATTAATTTTTCGCATTAATAATGAAATAAAAATAAGAAAAATAAGAATTAAAAATTCTTCGTTATAGTAAAATTTCGTTTAAGTGTCAAAATGTTTAAAACTAACACACCCATCATAATTATCATTCCCTATCTAGAAGAACTAATGCATGAAATTTAATGAAACTTCAGATTCAGTTAGGTCTTGACATAAATTGGTTCCGATAAAGGTTTTGGTAGAAATTGCCCAACTTGTGGAACTGTTATACTGTCTTTTTCACGTTTTCCGCGATAGCTATATCTCAAGAACTAATACACAGAATTTAATGAAATTTCATATTTTATTGAACATTGGCATAAATAGATCCTTATAAGGTTTATGTGTATACCGCTCAATCAGGCCCGTAGCCAGGATTTTCTTTCGGGAGGGGCTCAATTTTGGAGTTTTTTCTATTCTTACAAAAGTAATTTGAATAATATTTAGTAAAAAATTTTAAAAATAATCTAAGCTTATCCTAATGTGTGTTTCTACATAGAATACTTGTTAACTATGTCAAATATTGTTATTTCATAGTTAATTTTTTCAATTTCTGTTTCAATTTTTAACTTTTAAGACCATTTCCACTCTCCAAACCGATTCGGGAACCGGAGAGTTTTAGGAAACATTTTCTGCGAAACTTAAAAAGCACAAACTAACAATGTTTGAGATGAGCTTCAAGTAAGGGAGAGGGTGCACATTTGAACTGGGGGCACTTTTGAACACTAAATATTTTCCTTCAAATAAATTATTTTCTAAAAATGTTTATAGCAATATATTACTATTGCTTCAGTGCAATAAGTATACAAAGCTCATCCATTTTGTATGCACAATACTGTCTAAGCAAGATATATATTTTTCTCTCTCTTGAATCTAAACTTAAGAAAATAACGTTGTAAGATTTTTGTTCAAAATGTTGTATCCCTAAAATTTTGATTTATTGTTCAATACTTAAATAAAGATGTAATCTTTAGTTTATAAGTTTTGTTTTATTCAAATTCATCAGCCGAATTGAGTAAACCGTTGTAATGTTGTATTCATGTGATGAAGCACCATTGAACATCTAACACTATGAAGTAAAGAGTTGTTGATGTACCTAAATGTTACAATTTTTGGAATTTTTTCTATATAAAAAGAAGTTAATTAAGAATGTCGATAACTCATTTAAAAAATTAAAATACTCAATAAAACTCATATTTAAGAAAAACTCTATGAAATGTATATTTATTTAACTAGCTCACAACTCAGCCGCTCATGGCTGCGTTCTTTTAAAAACTCTAAACTCATAAAAACAAATGCAGACGATAAAAATCGTTGCCAAAAATACAGAATAAATACGACCGAACATACCGGCCCCCGTTGAATGATTTTCATTCAACCACAATTATAATACATTATTACATGAAATTTTTAAATAAATAATACAACACATACTAATAAACAATAAATAGCAAATTAAATGAATAACAATTACTTTTCCAAGGGTAATAAACATATTTTTGACACTGGTCTCTTAAAAAACCCTCTTTGTGTTTTCACTTTTACTACTCTAATAATTCCATCATTACCTGGAAACAACTCTACAATTCTACCTAGAGGCCAATTGCAAATAGCAACATTGTCCTCCTTTATAATTACTAAATCATTTATTTTTACATTTTGTTTTTCAAACATCTAAAATTCTCTGCATTCATCTTAAAGTGGTGTACACTCATGACATCTCACTCAAATTAAATTTACTCTAAATGATGCAAGAATTTATCTCATTTCTCATATTTTATCTCAAAAAATACTCAGAAATACTTTTTTAAAAGTATTTAAAAATAAGAAACTCGATTTTATCAAATCAAACTCTAACATTCCAAACAAAATGGATGTCATTTAAATAACTCAAATAACATATATGCACTCTCGATACACATTTTGTATTAATATTTACTTTGATGACACATAATATATTCAATCAAATAAGAATTATCTCAATTTTACATATGTACACGCAAAATAACTATAAACCAACTATTTATAACTCAAAATAACATATAAAACACATTGCATTAAAAAAATATATAAACTTTTTACAATATTTATAACATAAAATAAGCAACAATTATAAATTATTTTTCCACACATTGCTAGATTTTAAGGCCAAACTTCTGTCTAAACTGGAAAAGTAAAGCTTGTGGGCCTAAATGTAAATATCGTTTATGAAAATATTCTACTATCATCTGAGTAAGTTTACATTTATTATGTAGTAAAATTGGAAATTTTTGGTTAGTATTTAAGTTACTGTTTGCTAACCTACCTCCTACTGTAAGAAGATCTGCTTTATCAAGAAATGGGTGAAGATTTCTTATCTGACTATTATTATTTACCTCACCTGATTTTTGCAAGGATTTTATTTCCTTGTCAAAAAATTCTCGTTGAACACTTTTTAACAAAAAAGTTTCTGACTTGTTGAGCTTCTCGAGGTCTAAAGGACCCTCTTTTCTTTCTTTTTTACAAATGCTAAGAAACCTGAAAATAAATCCTAAAATACGAATTATCTTACAATAATTATTACTTAAATCAATTATATCATGCACAAAGGTATTATTAGAAACTGAAAAAAAAGACATGTTTTTAAAGTCATTAGTTTTAAAGTTTTTCAGTTCTTTTGAAAAGTCATTGGAATCAACTGCTTCAGGTATGGTTGTATTTGGATAGTCTTTTCCTTTTAGGAACATTGGGCCACTCCACCACAACTCATTTGAGATTAGCTTATCAGGATTAATTCCTCTTGTTAGAAGGTCTGCTGGGTTATGCTGAGAAGGAACATGTCGCCACTGCATCCCTTCAGTTAGCTCTTGTATCGATGAAATTCTGTTCGCAACAAATGTTTTTAGTATGTACGGTTCTTTTTTAATCCATGACAATACTATCATAGAATCTGACCATAAGAAGATTTTGTTTATATTGATCTTGAGAGCAGAAATCACACGTTTAATTAGTTTTGATAATAAAACAGCTGCACACAGCTCAAGTTTGGGAACAGTTAATTGCTTTAAGGGGGAAACTCTTGATTTACTTGTCACTAATTTCACTGACAATTCTCCAGATTCTGATACTGATTTGCAGTAAATTACTGCTCCATAGGCTGCTTCGGAAGCATCGCTGAAACCATGTAACTCGATTATAATAGCATTTTTCAATAAAATACACCTACTAATTTCAATTTTGTTAATTAACTGTAGATTATCTGAAAACTCTCCCCATTCCTTAGCTTCTTTTTCCGGTAACAAGTCATCCCAATTTAATTGCAATAACCACAATTTCTGCCTAAATATTTTCGCTTTAATTATAATAGGAGAAACTAATCCAAGAGGATCAAACAAACTTGATATAATTGATAACACTTGTCTTTTAGTGACATTTACCTCATTATGAATTTTTACATCGAAACTTAAACAATCTTTTCTCGATTTCCACAAGACACCTAATGGTTTGGATTCTTCTGAATCACCAAAAGGATATATCTTGTCATTTGTTTGGTAAAGTTGTGGAGCATTACTGCACCATTTATGTAATAACATTCCTCCGCTTTTTAAAATTTCTATTAATTGATTTTGGAGCTCTAATGCAGAACTTAAAGAATCAGATCCAGATAAGATGTCATCCATATACATGTCTTCTCTCAGCACGGGTGCTGCTAAAGGAAACTTGCTTCTCATGGCCAAAAAGGGTGCACTAACAGTACCATAAGTAACAGTAGTTAGTTCAAAATTCTTTATTGGTTCGTTTATACCTTCTTTCCATAAAATTTTTTGTAGTTTCCTTTGATCTGGATGAATAGAAATTGCTCTATACATTTTTTGAATATCTGCAGTGAAAGCGATAATATATTTTCTAAATCTCAGCATAATTGAGAATAAATCATCTTGTATTACACCCCCATTATACTGAATAGAATTAAGTGAGTTTCCTTTTGTCGTTAAAGAAGAGGCGTTAAAAACTACTCTCAAAGGTGTTGACATACTTTTTTCTATTCCTCTATACACTCCAAGGTGGGGAATGTAATAGGATCCATTTTCTTCCTCGCTTTCGTTAACTTCGACCATGTGGCCTAACTGTTGGTATTCTTTCAAAAAATCGGAATATAATCTTAAATACTCGGGATCCCTTGCTAAGCGATTCCATAAAGAATTCAATTTTTTAATTGCTATCTGTTTAGAACTTCCTAATGTAGTTGGATCTTGTTTTAGGGGCATTTTAACAACATATCTGCCGCTTTTTTCTCGGGTATAATTTTCTATGAAATGTTTTTCACAAATTAAAGTCTCTTTGCTTTTTGGTTTTTCTATCTCGATATTTTCTATTTCCCAGAATTTTCGAAGTGTTTTATCTAAGTTAGTTTCTTTCTTTATTAAACCACAATGAACTCTATTTTCATTTTCTATTGGAAAACTTCCAGATACTACAAAACCGAAAACTGTGTCTTGCAGAATAAGATCAGAATTATTAATACGAATCTGGCCCGGTTTTAAAAGTTCATAGAAAATTCCTGCTCCGAGAAGCATATCTACATGTTCTGGGATATTAAATCTCTCATCTGCTAATATTACGTTAGGGAAATCCTGTGCTGAAATTTCAATTGGACGCGAAGGGGTTAAATCTGCAGTTATTTTTGGAACTATCAAGAAATCTAAATTTTTTACAAAACTTCCATCTCTATTGCTTATTGATGCATTAACTTTATGATTTATTACTAAGGTGGCATCATTTAGACCTGACACCAAAATGTTTGTTCTCTCTTTTTTCAAATTCATCATGTCTATTAAATGGTTGGATAGAAAATTAGACTCGCTGCCTACATCTAACAAACACTTTACTCTATATTTAGATCCTGATTCATCAATTAGAAAACACATAACCGTTGAAAGTAAAACTTTATTCTTTTTATTCGAATAGTTACTAATAAAAGTTTTCTGAACGAACTCTTCTGCATTAGCGTTTAACATTGACGTGCCATAATTTGCTAGTCTTGAATCTGAACATTCTCCTACATTTATTTTACCTTGTATATTATGTTCTGAAGAAACATATTCTTTCATATATGTATTATTTGTTTTGGGAAAATGAATAGTTTTGTGATGTCGTTTCTTGCAGAAACAAATGTTCTTTGATGTACAATTGGCTACTGGGTGTAAATTTAAACAATTGAAACATAACTTGTTACATTTTATTACATTTACTCTCTCATTAACAGATAACTTTAAATAATCTGGACACTTTGAAAGATGGTGCTGTTTGTGGCACAAAATACAGTTTAATGTTTTAACATCAGTTAAAAATACTTTATTTACACTTTTGGGATTATACTTTCGATTAACACTAAAATTCTCAGTAAGAGATTTTCCGCGTGATGTAAAATATAAATCAATCTCACGTCCTAATTCTTCTGGTAAAAACCATTTATCTCCTTGTCTCACACTAATGTGAGAAGCAGTCTCCTTATCTAATGTTTCATATAATTTATCTGACACAATCAATTGTTTTAGACTCTCGAAATCGGACACATTTCTTAAATTTAGATAATAATTCCAATTGGTCATCAGTCGTGAAGCGAATTGTACATGAGTCTCATTGGGTAGTTTAAAAGCTTTTCTAAATTGTTCTAGGCAAAAATAAGGTGTTGGTTGAAATTCTTTTAAGACTATTTCTTTTAATTTTTCATAATTCTCGATATCTGTATCGTGTAAATAAGTTAAAATGTTAGACGCTTTGTCACCTAATAAATTCAGCAGAATTTCTGCTTTATTTTCTTCCGAAACATTTTTAGTTTTGAAAGCCCGTTCTAAAGAAGAAAAGAAAAAACCCCATCCTTCAGGCTTAGTTGGAACTTTTACAGTCAAAGTTTTAATACTTTTTATTATTTGATCTAACGATTCCATTTTTACTTCACTTTCAGTAATAAAAGATTTAGTTTCAGATTTAATTTTAGCTAATTCTAATTCATTTTTTGATCGTTCAAATTCGTTTTTTGATCGTTCAAGTTTAAATTTTTCAAGATCAAATTGCCTTTGTTCTTCATGTTTACGACTCTCAATTATGGTGTTAGCTATTTCTGTTACAAAATCTGGTTTATTTTTATATATTTCGCTATTTTCAATAATATTGTTTAAATCAGCTATAGTCATTTTATCATTAATATTTAAATTTATTTCAGTGGCTATTTGCCTTAAATCTTCCTTTTTTGCTCCTTTAAACATTGTTTTAAATTTATATATAACAGTACAGATTAGAAAAATCACATTCACTTACTTTAAAAATTCCACTGCACGAAACTATATCGTTTCTTCTTGAACTCGAATAATTCAGAAATTTACGCGTTGCACTTTATTATCGCTGATCCTTCGTGGTCGGCGGACCACAAATTATGTCGATAACTCATTTAAAAAATTAAAATACTCAATAAAACTCATATTTAAGAAAAACTCTATGAAATGTATATTTATTTAACTAGCTCACAACTCAGCCGCTCATGGCTGCGTTCTTTTAAAAACTCTAAACTCATAAAAACAAATGCAGACGATAAAAATCGTTGCCAAAAATACAGAATAAATACGACCGAACAAAGAATATCAAAGAACATGAACTGATACTGTTAACAATCCTTATTTACTGCAAACATGTATTACAATCTCTGGATGTATCAGAGATTGGAAGTTTCAAACCTAAATTGATGATGGCATTCATTTATTTAATAACTGCAGAATTCGGATACACAATAATGATTCATGGTTTAGTAGGTTTGTCTAACAAAGCCTATACTCTTTCATTTACTATTTTCCAAACTACAGAATTATTAGTACTTTCGTACTAGATAAAACAGAATTTAAATCAAGTTTTTTCATAAAAAGTGTGAATGAAGAATTCTAATTTTCTAGAAGCATCAGATATCATATTGGTGTATTACAAGGATATTTTAAAACAGTTTTCTCAAACAAACATAACTGAAAAGATATTTTGTGTTGTTTTAACCATGATTTTTGACATCAACTTTGATGGATTAAAGTTTGGTTAAATTATAGAAAAAATATTAGTTTCAATAAAATATAGCTATTAAATTTTATCCGTATTACTTTATATTTCTGAAACATATGCAGCGTTTTATAAAAACTCTCAATGTTTTCTATATTTTACTCATTTGTTCAAAGGTGCCCCTTACTTGTTCAAAAATACCCCTACATGGGACAGGTTTAAAAAAAATATTTCAGCTTTTTAAATCCACAAAAATTTTTTAATTTATATAGAAAACTTTTAATTTCTAGCTCATATGATGAAGAAATGCACTGTTTTTATTATGTAATACTTAAAACGCAAAAAATATAATCCAAATAAGAAATGTACTAATTTTTTAAAAAATTGTTCAAATGTGCTCCCCTCTCCCCTATCCTATGAAGAGAAACGTTCTAAAACATTGAAATGCAAATAAATAATATGTATTGATTTAAAACATGGAATTAATGTTAACATGGGAGAATCTGACATTACAAGTGCGAGGTCTTGAAACTATCGATCCATAAATACAATAAATTACATGCATTATTTATTTATTTTTTTTTTTTTTGAAAAAAAAATTAATTGTGACAGCCATATGTAATCATAAAAATTATGTTTGTATTTCACATTCTCTGTGTATAATAATTATAAATGACACTCGTGGTAAAATAAATTTACTAGCAGTGTTGAATTCAGGCACTTTTCTCCGGGAGAAATTTTTGGGGCTCCAAGGGGGGGGGGGGGGATTGTACTTTTTGACGATTGAAAAAACAAAATCACAAATTTTCCGGGACCCCTCCTTTCTTCGGGGGAGGGGGGATGTCCCCCTCCCGGGCGACCTCCTGAATTCAACACTATTTACTAGTGCAACAGAAGCAATCATCATAATTTCTTTTTAAGCCATGATGCTGATTGACTTATCAAGAGTTTCTGTAATTTTCCAAAGAATGAAAATCATGGAAAAACTACTCAGTCTGTCATCGACCATAACGCTTCGAGTCAGATTTAATTATTTTCTTTGCCGAAAAATATATTTTAGCACTGACTTTTGTTACTCGGCTTTCAATCTTAACTGTCAGCAAGTGTTTGATTTTATCGTAATACATCACATTACAGTATTAAAACTTTTAAAACCTCTGTGTTGGTGTCAACATTAGCAATTTGTTTGCACCCTAATTCATATTCAGCTTTCACTTGCTACATTGACACTTTATCTGAAAATATTGCATCAGATTCTCTAATTTGCTTGCTTTTTCCAGTGAAGCACATCCTGGAAGATGTAACTGGAAATCTCTTAGAATGTCTTCATTCGAAATGAATCGATAATTTAAATTTTGAATCTACATGGAGAAATAAGACCGTGATATTGTAATACTTGTCAGTGGATGTAATTTGAGGGTTTGTACCTGTTGCCTGTATAAATGTCAGTCTTGGGATCTTTATTTCAGTTTGGAAAATGTTTTCCCGAAGTTTTGATGTACAATAAAATCTCACAAAAGACTTCTACTTCATTTTTCTGCATATTTATGTAAAACAATTAGGCATCTTTAGCATGGATTACAGTCAATATGTCACGGTGGTTTTTTTTTTTTTTTTTTTTTTTTTTTTTTTTTTTTTTTTTTAAGAACTTACTATGACTGTTAAACAGAAAACCTTCTGACAGACAGACAAGCTTATAAGAAAATGATTTTTTCTCCCTGACTGCGAAAAAAAAAAACTCCAGCTGTTGAAGAAATCTTCCATGTGTTTTTCGAAATATTTTCTGAGCTAATACAAATGTATTTAAGTAGCTCAACAAAAGTCAATATGCTTTCATGCCTCTCGATAAAATTTGTATCACAAATGCGGAAAAGTTATATTATTTTGTTTTCTAGGATATATGATGCAATTGCTTCTTGAAGCGCTAAATTTGCCTTCAGGTGATTTTTAAAAACTTTTGTCGCTGCTTTAACAAGTCCATGCATGATACTTTCGAATGAAGTGAATCATCATGTTGTTGGAAACAGGCAAGATTTAACCAATGGCTTTCACAGAAGATGTATCTAATTTTTAAATAGTCTGAAGAATTCTAGAATGAACCCCGCTAACATGACCAAACTTATTGACTACTTTGTCATACGCATATGCGACACATTTATACATGCCAAGACATAGTACATCACAATGTTGTAAAATTACTTTTCTTGAATTTTTGAGACATTTATTGGAATAACACGTGAAAAAAAATTCCGAATTATTGGGTTTTGTGAATTTTTTAATAGTTCACATATCTAACACAAATGGCAAGCTGTTCTGTGCTTGAAATGTCCATAGTTTCAACAGCAATTAAGCTAAAACAGATCGCAATATATATTTTGATAATTAATACTTCGGTAACTGTATCCCAGAATATTTGATTTCATTATGAGTTTCTGGGGTGAAATAAATAGCATTTCTATAGATATTTATAATGTCTCGTTTCAATTCATTCGCTCTAGACTTTGCCCAAAACTTAAAAAATCTCTTAACTAGTCTTTTTTATACCAATTTCTCTAAAGTTAGAGGATCGTCATTGTGGTCAGTGGCTATTTTATTCTGCACAAAATAAGATTGTTTCAAGTATTAGTTCAAGATCTTCTCTAATTTCTTCTTTTCCTGGAGCTCTTTGAAAACTCAACGATGAAATAATTCTATTTCTATTTTCCTGAAAAAATCTAAAGTTTGTTTGTTAAAATAACATAAGGTTTGTGATAATCTAATTGTATATGTTTTAAGAAAAACATTTAGCCTTTTTCCAATGACTGAAACATGTAGAAAATAATCTTCCTAATTTTTTGTGACCTTTCTTATGCCGTATGCGTATTATACTTAATTTTTCTTAATCAAAATAATGATAAGAAATTACACTTAATCGAATTTTACTGCGCATAAAGACAGTAAAAATTACTTTTTAAAAGGAATTTATATTTTTAGTGATACATACCAATTAAAAAAACAATATGTCCAAATAAACGATATAATGAAGGATTAACGTAACTGTAATTCAATAAATGGGTATTTTTACAGCTAAAAATGCAATTGATTTTAATGTAATGGAAGATAAAAATAAACAAAACTTATTTTTTATCATACAGATAATTTTGTATTTTCAAAGTTTCGGGAGGGGCTTCAGCCCCCTTAGCCCCCTCCCTGGCTACGTGCCTGCGCTCAATAGATGTTATTGATATGTTCCGTTTTTTCGTGATTTCCGCGATAACAATGTTCCAAGAACGAATAGATAGATTATCATTTAATTTTGATTCCAGACGATTTGATTTATATAGATAAAAGTTTTGTTATTGTTATAACCACAAAGTAAAAAGAAAAAAAAAAAAAACATGAAGGGTGATGGTTGGAGGTGACGCTAAAAAGGTGAAACTAAAATTCTCTACATTAGGCCCAAACACAATCACATGCTTTCGCAAAAAGAAGAAAGATTTTGAGGGTGTATTCGTAAAAGCGCTTTTCCACCTTCAATATCTCGAAATTTTCTGATACAATTTTACACACATTTTTAAAAGTAGAAACATGAAACTTGCTGAGGGGATTTTTGAAGAAACGTCTAAGGTGCCGTGTGATGCCATTTTACGCTCAATTCATTAGAATTTGATTTATAAATAATTACCTTCTCAGTATGACCCCTTTTTTTCGTCCCCAGATCTCCCGCTTCGGAAAAATCGGTTCGAAATGCCGTTTTTGATTGCTTTTTTTTTCAATATTTTCTGCATTTATCAAAGAATCGACAATCACAGCACTTTGTATACTTTCCAAATAAGAGACTTGGAAAGTTTGGTGTATTTGAGAACAAAAATGAATTAAAAAATAAATCGGAAAATAAGCAGTTTGAATCGAAATACACCCTTAATAATACAGTGTTTAATTCATAATAGTACGTATACGAAATGCTACTATAGAAAGCTTAAATATAAAGCAGATCATTTTCATTTAGAGAAAAAAAAGTCTAAGATTCGGTGCCTGTTTCATGTTATTGTTTTGTCTAGGCCAAATGAGGGCATTTAAATTTGAGAGATAACGCGCATCATATTGTAAGCCGTTTTTACGGCATACTGCATCTCCGCCTATCTCTTTCCTCCATGGGTTACAGACAACATACTAGTATTTAAATTATCTTCATTCTGGGAACATCATTCTTTACACATGACACACATCCTTTCTTTACATAAACGTTTACATACATGCATGTTACATACTTAATTATACACGTTTAATTTTTAACAAATTTGAAAATTTTTTTTGAATACTTCATGATATTTTTTATACAAAATCTCTTTTTGATTTTGTTAATTAATAAACTAAAAAAATACACCCATAGTTAAAATCTATTAAAAATTTTTTATGGATTTTTTTACCCCCAAGTGTAGTTATAATAATAATAATAAAATACCATGTATATTATATTAAATCCAGTTTCCGGAAATATATAAGATTTTTTATTTTCAATGAAATTTACAGTGTTTAAAATTGCAATTATGAAAATCTGACAGTATGGTTTGATTGTTTTGAGATGTTTGCATTGAAAATCGAAAACATGTATAACACGGAATCATGATTCTACAATATAAATTACCATTAGTGTTTTGATGTTGATTAAAATTAATAAAGATAATTCATTCTCTATAGGTAATCTTGTTTATTTTTTTGAATTTTTCAAAAGTGTTTCAATGAATATAAAAATATAGAATAAACTAATGAAGAAAAATATGCATATTTTTTTAGGGACTACAACTTTTCAGAATTTAGAAGAAGGTGTAAAATTCATAAATATTCATTAAAGTGGGATAGAAAATCATTTAATAAGCAGGTGAAGGAATATGTCATAATATTTAAAAATAATTTATACTTTTAGAATATTAAATAGATAGTATCTATTGGTCCATCTAATTAAAAAAAGGAAAAAATATTAATACTGAATTGTTTATTCGTAGCAAAAGCACAAAGTCTTAATAACAAACTCAACTAATAAATTATTAATGGTTGTATTTAAACAATTACAAATTAAATATCATTTAATTATCATATGCGCTTTCAATTTTCTCTGTATTTATGCATACTATATGGTGTGCATAAATACTGTAGTTGATATACACCAGGACTACACAAAATCGTTCTTAAAAGTTACTGAGTAGGAGCATAAATTGCTGAAAGGTGGTTTTTAAATGTGTTAAGCATTTTTACGCTGAACATCATTTAGTTTACTAAAAAATGTTCGTAAAATACAAATAAAATGACACACAGACCTATGCAAAGCATTGGATGCATGGTTGTCTATATATGATAATTTCTGGAAATGGGATTTCAGCGTTTTAAGAGTGTTTTAGTTTGAATTAAATTTTAACTAAATAGGAGTGTGTAATAAAGATACCAAGTAAACTGCAAGGCTGAACAAAAGTAATTAAGTATGTTTCAATCTATTAGTGTAAACTCCTGAATGAGAAATTTTCATCTGTTATGCGTTTTCTTGATAAACTAAATTTTTTATATTATATAGTACAATATATATCCAGGGATTTATACAGACTTTTCTCACAGGGTCCTTTTTAGTGAAATTGTGAATTTTTTTCTTATATTTGTGAAAATTCTAGTCAGAATTTTGTGAATTTTAAATTATCAATGTCTCCAGGCTCTATTTTTCATTTATAAAAAGCTAAGTAATATGCTCTTTGGTGAGTTAAACTGATTAGTTACATGCCAGATTTTATTATTAAATGATTAAATTTGTGAAAAGTTCAATTTGAAGGTGAAAATATTCTGTGAAAGGTCTGTATAAGAGACAAATAATTTTATGTAGAGTCCTGTTTGGGGATTAAAAATTTTTGTGAAGGGTCCTTTAAGGACCTAAAATTTTCCTAAACATATCCCTGATATCAACTTACAGATTAAATACAAGGATGTTCAAAAGAAATGAAATACATATTTGGTTGTGGAAGATAACTGATGAAATCAGAGTTTCAAATGTTTTATCGGTTTTCTAAAATGTTTTCTTAATTCTCTTATTTACCTCATTTACCTATATAAGGAAGTTTTGTAAAAGATTTCAGGAAGTATGGGAAAGTGTTTAATAATCTATGCTTAACACATGATTTTTTTTTCGTTTCTTTTCTTTTTCTTTTTTTTTTCATGGATGATACGACATTTTCTTTGCGGTTGAAATCAAGAAGCAATTCTGTAAAAAGCAATTAAAGAAATGAAAGACTAAAACAAATATTAAGTACGAATAACTTTTGGTTTTAATTAATGGATTTTGAATAAGAATTTTTAACAAACACTTATGTGTAATCACCTAAATCGTGCATAATTTCATTTTAATAAAGCATTCATTCTCAGAAATAATATAAAGCCTGATTATACAGCTATATGGCTTTATTTTCGAAGTACATAGATATATTCGTTTTTACTACTCTTAAACTAAACAATATTTACTGAAATGGTTTTAATAACCCTATTTGGGACAATATCATAAACTTAAAAGCCTCTCGTGACTCTGGTAATAGGATTAAAACATCTTCATTTATAATGTTAAAAGCAACTTTCTTGATGTCATCCAAGAAGTTTAAATTGGACCGATTAAATTATAAAAGAAAATTCTCTCTGTGAATTTTTGAATTTAATACAAAAGTCATAAAGCATGACATGTATAATAAAGTATGTGTGCTTTACGAAAAAGTAATAATTGCGTTGTGTTTTATTTTTAAATCATTAAGTATTTCTCAAATCAAAAAATATAAACAATGTTACAAGATAAATTTTCGAATTAATTTAAATTTTTCGAAAAAAAAAAAATATTCGTACATTGTTAGGGAGCGATTTCTTGAAAGAATCATTTTTTTCCTTGGAGTCCTTTATTATTATGTCAAAAATGCAGCTTAAAATTCTTTAAAAAAATTTTTTTTTTAAAAAGGTCAAAGGGTACAGAGTCCTCTTAAGTACTTGCGTAGAAGTTTGTTCGTAGATTTATCTTGCTATTTTTTCCCCTAAAATACCCATGTAATTTTAATATTTATTATTTAAATTAAAGTACCTAAGTATTTACTTAATGCCTATGTTTCTTCGTTTAATTAATCTAATAATTTCACATTTAGTGCTCTTTTTTAGACACAATTGACAGCAAAGCTTTCCCTTACAAGTTCTTTAGTTGATATGTAATTTACATGGTTTGCCTGCTTTAAATTTTTTAAAATTTTTTTTACACTTTTTCAAATAAAACCTGAGAATTCATAAAACACACACACACACACACACACACACACACGCGTGTGGATCACAGACCTACGTGACCTGTATTTTTTTTTTTTTTTTTTTTTTTTTTTTTTTTTTTTGTGGAAGCTGGACTTACGAAGAAAGAAAATTTAAATAGATATATTTTTTCGGTACTACTTGGTTATCCCGTCGACCAATTTCGCCAAATTATTCAAATCATTAAACTATTCGCCAAATTAAAAATACTGATATAATTTTTATTTTAAATAGCAAAAAATTAAGTAAAATAAAATAAAATAAATAAATAAAAAATTAGTAGAATATTAATTAAAATATAAATAAAAAATCGAAATAAAAATCATTTAATAACTTTTAAATACGTGTATCGTGTTTAATGTTCTTGGATGTGACATTCACGATAACCCATTATTGGCATTTAATCTTATAGTTTGGCGATAGATTTTTGGTCGACGGGATAACCGAGTAGTACCATATTTTCTTATTAGACAATAAAATTTAATTTTGAAAACTTCTATCTGATAGAGTAAACGCATTTACAGAGATTCAAACTTTAATTCAAATGAGAATTAGCTTTTAAAAATTGAATTACCAGAATCTCCATAGCCGCATTGTAAAATCATGCCCAATTGCCCCACGTAAACATTACACTGAATGTTTGCTGCTCGTGGCATCTATGTATATATATATTAAACTGACGTATGTGGAACAAAAATCACGATTATTTGTTAATTGTTTAATGGCAATGCCCGAATGAAACGCATCTTATTGGTTACTATGCAAAAGTCCTTTGGTAAGATTTAGGCTATGGTAAATTGGATTTAATTATGTTTTGTTCCTTCGCTGTAATTATGGAGCTTCAAAATATCATATATATTTTTTTCTGTTCTTTTTATTAAAAAAATAAATAAAAGTCATGAATTTTAAACTTTTCAGTTTCAAATTAAAATTATCTATTGTAAATGAAGTCAGTGAAAGGATTGTATTATTATATTTTAAATAATTAGGAAATACGAAAAAATACCACGGGTACATTATTTGGCGATTTGTTATGTGCGCCAGGCTGGCAGAAAAATAGTGAATTCTTGATTTATCAGCACAGATATCATATATGCACCACTGGCGCGTTATTTTTCTGACACCAATTTGGCGAAAACTTCGTTTTTAAATACCAGTTACATACACACTTTTTAACTAATTTCTATTATTTTAAAAAGGAAATAAAAATTAAAAAAAAGTTTAGTTATTAATTATAGAATAAAACAATTTATATCATTTAAAAAAAGAAAAAAAGTAAACAAACGGTTTATTAATAAATAAATAACAATTGCCAGGTTACCATATGAGGCACATATAACTGCTATTTTGTTACAATCGCGCCAATATGGTGCGTATATAACATCTGTGTCTATTTGTCTAGCAAAATCTTCTAATTTGGCAAAAAATTGAGCAATTAAAATGAATTATGAATAAAAGCAATATGATTTAATGTTTAGTATACATTCAAAGGATATCAAATTCGTCGCCGAGGGCAGCTAGTTTTATTTATTGCATTAATTTTTTCATAATTTTTGCGTATACAATATACTTGAATCAGATCTCTGTGGTTATCGAATATCCATTCATTAAATAAAACTTAATGCCGTATGCCTGCAGTAGCACACGCACTTTGATTTTTTAATAGTTTTATCATGGAAAATTATTTTCGTTTCATAAATATGCGAAAAAATTCAAACAGCTTTTTTCATTTTAAAATGTAAAAGATCGGAGTTCATATTTTTAGAGAAATTGAGTGAAAGTCCCAACAATGTATCACTTTTTAACAACAACAACAAAAAAAAAGGTGGTTTTATTTATGAGAAATAAACGAATTAAAAATGACAAAAACAATATTGGTCAATAGCTATGTAAATATAAAATATTTCATTCAAAAAAAGAGACGAAGAGAGAGAAATTGGTTTTGGACTTAAAAAGCGATTGTTTCCAGTAAATCGAGTTTTAAGTTTTGCAACAACTACCGATCACTCGTACATTGAGACAAGAATCGCTATATCTTCATTATAGGTTTACCCCTCTAAGTGTTTGTTTGTTTGTTTGTATTTATGTCGGCCGATTATCTACACTAGGGATATAGGCCCTGGGAGGAATACGCTTCGTGGGGACCTTTCTAAGGGTACCTAACCCGTATTTACGCAAGGTTTGAAGAAAACCACGAAAACTCCGAACGGTTAGGACGACGGCCGCGATTTGGTTCGAACCCAGCACCTGCCGTCTACCAGTTGAGAGGCTAGAACCTCTCGGCCACTGGTGAGGCCCTACCCCCCTATGTGTTTGGCACGTAATATTCCGTTCTCTAAGCTCCAGGTTTCACTGCAATATAAGCCATATTTCAGATAATATAATTGTATAGGTTTATTGAATTTTCAATGCATTGAAGAATGATTAATACATTCAAGGGTTGCACTCACATTTGTAATTAAGTTTTTTTTTCTTAGGTTGAAAGAATCATATTCTCTGAGCATTTAAAACAAAATGCAGGGAAAACAACACTATGATTTTACCCTTTTACTAGACGCTCAGAAGAT
Organism: Maratus speculifer; assembly: GCA_964019185.1. Classification (NCBI taxonomy): domain Eukaryota; kingdom Metazoa; phylum Arthropoda; class Arachnida; order Araneae; family Salticidae; genus Maratus; species Maratus speculifer. The sequence continues at coordinate 351,180,170 of OZ025294.1, forward strand.
TAAAATTTTAAAAATCTTAGAACGTTTATAAAATGTGCAAGATTCAGAAAAAGAAAAAATAAATAAATTTAATGAATTGCAACAATTACTTGAAAAATGATTTTTTTCAAAGACTAAAATTTAAGACTGATAAATGAATTCTACATTAAAACAAATACTTTTTTCACTTTTTGTAATTTTTTTTTACAGTTAAAGTTGAATAAAGGTGAAACATTTCAAAGAGATTATCATTTATACAGTCATTTTTCTCCTGAAGGATTTATTAATTTTTTAAAAACAAAGTAAAGAGATGATAGTGTTTCTTCTTTACTGAATTCTTTCAATTTCTTATGTAGTTATATCTACACTGTCTATATTATAAAGGGCAAACATATCTATGCGTAACGAATATGTCCTTTTGCGAATGGCAATACTTTCAAATTTTAAATGAAATTTAAGTTTTATAATTTTCAGTATTTAAAATTTTAAAATTTCTAGACATCGAACATTTTTATTTTTTTTACACCGTCGTATAGGGAAAAAATTTACTTTTAAATATAATTTGTTTAAAAGCTGTATCTCAATTTGTTTTTGAGTTATTATTTTTTTTTGTCATTTTTGATACTTTTTTTGTCATCGTGGCACCAGAAGTATTCCAAAAATGTGGACACGACGAAAATTCAGATATGTCTCAGATATATCTCTTCTCGACCGAGAACAACAACTATTTTCAAAATAGTTAAAAAAAGGAGCGAGAAAGAGAAATTTGTTCTCATGTTTCTGAGATGTTTTGGACTTAAAAAGACATTGTTTCCAGAAAATCGTTAATTTGAAAAAACTAGAACGTTTATAAAATGTGAAAACTTTAGAAAATGAAAATAAATACATAAATAAAAATAAAAACCTCACTCGTTACATTGTGACAAGAATCGCTATATCTTTTATTATACATTTGAATTTTTCAAAAACGTTAGAATGTTTATAATATGTGCAAAATTCAGGGGGGAAAATGCATTTTTCGAAGTCGAAAAACTTTATTCCCCCCAAATAAAAACTGAATCAGTCGTTTGCTGATCTGATCCATATAAGCTTTTCTATATTTTAATTCCAATACGTCAATGAATTTATAACAGTATCCGAGTTTTCATACTTATTCTATGATGAGATCTGTATTGGATACATCGCTTTTTTTTCCACAACAGTACATTAAGCATAAGATGAAGTTCTAAGATAAATGGTTCTGTACTGAAACTAAAATTTAATTTTTCGATATCGTCAGAGTTAATCATTCTGTGTCGAGCTTTTCTTCCAGAATTCATTATCATAAATTTGTTTAAAAGATAAATAAAAATTTCGCCATTCAATCCTCCTGTGAAAAGAAAGATTTAAATAATATTTCACATGCAAATGGCTGTCGACTCTACAAATCTCTGTCTTCATCATTCAAATTACTTTTGTATCTCGATACGGGAAAAAACTTAACCGGTTTTAGTTTTTTTCATAGAAATGCTTTTAGTATTTGTCTGACTGCATTAAAGAACAAACGAAAAACGAGCAGGAGTAGATAAATAGTGAGAGATAAATCATCCAAACAAACTAAAGAAATCTTTTTTTTTTTTTTTTTTTTTTTTTTTTTTAATAAATATTTACAGGAATAATTTTATTCGTTTGAAGTACAGAAGAACCTTGCTAATTCGGATCCCGATAATCCGGATCTCCGGATAATTCGGATCGGTTTCGTCATTTTTTTTCAAGTTTCAGAAGTGATTGGCTAATTTCCATAACATTAACTTGTTTCATCATCGTATTCTGAATTTAAAAAAAAAAAAACTGTTTCTGAAATCTTTTCGGAAGAATTAAGCAATGTGAAAATTTTTACTGTCTGTAAATATTCAATGAGTTTAACATAAAGGTGATTTTTTGTAAGTATGTTCTGTTTTATTTCATTTTTTTCTAATTCTCCGGATAATCCGGATTGGGTCCGGATTATCGGGATTTTACTGTACTTGCATAAAATAGTTGAAGATTTTTAAGTTGCGTGGTCAATTATAAAGTGTTCGTTTAGCGTCTTAAATTCCAAAGATAAAATAACAATGCAAATACTTATTCATCGATTTTTTTACATTCAAAATGACATTCAAAATGACATGATAAATGACAGAAAAAATATATTTTCTCATATTGATTCTGTAGGCGCTTAGTAATTCAGATTAAAAAATATGAACCTATAACTACAAATCCCCGTAAAACAATAATTTAATCCTTTCGGGCTCGAATTTTTTTTTCAATTTTTAGAAAAAATCATTTTTACATTAATAACATTAACACTAGCTGTCCCAAAAGATTAATGAATGTTTAACGAATATTTTACTGTCTGAAGGATAACGAATGTTTCTGTTTTTCGTGTTATTCAATTAATATTCATATGACAATAGGCTAAGGAAGAATTTTTGGAGATGTTTAGAAAATATTGTATTAAATAAGGTTTAACTTATATTACAACTTTCTAATACTTTTTGCCCTTTATTACATGTGGATCTTTCAGGAAAGTAATTTTAATTTTAATTTTAAAGAATGAAATACATGTTTGAAATAAAAGAATCGCAAATGGCGCAAAGAGAATTAAACAAATAATAATAATTATTATTATTGCTAAATGCCTAAACGTAGATGAAATCATATAGTAAATGCATAAACAAATGCTAATATTACTACACGTAAATAGTAGTAAAAGTATTTCTTAAAACAAAATAATACTCCATCAAAAGACATATACTATTAAAAGTACAGCAGACCCGAAAGGGTTAATAACCATTAATTTACATTAACGCAATTACAAATTTAAGAGCTTTAAGCAAATAAATAATCTACAAATCCCCAAAAATTTTAATTGAAAAGGGTTTAAGTTAAATGCTTATGAAAATGTATCACTTTCTTGGTCACACTGTCTTTTGGGCATTTTTAGACATTTTGCAAACTCTCATGAAAATAACAAATTATTTTATGAAGGATTCCGCTTAGTTGCAGTCATTTATTTGTTTGCTTTCAATACAAAAAACATTCAACTATTAAGAAATGATGGGAAAACGTAAAAAATCGGGCAATTTAGTTTTTTATAAGTAAAAAAACAGAGGTACCCGAATAGTGACCCAGAGATTGAAAAAATTAGGTAACAGAATTTATTTTTAAGATTGCTGTTGCGTACCTCCTATCCCAAGACTTCACTTGTGAAAAGTTGTGCGAATAGAACTGATAACTCAAACAGTCTTACATTAGAGTCTTGCAATCGAATCGGATTACCAATATCATCGAAACTCAACTGACTCTGAGATTGTATCGGGTCGGGTTGACGATATTTTTTTCGTTGCGGTTCCGATCAGGTAGGGTAGACTTTAAATGTTTCGATTTCAGGTTGTGTTCTGATTCTTTCGGACCAGGTTTGGGTTGATCTGATTAAAAAATATAAAAGTCCTGATTATTTTTCGAATGATAAACCTTATATTTGAATATTAATCAGATATATGGGTTCATATTTATTAAATAAAAAAAAAGATAAAATTGACACTAGAGATGTTTGTTATTTGTATATAATAACAAGTTGTTCCATAATAGTATCAAAACAAGGATTTTTTTGTTTCACTCCGGGCTCTAGTACATTTTAGGTTTGATTTGAATTTTCTGTTCGAACAATTTATTTATTGTACTCTATCCCATACTATCCTTGAAATAATTTTATTAGTTTGACATAGCAAGCAGTACTTGATTCTTTGTCTTATGTACCAGGTGCCTCATAAATCCTTTCGTAAATGATTTTACTTGGCTTAGAGCGAGATGGTCAAATTTGTATACGGATGCTAAACAGAACAGGATTTCCTGCTAATAATATGTGTGACGATGAAACGCTCGTGTAATAGAAAGAGACAATTAAATCTATCAACTTTGTCTTTAAATAAAATGAATGCAGTCAAACTGTGATATCTCCAGTATCATCGGAAAATTAAACAAAAATTCGAAGAAAATAATTTTCGAGATCTTAAATTTAAGTCGACATCTTAAAATCCTAATATTTAATATATATATATATATATATATATATATATATATATATATATATATATATATATATATATATATATATGTATATGTATATATATATATATATGTAATAAAATAAAAAAAAATTGCGCCATTTTGGTCTCTCTGAGTTTTTAATTCTAAAATTGTGGAACATATTTTTAATCTTAATTTCGTAATATATTAATCTTTTAACAGCTAAGTCCTTTTTCTTTTTTTATTTAACTTATTAATAATCTATTGCTTGTTTCTCAAAAAAGCGGGAAATTATTTCGTAATCTTTCCTTTTTAGAATATTCTAGGGATTTTAATTTTATTTTTCATTAACATCACGTGATCCGTGTCAATGCGCGAAGATGTTAAAAGGCTTGTCTATTTGCGAGACGTGAAGTAATTCCTACCCGTACGCCCCGCTTCCTAGGCCAATCAGAGGTGATCTTTTTTTATTACGTAGAATCTGATTAATCCTTGGTTGGATTTTAAAAATGATTGACGCGGAGTGAGGAGGAGCTAGTTTGTCGTGAAAATGTGGCTTTCTCATTTGGTTTTTTCAGAGCGCAGAATGTGATTGACTTTTAAAATATTAGGATGCTGTTTCTTTTTCTCCGAAAAATTCTAATATCTTGGGATGCAGCTTAATCACGAAGTTTTGGAATATTTGATGACCAGGCCAAGGTGAATGTGGGGAAGAACTTACGTAGTTTATGAGTTAATAAATAAAGGAATTGAAAGACTCATGGATTTTGTTTTTATAATGGGGAAATACCCCAATGCAACTCTTCCACTGCTTGCCAACTGCTGGAGCGACTACTCTGCTCGTGCTGCTGCTGATTCTTAGAAGTAACATTCTTAGGAGTTAACGGAACATAGCCTTCGTCGGATTATTATTACACACACACACACATATATATATATATATATATGAATACAAACGTTGGAGATGAGAAGTACTTTCTAATAAAAATATAAACTTTGAGAGTATTTAATGTATGCATTTTTAAAATTTTAAACTGAAGATATGTTTCAGGCTGGATGCTTAGAAAAGAAGCCTTTAAATAAGTGGTTCTCAAGCGGTGTGCAGCTAAAAGTTTTATAAAGCTTTTATAAGTTTATAAAAGAATTACAAACTTTAGGTTTATGTACACAAATTTTGAAGAATACTTAAGCCCATGATTGATTTTTAAAATTTATCTTCATTAGAAAAGAAATGATTATTTCATGTGCAATAAACATACGTGACAGGAAATATTTGTGCGTATTTCCATTGAGAAAAAAAAATAAAATAGGTAAGAAATAGCAAAGAATTGGAATGAAAAAAAAATGTAATAAACATATTATATATTTTTTTTACTCTCAGTTACGAAGCCTTTATCTTGCGTTATCAAATTTATTAGAAAAGCATCCTTTTTTACTTGGGTTTTTCAAGCATCCTAATCGTAGTGTACCGCTTAAATATAATATTGGAGTCAAACAACAAATTGCGGTGTTTTCGAGAAAGAAAATGGTGTGTAAAGACTCAACTGCAAAATACAAAAGTTTATTACAGAAGCAATTCTTGGGATTTCATTCGGAATAGGTTTTGATCTCTTATTCATTACTGTGAAAGTGATATTAGAACTTCGATATGGCAAAAGAGCAAGCCTTAAGATTCCTGGAAATTATGTTGATTAACCGTTTCGTAAGAAGCATCCAGTACACAATTTAATAATTTTTTTGTCACCAGTGTCAAAAGCAGTAAACCTTAGGATAATTTAGAAAATTTAGATTAAATAAAGCGGAAAAGAAAAGAAAAGGAAAGAAAAAAAAAAAGACTGGTTGAAAAAAATGAAGGATTCTCTCATATCTTCAAGAGATAAAAAAAATAAAATGAGATAAATATTTTTAGAATACCTTTGTATACATCAATTTAACACATATTGACACAGATGGGTTTAAAAAAATCTGTACGCGTTATTAATAATTGATGTCAATTTGGATAAACATTTTTTTGCCATAAAACATTGAACCAATATATATATTTTTTAACAAAAGTTTTACTTCTGTATGCTTGTGTAGCATATTTTTCGAACTTCGAAGAAAAAATGGCGTTAAAAACAGTCTCTATTATTTCAGTTTTCCTCGTGTATTCGAGAACAATGGGTAAACACGTTGCATTACAGCATTGAATTTCATTAAAAAAAATCATTTCAGAGATGAGGGGATGTGCAGGTATAACGTTATCACTTTAGAGTCAGGGGAGGAGTTCTGATACTTGATATCTCTTTGGGATGGATTCTGGCATTTGATATAATAAGATATCTTTTGGCAGAGGGGCTTTTCTTTGTGAATTCTTCATCAGTTTTGATCCAAACAAATTTTTCTTTTTTCAATAACGTTTTCTTACATCCAAATTGCTTGTTTTTTTAATAATTTTTTTTATTATATTATATTATTATATTTTTTTTTATTAAAGCTATTATAAAAACCATCAAATGTTTATAATATCATTTCATTCCAAAATTCGGAATACCCCAACGTTTGGCATTCTTGTTCTTCCGCCATAGGCGCATATAGTTCTCTGTTAGAGAAATCAGGAACATGATATGTAGGACATAATACTTACGTTTACCAGTAAAGAAAGTTCATAGACTGTTCTGTAAATAAGTTGTGCTTTTAACCTCCATGGACAGAGTCAAGTATAAGAAGGCAGTATTATTTTTGAATGCATTATGCAATAATAAGCTAGTATTAAATATTTTTTAAATACTAACTAATTTTTGAAGGCGTTATTTGATATAAATTTATTTTAGTATTTAAATTTTATTAACTTCTCGAATTCATCAAGTATGCGACTAATACATGTATAATCTTATGTGGATAGACTAGAAGTGTATAAAAAGAAAGAAAAAACCTAAAAAAGAACTTCTGAACTCTGATAATGATATCATCGGGGGGGGGGGGGGAGGGAGAAGTAGAGGAATGATAACATATGATATCATAAAATAAGAGGTGGGCCAAAAAATAAAAAAAATGTTGATAACGTTATATATGTATAACCACCTAGTTTAAATTTCGAAAGCTAATATGACGTCATGGGATATTTAAATTTAATGGCATACTCTGTAGTCTGCCATGCATCCTGTTATTAGAAGAGAAGATGTAAAATACAAAAACACAGCCAAAATTTTGATATAATAAATATTTCAGTCGTATTCATGAAATCGTCTCCAGAATAACGGGAACATATAATACATGATTCAGAAAAAGAAGAAGAGTATTGTGAACTTTTTGAAAAATAAATACCTTTTCGAAATCATCTATTCTTTTATCTTTTACCGTATTGAATTGGAATTATCTTTCCACTACGAAGCTGCTTTTTCTTAGATAAATATTTAGTATAGTTATTCATTCCTCTATAGGATCTTGCTTTCTGTTTGATAAATATTTAGACCAGTGCGATCAATAATTGTTCGTTCGTGTGTCTAATACGAAATTTACCTCTAAAACGCCGTCTTTGTCTGTATTTTTTGAAAAACGATTTTCTTTTATAGGAAAAGAGTTGGAAGAGCTATGACTTATGCATTTATTTAGTATTAAGAAAAATATTTTATATAAAACTACTAAATTGAAGAAAAATATTTTTAAATTATTAAAATTTATTATATATTTCCCTTGTCTCATAAATATTTTAAACTCTAGAGTGTGGCGGTTAGTATAGTTTTACTGTATTAACTGTTTCGGGTCTGGTGTGCTATTAATAGTACATGACTTTTAAATGAGTATTAATTTGTTTAAAGAAAACAATTGCTACTATTTGCATGTAGTAATGTTAGTATATGTCTAAGCCTTTACTATATGACTTTATTTATGTTTAGGCATTTAGTAATAATAATTATTATTATCATTTGCTTAATTCTCTTTGCTCCGTTTGCGATTCTTTTATTTTAAACAGATATTTCACTCTTTAAATCAAAAAATAAAAACTACTTTCCTGAAAGAATTGCGTGTAACAAAGTGAAAAAAGATTAGAATGTTACAACATAAGTTAAATCTTGTTTTAATATAATATGTTCTAAACATTTCCGAAAACTCTTCTTTAGCCTGTTGTCATATCAAGTATGAATTGAATAGTACGCAAAACAACAACATTCGTTATCTTTCAAACAATTTAATATTCGTTAAACACTAATTAATCTATTTGGATAACTAGTATTAATGTTATTAAAGTAAAAGTAATTTTTACTAAAAATTGAAAAAAAAATTCGGACCCAAGAGGGTTAGAAATATTGAAAATTGTAACCTCTCTAAACTCGGTGTATTCTATAGGTATATTCAATTTTTACAATTTTTATTTTCAGGGATATACATAATACTACAAATATAAAATTGGTGTGAATGGAGCCTAACATGTAGCAGAACAAAACAAAATAGCAATTTGTTTTTTTACAACGCTTTTTTTAGCGCGATATGTGTTAAATTTAAAACGGCTTGCAGCAAAAATGTACGAAAAATACAAGACTGAAAACATAAACAATTTTTCTGTGTATTAAAAATTCATTTGTAGAATCTATCATCAATAAAAAATCGTTAGATATATGATTATTTCTCTTTTTTTTCATTGTATTTTCGATGCAAAAAGAATAAAATAAAATAAAAAATTCTAAGAAATTGACAAAAAATGTACTTATTGAGTCCACAATGTATCATCCATCATATTAATTTATTAAATCATACAAATTATCATATTAAAAATTATCGTATCATTAAATCACATTAATATGATTTTCAAGAAACTTTTTATAAATGAATATAAATATTTAAATTTTATGTTTTTTTTTTTTTTTTTTTTTTTTTTAAATTATGTTACGTTTGTTTTTATCAGTCAATGATGCTTTTGAAACAAGATAAAGTAAAGTATCTGTAGCTAATTTTAAATTGTATTACTACCAATGATGTATTAAATGAATTTCATAATAAGTTTATAACAAGTTTAAAGTATCGTCGGGTCATAAAGGGGTTAATATGATTTTCAAGAATTTTTTTACAAATGAATACATATATATAAATTTCATTTTTTTTTCTTAGAATGTATTGAAAAAATTGCTGCAGTAATTTTACTTCAGCAGAGATCCCACAGAGAAAGTACATAAAAAGTGGACTTTGTTTCTGGATTAACGGACTTTGCCTTTAAATAAAAGGGTTTTTGCCCGTAAAACATACACTGTAAAATAAAATAAAAATAAAAATAATAATCCGTTAAATTTATGGCAAAAGCTGCCGTCAGTAATGTTGCCAACAGTTTGTGCGGTAAAAATTACAGTAAATTTAGATGTAATACAAAAATTTACATCTAATTTTACTGTAATTTTTATGGCAAAAACTGCTGTCAGCAATGTTGTCAACAGTTTTTGACGTAAAAATTACAGTAAATTTAGATGTAATACAAAAATTTACATCTAATTTTACTGTAATTTTTAACTGCTGGCAACATAGCTGCCAGCAGATTTTGTCGTAAATTTAACTGATTTTTTTTTACAGTGTAAAATTTACGGAAGTTGACCTTTTATATGGAAAAAGTGACATTTGCCATAAATTTATTGGTTTTTTTCACGGTAAAATATTGTAAATTTACAAGTTTTTTCTGTAGTGTACATTTTTTTCTGAATATTTGGAAATCCAGATAAATGGAGATTTACTATATTAAAAGTACTTCCATATTCTGCTTAACATATACAATAGGGTGGTGCGAAAAAACAAAAGTTTTTATTTCCGAATCGCTATAGTGCGGAAAAGTTGCGATTGGTAAATACAAGAAAAACTAAAAAAAAATTTTTGAAATCGGACATTATCTTCCGATCGCGCAAACCACCTAAAAATTCAAAAAAATTGAAAAATTTCGATTTTTTCAGAATTTTTTAAAAAATATTACATATACATATATTTTATCACTATAATGAAAAATATTTACATATTGTACTATTTAATAATAATAAAAAAAAGTAAATTGCGTTTAGAGAATATCTTCCGATCGCGCAAACTCATTAAAAATCGGGAAAAATTCAATTTTCAGTGTTTTTTGATGCACTAAGAAAATAATTAAATAAGTTCAATTTGCGGTCTCATGTTAAAATTTAAATGTAAATTAATACTATTGTGCATGTTATGCTATTTTTAAACAATCGAGATCTTACCACGACGAGATCGCTGCAGGGCGAAAAGGTTTAGTAGTTCGCGCAAATCCTGTTAGCCACGTTGCGAAACAGCGTTGAAGTCGCCCTATGTGTCCACATCCTTTTCTCTCCCCAGCCTCGTCCACTTGCACAGTGCGCCATTTCGTATCAGTGAGCCCGTGAACGAATTTCGTTTGTTAATTAGATGTATTGTGTTATTTAAAGTACGTTAACATGTGACAGGTACACGGATATGCACACGTCGTTCACAAAGAAAATTACTAGACAATCTTTTCATTGTCCTATATTTTGTCATCCCCAAGAGATTTTTTGTGAAATATTCTTCAAGAATATAGCGCCTGTACGAGAAACTAAAAAAAATCCTTTAAAAAAATTTAAATACTTCTAAAATCGTTAAAAATACTTCTAGACATTTTCAACAAATGCGTCCGTATAACACGCATTGATATGTAGAATGACACATGTTTGAAGATGGTTTATAGTAATTTTAAACAGTGTATGTTGTCCATCGTGATATTTGTCTCAGGACTGAGGAGGATAAATAAATAATCGCCCTTTTTTCCATCAAAATGTATGTCATGTGGTTCTTCTGATTCCACTTGACTTTGCCGTAATTTTTTTCTTTCTGTTTGTTTTCTTCTAATTTTGTATAGGTCAATAACTTGAAAAGCATCTCTTTAGTATTACAGGAATATCTTGTAGTACACTCAACGCTTTAGCAGCACCTGCACTGTCAGATACACCATTGCGATCGCAATGTAAAGATGTAGATTGTAACTCCACTTTCATTTGCCATGGTAATTTCTTCTTAAATCTGATAGGTTGTATCCGTCATGGTAATGATATTTTACCTATACCTACATTAGCATTAAAATTCTCATGTATTTCATCTAAATGCTCAAGGTCTTTTATTTTCGCTTCAACAAATTTGGAAGGTTGCCTTTTCAATATATAGTTTCGTCTTCCAAGTCTTGTACTCAGTTTTTCTTCTTTTTTTTAAACTTTAGTACCAATTTTTCCCGTTCCGTCCTTTCTCTGGAGGTAGATAAATCTATGCTCAATGACTGGAATTTTGTTGTGTTTTTGAGATGCACAATTAGTCTTAATTAGACACTCCCTCAGATCTGGTGACTTTTTACAGGAGCAATATAAATTCGTTACACGTTTGCAGGCTGAAATATCACACAATTGAGTTTCTTGTTTTTTAAATTCATCAAAATTTTTTATAAGGTTTGGCTATTCTTTGTCTCGAATATAAGATTTCGTTAGTTTAGAATATTATCGTAGTAGGCATTAATTAGCTAAATGATTCTACAATCAAACACTTTTGGGATTGACGCCTTCTAATAAATAGATTTTATTTTTTGTACCACTGTATACCTGACAAATGAGAAACTCACTTTAATGATGTTGAATTTACTTGCTAATAGAGACCTCTCTTTAAGGTAGCATTGAAGAACATCTTCGTGTGTTGGAAGAATATTTGGCAGAAAATCTCTTGGATGACCGAATGTAGGACAATGAAAAGATTGTCTAGTAATTTTCTTTGTCAACTACGTATCCAGATCCGTGTCCCTGTCACATGTTAATGTATTTTTAATAAAACAATACATCCAATTAACAAACGAAATTCGTTCACGGGCTCTCTGATACGAAATGGCGCTCTGTGCAAGTGGACGAGGTTGGGGACAGAAGCATGTGGACACGTAAGGCGACTTCAACGATTTTTCGCAACGTGGCTAACAGGATGTGCTCGAAACTCTAAACCTTGAAGAACTACTAAACCTTGCAGCGATTTCGTTGTGGTAAGATCTCGGTTGTTCAAAAATAGCATAACATGCTCAATAGTATTAATTTACATTTAAATTTTAATAAGAGACTGCAAATTCAGCTTATTTAATTATTTTCTTAATATATCAAAAATCACTGAAAAATGAATTTTTCCCGATTTTTAATGAGCTTGCGGAATCGGAAGATATTCTTTAAACGCAATTAATTTTTTTTATTATTATTAAACAGTACAATATGCAAATATTTATCACTATAGTGATAAAATATGTGTATATGTAATATTTTTTAAAAAATTGTGAAAAAAATCGGAATTTTTCAATTTTTTTGAATTCTTAGGTGGTTTGCGCGATCGGAAGATAATGTTTGATTTCAAAAAAATTTTTTTAGTTTTCCTTGTATTTACCAATCGCAACTTTTCCGCACTATAGCGATTCGGAAATAAAAACTTTTGTTTTTTCGCACCACCCTAATATACAATACAATCCGTTTCACCTTTTCCCCCCTTTTTTGATATGACAGCGCCTACCTCTGTTGTTTTCGAATAGGATACAGAAACTGCTCTTCAAAAATTCCACGAAGTCTGAGATCTCATTTTTGCGTGATTCTCACAACACGCTATACCACCGATATCTCAAAGTAAAATCTGTGACGTGACAACAACCATACGAAGTGATAATAGCAGATTGGGTTACAGTTTTTATCTTTTTTTTTTTTTTTTTTTTTTTTTTTTTTCTTTTTGGATAAATCTAGCTTAATTTACTTTTAAATTTACCTGTTTGAGCATTTAAAAAAATGCAATTGAACCTCGTTAACATGAGCCTCAGGGGGATTAAAATTTTGTTCATGTTTGTTCATTTATCAGTATCAAATCTTTGTTTTCATTTTTATAGGGGATTGTGAAAATAATTCATGTTAAAAGTAATTCACGTTAAGCGTGTTCATGTTAACGAGGTTTGACTGTAATACTTTCCTACATAGCTCAAAAGTGTTTATGATTTTTGCTGATTTCTTTGTTGATCTATGTGTTCGTACTAAAATTTCTTAAGACATAAAGGGCAATAACATAAGTTTTAATTAATTTTTTTTTTGAAATGCATAAACTAGCATGTATTGTTGTTCAGAAACTATCTAATCGCATTCACTTTCCTTTTTTTCTTTTGGCAAACACAATAGATTTTTCAGAAAATAGTGTCCAAATGAACGTTTTGAAACGAATTTCCTCGGGAAAGAAAAATAACCATTCTAACTGAGGGAGGGGGGGGGGAGGGAAACGTGTTTGTTAAGTGATCAAAAATGCTTGTAATTGAATAGGTCATTTATTGATCAAAAATTGGAAAATTCAGTTCGATTCCAAATCGCTTTCTTAGTCAGGCTTTCCAATTTTATATCTTTCCGTTAAAAATTGAATTTGTAAATGTGTCAAAACGTTTAGCGCTTATTAATCAGAGCAGTTGAGAACAGCTTTAAATACATTTAGACAGATACGAAATTACATACGCTATTAATGATCATTGTGGTGTACTCCCTAATAAAAACAGTTTGAGCAGTATTTATTATCCTTTTATATAGGGTTACACAAGCAATGTGGGTACTATAAGTTGTAATTGATGTGTATTTTAATGATAGACTGGGAGGTGGCAGACAATCACTTTATCGAGTTCAAGGCGGAAATTAGTTAAAAATTGATTTGCATATTGAAAAGTAATCTGTCTGGCAAGTCATATCTTGCTTGGGAAACACCTGAAAACCTGATATTAGCGATTGACTTGTAAGTTTATCAATGTGTTTTTCTGCTTCCAATCTTCCATATTTTCATACCTTTAGATGTAGGAAAATACAATGGTAAACTTACGAGTCAACCGATAAAATAATTTTTTCAGGTGTTTTCCACCAGGATATGACTTGGCAGACCGATTGCGTTTTAATAAGCGAATTGAGGTTTAACTAATTCTGGAATTTTGGCTGGGAACTCAATAATGTGATTGTCTGCGCTGCCGCCTCCTGTTCTATGATGTTAATCTATTTCAAACAGTACGAAACTGATGTATGTTAAATTGGTTTTCTACAGTACGTTTTCTATTGAAAATGCTATGCATAACATCCATGGTTCTCTTATAGGGATACAAGAAGATAATTTATATATACTACGGTGCGTGGGCTTTCGTTCTTTTTACCTATCTCAAAAAATTAAGCACAATATGCAAATCTATCAGTGGAAGAATTTTGTTTTAAGGGAGACCCGTACCCCATTTTCGGCCAAAAATCATCAAAAGTTCAAAAAAATTTATGTCTCAGAAAACGATAAAATACACATTTGCGAATATCCATGCAAAATTTCAGAACTCGGGGACATTTGGAACAGGTAGAAAATGAGCTTTTTTAATTGTACTCACTATAGAGTTTAAAGGACTAGCGGCCATTTAAAACGTGTTTTCCTGAAAATGACTTTTTTCATATTTTGCCTAAGTTCAAAGTACTAAGGCTCAGTGGTAAAATGATTTAGAAACAAAGTGTTTATGTTTTTAGAATCTTAAAAAAAATTTGCAACAAAAGTAAGGAGATATATTTTTTTAACTATTTCTGAAAATTTTACATAAATTGGTAAACATGAAAATTATAACGAATTTAAGGAAATTCACCATGCGTATTTTTATTTATTATTATTATTTTTTTTTTTTTTTAGCCGATTAAAACAGAAAATTAAAAATATCTCTCCTTAGTTCTTTTCTATATACTATAACACTATTTAAGAAATTTTAGTAATACCAAAATATTGAAAATTGAATGAGGAGTAGTAATTTTAAAAAGTGTATTTTTCGACAAAAAAAATCATAAAAATCCCCATAAAAATATATACTTTTTAAAAAAAGTGAATTTTTTGCTAATTATTCCTTACAAAAAGATTCTTAAGTAGTACACCAAAATTCATTACTTTAAAATCAATAATAAAAATTTTGGGTTTTTTTCTTACGGGTCTCCCTTAAATAGAC
Organism: Maratus speculifer; assembly: GCA_964019185.1. Lineage (NCBI taxonomy): Eukaryota > Metazoa > Arthropoda > Arachnida > Araneae > Salticidae > Maratus > Maratus speculifer. The sequence goes on from OZ025294.1 coordinate 351,195,174, forward strand.
AATTCTATGATGTCGGTAAAAAGATTGCAATAAAATTATAAAAAATGGCATACCTGTAAAAACCTATCTGAAATGGAATTTTTCCCGGCCTATAGAAATTTTGTTTTAGATGTATATTTATTCTTTAGAGTTTCTTTAGAGTATATTTATTTGTTGAAATCTACATTTATGACTGCGACTTTTATATTCTATGTATATATATATAGATTTTTTTTTTATATAAAATGGACGTCAATTTAATATTCAAAAGTTAAAAAAAATTGTCGTGAATTATTAAAATAGAAGGCAAGAAAGAAAAAAAACGAAATTAGTTTGGTTTGTGTACGAGATTTTTCTTTTTTAATTATTCTTAGAAAAAACAACGTGGAAAATTTTCGTGTTTTGAAGTAGAAAAAAAAGAATCGTAATTTTAGTGCTATCACTGTCGGTGTAACAGATAAACTTACCCACTAAAAATACACCGATTTTGTTCATTTTGCTCTGAAGAAACGAAAAATTAACATAAAAATACAAACATCTGTTTTAGTTTTTAGGTTAAGTGTGAAACAAAAAACAACAATAAGAAAAAAAAAAAAAAAAAAAAAAAAAAAAAAAAAAAAAAACCTGAAATTTGGAAATTAGTATTCATCACCGAAGACTACTGTATGTCAAAATGCTTATAATTACACAGTTTCAAAGTAATTAACATCACTTCGTAGTTAAATAGCAGTGATAGTAAGTCACGAAAGTATAACTGACACGGAATTTTCAATCATGTTTCTTAATTATTATTTCATTCATCTAAATTGGAAAAGTAAATTACTACGTGTTAAATAGAATAAAACTGAACTACGTATTGAGAAAAGTATTTTTCTTTTTTCAAATCCCCCCCCCCCCCCCCGGACAACTTTTGTATTCAACACTGATATCATTCCTCGAGGTCCCTGTCTTCATAATGGTATCGTTTGATATCGTTATTAGTGTCTAAAAATATTTGTATTTTTACATTTTTCTCTTCTTTTTATGTTTGCAATGATATACAAACAAGGTAATATATTTATTATTCGTGTTCTTTATAGATTTTAATAAAAAGAAGAAGTCATTAAAATATCCGTGTTGCATACGAAATAACTTTATATTAAATAACACTTTAAAGAAATATGCATTATTTAAAAGTATTTAATAATAACTATTTTTGTTTGCTATTTTTGCTAAATTCTGCTTTCAACAGTAATAATGTTTTCTTTCATTTGTTAACATTACAAGTATTATTCCAAACGTAGTTTTCTTTAATAACGAAATATGGCAGAAAGAATGGCGAAAACGTAAAAACGTTGGGGTATTCCATATTTTGGAATGAAATGATTTTATAATCATTTGATGGGTTTGAAAATAACCTTTTTTTTTTTCCCAGTAAAATTAGAAATGAGACGGAAAAACAAGAACTAAGACTGTATTAGTGTAAAGAAAAAATTACCAAAAAATTGAAAAATAAAAATAAATACACAAAAATATAAAATAAATAAAATGAGAGCGAGAGAATTTTTTTTGGATCTCGATATAGTATGTCACTTTTCTTTTTTAGCCCTTCCCAACAAAATTGAAAAATACTTAAACATTCGGTTTGTCTATCCCGTCTTTCCACGCTCTAACTCCCGTAAATATACTCGGATTTTCATGCAACTGATAAAGCTTCTTTATGTCTCCAAAGCATGTTTGGTATTGCTTATGAAGTATGTACGCTTAATGGTTCATTTATAGGGACACTCAAAGGAATTCTAGTACATTATGATATATTGAGAAAAATCATTTGGAGAGTATTTTAATGACATTACGTTATTTCCAGATGTGCTGAAACTGATATAAATTACTGAATTTCACTACAATCACGTTAAAATGGAGCATTCAGAGCATTTTTTAAAAATTAATTTACAGCGACATACAAAATAAATCGGTAACTGTCTTTGCGTAATAATTGCTGCTGTGAGTACGTTTTAAAATTCGGTATACGCTTTTAAATTTAATTAGTTTTTTGCATATGACTTTTTATATATAAATTCTATACCTCATATACAGGGCTGTACAGAAGTATTAGTATACCATTCTCCTTATTAGAGGAAATTGCTGAAGGAGAATTTATAACTGAAATATATGTATCGCTTAAATGAATGAAATTTCGGAATGCATTTTTTTGGTAGATACAAATTTGTATATCATATACAGGGCTGCTAGAAAATTCGCATAATTTTCCGATTGTAGATAGAACAGCTGAAATTCGGTTTTGAAATGCGTTATACATCTCTATATGGTGAAATGAGACGTAATATTTTAATTTTTTAAACGATGCAATTTTGTTACAGTAATTTGAATGTATTGGAAAGTGCTTCTTAATCTATGGTTGACGCATGATTTTTTCTTTCTTGTTTCTTGTTTTCAACAAAACCATGTGAAGTTTTCTCACTTTCGACGGGGATAAAAAAAAAACTGTACAAATGTAGTTCTGTCATCCAAAGTGTATCTTATCATTTTATATCTGAAAATGTATTGCTTTCATTCATCTCCTTTAGGAAAAGCGAAATTTATATCTAAATTCAATTCTAAAATCTGTTTTAGATTTTCTCTTAAATGTCAAGCGAAAAATATTCACTCTCAGAAATAGATATAAATATTTATCACTGCAGACTACTTAATGCTAAAAAGAAAAATTATAATTACATAGTTTCAGAGTAAATGATATCACTTCAGAAGTTAGTAAATAACAACGATACCAGTCACGAATATAAAACTGACACGGAATTTTCAATTACTTTTTCTAATTATGATTTCATTCACGTAAATGATATCAGTGAAATGTCTGAATTATGTCTCGAGAATTTTTCTGTTATTTTGTCATCTGTTGATTTTGCATTCTATCTATCTTAATAAATAAATTTATTTTTTAAAATATATTTTGTAATTTATTTATATTTATGTATGAGTGAGACTTTATGATATAAGGTTTCATGATATAAAGGTAAATTTCCAAGTATTTCTATATAAATTAAAATGGGAACCAGAAATATTTTAAAACTTATTACAATTCAAATATAAAAAGACAAACAATTCACCTTTAAATTGAATTACACTTATTTCATGCTTTAAATACCAGCAAATTTCTCGCATTTCGAGTTTTTCGGGTAGAGGCGGTGATTTGTCTTTTGTAAATTTCCACTACAGGCTGGTTCTTTTTTCACCGGTTTAAATGTATTTATTCAGAACTTACCATTCGTGAAAGCACTGAAAATTCTTCGCATCCGTACCTGTGGGTTCTAAAGCTATCCCTGACTACCATTATTTTCGAACAAAATATATTGTATTTATTTACAGAATTTCTAAAATAAAAAATTCAGAAATTTTGTGATTAAATGAAGAAAATATTCCTATTTGGAAATGGAGATATTGAAAAACATTATATTCATACTTAGTCTAGTTAATTAGTTTATGGTAAAGAAAAAAAAACCACTTTTATCGTTAAAACTGTTGTTAGCTTTCGTTTTATCAAAAACTAAAACAAAATCACTTCACCTTTTTTCATTCACGTATAAAAACATTTCATATTTATTTACTTAGAAGGTGTCACAAATAAAAATTAAATTAAAGAGTTGACATGTTTCGGTTCATTAATAAGAACCGTATTCATAACATATAAAATCAGTAGAAAAATTTTTTTTCTACTGATTTTATATGTTATGAATACGGTTCTTATTAATGAACCGAAACATGTCAACTCTTTAATTTAATTTTTATTTGTGACACCTTCTAAGTAAATAAATATGAAATGTTTTTACACTTTTATCGTGACTAAAATAATTTTATTTAGCTTGATTTCTCCTTTGTTTTAAAAAAGGGAGGGGCTCATCGTCTCAAGCCCTCCTTATTCAAAAGAATAAAATCTTTAAAGTCACAATAATTATTTAAAAGGTAATTTTTATTTTTTTAATGTTTGTTAATTTATTTCTATAAAACTTCGCATTAAAAAAAAAAAAAGATTAAAATTTTATTAAAAAAGCGAGTTAATTCAAAATCATTATAACTCGAAATATTATTTGCAGAATTTCAATTTGTTAACACTTAAATAAGCAGAAATATATAAGCTTTAATCTTGATTCGGCATTTAACAAAATATATTAATTTACATAATAAATAAAGATATTTAAAGTTAAAAAAATGATGTAACTTAAAAAAATCATATTTTCAAAAGAATACATATATATATTTTCAAATTTGCTGAATCAAAATTAAAGTAAAACAATTAAAAAGACAATTTCACATTTGAGCCATTTCTTTAAAACTTCTTGCCATATTCCATTGTAAATAGGAAAAATGGTGAAAAAATCATCATGGAGAAAAACGCATTTTCACTACTAGGTTCAAAATTTGACCCATTTGCTGCAGCGTCACTCCACTGCTTTTATAGAAAACGGTTACTTTACAGTTATGTAAAATTTCTCATTGGTCATAAAAGAGATATTCTATAAAAGCAGTGGAGTGACGCTGCAGCAAATTGGTCAAATTTTTAACAGTGTAAAAGTCATTTGCATGACAACCATTGCTGGAAAGCTAGATTTTGAAAACAAACCTAAACGAAAAAATTAATATTTCCTGTTCCAATTAAAATAGAAGCTTGATTTATACGTCCTTTTAAGAAGACTAAAACAAAGAAATTTTTAATGCAATAATTTTTTTTTTAGAAAATTTGAATTATGTATCCCTGATGCATTAAAGTAAATTTCACAGGAGTAACTCTTATGAATTGTAATGTAGATTAGAATTACATGCACATATTCTCTCATTTTCTCTATGAAAATCTTTTATTATAACAAATATTTTTCATTTCATAGATACTCTTCTACGTTTTGAATTCACGTTGTTATAAAGATAAAAGCATAATTACTTGAATGTGCTATTTAATTTAAATATTTTTGTGCTTATGCATGTCCCCCCTTATTATAGTTAGTTTTGTTATGCTGCTACAATTTCCTGGTTACAGTTTGCAAACTGGTTTCTATATTTTTATGTACGTAATTCGTGATAGTTTAGCCTTTTCTTTTCCGCAGACGACATTTTTCTTCAGTAGCGCATTTAAGCTTAATGTCTTCTACCGAGATATCTTCGGCTATATTCATAATTCTTCATTTTAAGAAACATCAGCGTTTTTCAATTTGAAAGCGACTGATGTGCTCTGAAAACGTACAATTGTGTTGAGTTGCATTGTCGCTGAATGAAATGGAATGCTTTCAGTACGCCCTCTTCATCTGACGCTAAAGTATCGTCATTTTCCATGTCTATTCGGTAGCAAACGTCTTCACTCCCGCAGTGGATTCTTTCTATAATGACTGACACAAAGATGCTTGAAACTGATGTAACGTTAAATAATGCTTTTAAAACTAGCGATCATTTCTATCCCCCATTTAGTTCTCGAATTTAAGAGAGAAGATTGCATATGTTAGCAGGCTTAAATAAAGAAAAAAGAAATGGAGACAAAGAAAAAAAAAATGTTGCATCATCATTATACTAAATCTTTGTAAAGTTAGTCAAAGTAGATTTTTATTATCTATCTACCTATCTATATTATAAAGCAGAAACAACATACACATACCTGTTTATTTCTCAACAATCAATAATTATTCGTATTTGTTTTCCAATATAATGATTCCGATAGGGCTTAATTAAACATTTGACAAATACCGAAAGCTGGCGCGAATTTTACTATATTTATTATGACATAAGTTTGTTTAGTTGCTCTGTTACAAATGTAAATATAGCATAAGAGTATTAATAAAACAGATAAGACAGAAACGCAATTATTTACGAGTAAATTAAATGATAATAATATTTGCAAGCAGACAAGGATACCTAAAAATATGTTTAATGACGGTAAGTTTCATTTATTAATATTGAAACGATTTTTTTACCCTCATTTTTTGGTTTTTCCGAAAAACTTCCCTTGCAGTATATTAATGTGGCGAACTCCATACTGAAAAATTTACAGATTTTTCCCGCTTGATAAGAAAGCGTTAAAAAATGTACATAGTTTTTGCTCGGTTTCTGTTTCAAGACTGGGAAAAAATTAAACATTATTTAAAATATTTTTTTAGGATTTCTAGATATTGATTTTTCGATGTATAACCGCAAGTAAATTAATATTAAAAGCGTATTTTTTAAAAAATATTACTATCTTCGTTTTTTATTAATAATTAATTTTCTATACTTTAATCTTTAAAATGTTTCACTGTTGCAGTTTCACATCGATTTGGTCCATTTTGGTGAGTGTGTTTGGGCACATCATTGAACCATTGTTTTTACAAATCCCATACAGACTACAGAGAAGTTTACAATTTATTCCCTGTGGCGGAATAATTGAAATAAGCCTTAAAATTAGTGTATTAATTTATAAGTAAGCTATTAAAAAAAAAAATGTATTCTTATTGGAAACTCACCTTTGTACAAAGCTTGTATAATTATTGCATATCAGAAAATAGATCAAAAATCCTTTGCAAAACTGTACATTAAAATATCTGTTATTTAAAAAAATCTTTTTGCATCTTTTTCACTCCAGAAAAATCTTTAAAAAAATATATACAATTTTTTCAGCTTTGAATTTTTCCTATATTTTATTTTGCGCCATTCTGTAGTTTAATCTTAACCAATATAATTTTTATCAAATTTTCAACTGTTTTTCTGCATTGTCATCGTTAGATCTATAGTTACATATCTTCTTGTTTTTTATAGCTCACGGGCTATGAAAGCCTGAGAGTTAGTGTGTCCGCAAGTTCTGCATATATATTACGTATTTACGTAACACGGTAACTCTTGCTAGAAAAATCCGAATTGCTTCAAATTTTGTAAAATAGGGTCATTCTGATAAGGCGCTGACCTGATTAGTTTTAGAGACCCATTGGTTAAGTATAAAGAGCAGGACGAGGATAACCTTTCTTAAATTAGATTAATGGATTTTTCACATAGAATTATCCAAATTGCTTCAAAATTGGTATATCAGTTTATTCTCATAAAGCATTTCCCTGATTATATTTGGAGGCTCATTGGTTAAGTATAAAGCGGGGTTGAACCAGGGTCTAATTTCCCCTTCATTTAGATAAATGAGTTTTTCATGAAGAATTATCCCAATTGCTTTAAATTTGGTACACTGGTTTACAATGGAAATGCTTTTTTTAAAAATAAGATTGTGACATTTCTATTGGTTAAATATAAGAAGATGAACTGGGGACTAATCTCGCCTTAATTTATTTACCATTTTGCTCAAAAAGAGTGAGTTCTAATCATAAATCAGAGTATGATATACAATTGGTGAGAATAGTCTGTGAGCTCAATGCCAACAGTTTAACAAGTCGCTTTTCTTTCTATCTAGTGTTGGTGTCATAATGGTAAAACTTCTATATATTTTTGACAAAATAATAACTTTGCATATAATACACATTAATTACATTATTACAGAGAAAAAAACTTTTAAAACATGACATAACAAATTAATATATCTACACCCTACCGTATCCATGCGAAGCAGATTTATCAAAAACGTACCAAACTGCATTGAAAAGTTAAGAAACTGATTTCAATACAAAGTAAAAAGGGGAAAAAAACACCCCTGTCGGCTCGGCCTACATGCACAATCAACTCCATGAAATCCTCCGATGCATAATCCGCAATACTCTATTATCCGCACTACATGTTGAAATGTAAACAAGGAAAATTATCATTAACATTTAAACACACAAAGTTAAATTTGATACTTTTTTTTCAGTGAATAAATATTTGAGTATATAAATTGGATATAAATATTTAATTAAAATAAAAATATTAAATTTAATAATTAATTTCCTTGAGTAACAAAATTTTATCTCTGAGCAAGAAGCAACGAGTGTTCATAAACTACAGAAAAAAAAAGTTATTTACAACAAACCAAAAACTAGTCGTTGGGGGCCACCGTAATACTTACCCATCATGGATATGTATATGAAAATAAAACATGTGAAAACTATTTATACAATGCATTGCAATTCATAAACAAAATTTAAATATTCTTAACATACATAGTAATGCTTTATTAAAGAACTGCTGATGTACCAATTTCGACAAATTATATAAAACGCCAACTATTCAAGTAGTACCGAACTGCGTAAAAGAAACATCCTTATAACTCCAAAAATAATAATTCTATTAACTAACAATTAACTGCGTCAGATTAAGCATCTCATTTTTAATTAAAATATACCTCTGAATTGAAATTTGAATGAAACACAGGGTCATGAAAAATCGAAGAATGTTGAAAACAGGATTACAAATATCTCAGCAACTAATAATCCGATCGACTTCGTTCTATATGCAAAATGTGTGTCATTTTATTGCCTTTTACGTCCATTTCTTAAAACAAAAAAAATCGAAAATTTTTATATACCTTTCATCAGAACGAATTTTTCGAGGGTCCGAAAAAAATAGTTCCGGATAATCGAGGTTGCTGATATTAAATAGGCTTCGTCCCATTCTTACATACTAACTACATACAAAATTTCAAGTCTCTATCTCAATTCGTTCGGGAGATAGAGCGTTTACAGACAGACAGACAGACAGACAGACGGACGGACGGACGGACGGACGGCAAAAATTTTTTTTCTACAAATATGTTTTTCGGAATCTCCACTATCTAAAGCGTGTAAATCCGTCAATTTTTTTTTTTTTTTCGATTTTCAAAACGATTGCAAGACTTACCCTATACTACGCATGATGGGTAAGTAATAAAACTACCATTGTGTTGTGTCAATGTTTAAAATCATGAATAATCAATAAAATGTGTATTATACATAGTTAAAAATTTCTCAGGTCTTTGTTATTAAATATATCATACCAATGTTGCATAAAGTTTTAATTTTCTATTGTACTTTTTGTGCAGTTGTTCGTAATTTATAGCCAGACTTTAAAAAATAAAATGTAAACAATAAGGATGATCTGTAATCTGTGAAAATGTATAATCCGCAAAACCCTCAGCTCCTATGTGTGCGGACTTCACATAGTTGATTGCATTTCGAAGTTAAGAACTGATTTCTCTAAAAATCTTGGCAAATGAGGTGTATTCGCACTATAACTAATTTTGTAAACATTCAGATCTTAGTGCAATAACTATTGCACTCTTATGGAAATAAGGTAGAATTCGTCGAATTTCGACGAAAGAAATTGTTTAAAAAGGAACTGTTTCAGTAATTTATAATAAACATACAAAATTAGTTACAATAAAAAATTCACCTTATATTGGTAAGTCTGACTCTTAAACAAATGATATGTAACCTAAAGTTAACAAAATACTACTTCTATAAAACTGAGCGGTAGAAATTATTAAAATTAAACTTTAATCGTACATGTCCGCAGTAAAAAATAATAAAGGTCTGTTTTTATGATAAAATTATCAGTTAAGGCTCTAATGCTAATATTCCAAAATGAAAAATAGCAAAGATGTATTCCACTTTGAATCAATCATAGATGTTTTTCCCTCGTGAAATCTAAATTTCACCATCTCAAAATTTACATATGCACCTTTCATATATGTATTCAACTTAAAAAAAAATTGGTATTTTAATTTCATCATTCTGAAACCATTTTAATTCAAAACGCGAAGTCCCAATTTAATTAGCTGAAGCAGATACTAAACTATTTATATTCTTTTTCGTGTAAATGAAATTTTATAAATTAAACTCTTGACGCAGCACGTATTTTAATTTCTAATTTTTTCACTTTTAATGAGAAAATGGTGACATAAACATACAGTAATTTGCTTTTTTCCGGCTTTTTTCCTTTTGTTTTTTATAGAAATGGAGTAATTCTGTTGCCACAATTTGAAAAACGTCATTAAAAACTACAAAAAATATTAATACCTCAAAAATGAATTTAGATACAGTTTTCAAATAAATTGAATTAAAAAGTATATTCTTTTTCTCTGTACGATGGTGTAAAAACTGAAAATGTGTGGTGTTTAGAAGTTTAAAAATTTTCAATATCAAAAACTCCAAAACCGAAATTTCACTAAAAATTTTGAAAGTGTTGCCATTCGCAAAATGACGTATGCGTTACGCACAGACACGTTTGGTTTTTATAATATCGATATCCCTCGTGTTGATCATAAAACAACATCAACACCAGCACACTTTTATGCAAAAATGCATGAATACAAAATTTATTACGCTTCTATATTTATTAAATTCAATAATGTGGAAATAATAGGATTCTATCTTAAGTGGGATGTAATCTCCAGAGAAACTTAGAATCATATAAACCTAAAATGACAAAATTCTGCAACGATTTGTTTTATCATATGCGGACGAATGGACGAAGAAGATGGCAATTGTAACAGCTACGTATTTATGTAATAATTACAAACGCACTTAAAAATACTTGTCCAATAACTAAATAAAATATAAGGTTGAAATTCTTTTGTTTTATTTCAATATTTTTTTTTAATTAAAGGGCACTTTATCGAAAAATAAATTACTATAAAACCTTTCATTCAAATAGTTTTTTTTCATTTATCTTCTTTTTCTTCCATATTTTGATCGAATTTAACTTGCATTTTATTTTTTCAGCCATACCTCTTAATAAAGGACACCTCTATTTCATTGGCGAAATATATGGTCCCATGGGCGTCCCTGATTGGGAGATTTTATTATATTTTCAAAAATATTACTATGATAACGGTATAAAGAATGTATATAAACGTGATAAATTTACAAAATCTACTCACATATTTCCATTTTCTATGAAATAAGAATTAAGACATAATGCCATTATATTAATTTATTCTTTCAACCGTTTTAATAAATTATCAAATGAAGTTTTAGTGTGAAAATATTTGCGTTGTAATGAATAATATTGCACGTACAAGAAATGAATAGAGATTATGCTTGAGTTAAGAAACAATCCGTATTATACTTGAAACAAAAATAAAATAAATTATGAAACAGACAAAGAGAGTTTTCCTATTGTAATTTGATACGCGCGTTTTTAAACCATTGCAAATAATCGAAAAGAATCATTATCTGATGTGTATGAAAAGCTTAATAAACAAGTTAAGATAATAATTATCAGATTATATATCTCTTTCAATTTTTATATCCCCCCACATCATAATTTCCGTAAAACAAACAAAAATTGTCTTAGTGTAGAAACATTATTTTTAAATCTTATTGTTATGAATTTTAACGTTTTCAAATGATCTTTTCTGGTGTTAGTTTAAAATTTATGCAAATAAAATGTAATGTATTATCGGGAGCCGAATCACTTGAAACGATAATTGTATTTATTAACGCGAGATTTAAATGGAAATTAAGATACTTCATTCTATATAAAGCGCTAGTTTTTGTGGTATTTTTCAAAGGTTTATTCATGATATTAAGAAATTTTTGTTCCACGGCGAATATATTCGTCCTTTCAGAGCTTCTAATTTTTATGATTTTTTTTTCTGTCAGAAATTTTTTTAATGATTTTAACCAGGAAAAATTATTTTAAAAATAGTGTGTTAATAAAATGTTTTATTATACGGGATTTCATTTTTTCATCACAAGACAACATCAATACCAGCACTTTTATGCCAAAAAAAGCATGAAAAGAAATTTATTGCGCTTTTATATATTAAATTCAATAATGTGGAAATAATAGGACACCATCTTAAATAGGACGTAATTAGTGTGGCAACCTAGAATGATCACCTGTCATGGGACATCATTGAATAAATTGCGCATGATAGATTTAACAGAATGAAGAAAATTTTATTAATATCTTTTTAATTTTGATTCGATTTTCATAAAATTTGAAATGACTCGACAAAATCCTGCAACGATTTTTTTCTATCATATTCAGACAGACGGACAGACCAGATGGCGATTGTAGGCGCAACATATTTATGTATTTACAAATGTCCTTAAAAATGCTTGCTCCAATAAATAAATAAAATGTAAGGAAGAAATTCTTTTTTTTATTTCAATATTTTTTTATTAAAAGCATTTTATTAAAAAAACACGTAAATGAATCTTTCATTCAAATTTTTTTTTCTGTTTATCTTCTGTTTTCTTCCATATTTCGATCGAATTTAAATTACATAACGTATTTATGAGTGTATAACGGTATTCTTTATATTTTCAGCCATACCTCTTATAAAGGACACCTCTATTTCGTCGTTATACCTCTTTATATATTTCATGGAAGAAATATATGGTTCCATGGGCACCTCTGATTGAGAGATTTTATTGTATTTTTTAAAATATCAGTATTAGTCTACAATGTCTGATAACGGCGTAAAGGATATATATAAACGTGATATATTTACAAAATCTATTCACATATTTCTATTTTCTAAGTAATGAGAATTAAGACATAAAGTCATTATTTTAATCTATTCTTTCAACTGCTTTAATAAATTAGCAAATGAAATTTCAGTGTGAAAATATTTGCGTTGGAATGAATACTATTGTACGTACAAAATAGGAATAGGGATTATGCTTGAATCAAGAAACAATTCACAGTATACTTGAAACAAAAATAAAATAAATTATGAAACAGACAAAGAGAGTTTTCGTATTGTAATTTAATATGCACGTTTTTAAACCAAAGCAAATAATCGAAAAGAATAGATATCTGATGTGTATGAAAAGCACAATAAACAAGTTAAGATAATAATTATCAGAATATATATCTCTTTCAATTTAATATCCACCATATCATAATTTCCGTAAAACAAACAGAAATTGTCTTAGTCTAAAAGCATTATTTTTAAAGCTTATTGTTATGAGTTTTAATGTTTTGAAATTATCTTTTATGGCATTAGTTTAAAATTTATGCAAATAAAATCATCGCAAATGTATTATCGAGCGCCGAATCACTCGAAACGATAATTGTATTTATTAACGGGAGATTCAAATGGAAAGTAAGATTCTTCACTCTTAAGTGCTAGTTTTTGCTGTTATTTTTTTTTTTTTCAAGGGTTTATTCATAATATTAAGAGTTTTTCGTTCCGTGACTAATATATTCGTCCTTTCAAAACTGATAACTTATATATATATATATATACATATATATTAAGGCACATATATATATTGTGCCAGAAATTTTGGAAAATGATTTTAGCCAGGGAAGATTATTTAAAAAATAGAATGATAATAAAAAAGCTTTATTTAGAAAAATCAGTTTAAAGTTTTTGTGTGGGTAATTGCGCTTGATCTATTAACAAAATTTACACTATCTCGCGATACAATAGTCGTATAGGTAAAAATGAATTATGAGAATAGTCACAACTATAGAAGCTTTCAGTTGATATTCAAAAAAGAAAATCGATATTTTAACCAATTTCAGCACACTGTGCCACCTTAAAGAATATGAATTGCATTTGGCGAATTCCATAGGGTTTTGTAGTGTAAGTTATATAGATGATAACTGCTACGCTTGTTGGGCATCGTTATTTTCGAAAATTTTGCCATCTTCCATAGAATAAGTCACATTTTCTCTCTATAAGAATTAGTAGCCAAAAATTACAGCATGTGACTATAATACACATACTCATAGAACAAATCATTTATGCTATTGAAAGATGTATAACGGAAAATTTTACACTCAAAAAACTCTTCTTATTTATATATATAACTGTCGTAGACTGGGAGACCGCCTCACAGACAATCATCACCTCATAGAGTTCAAGGATGTAAATCTAGGATTATTTAAATATCGATTCGCATATTAATACGCAATCGGTCTGCCAAGTCCTTTCTTGGTAGAAAACAAATAAAAACCCGATTTTAATGACTGATTTATAGGTTTAACATTATGTTTTCCTGCTCCCAATACTTCATGTTTTCATACTTTTGAATGCAGGAAAGCACAATAATAAACCTATGAGTCAACCGCTAAAATTGAGTTTTTAAGGGTTTCCGACCTAGATAGGACTTGATAGGCCGATTGCGTTTTAATATGCGAATCGAAATTTAATTAATCCTAGATTTTCATCTGTAAACTCGACGAGGTGATTCTCATTGACCAATAGTATGTCGCATAAATGGATACTCCAATTGATCTTGACACCAGTATTTTAAACTATTTGCCTTCGTCTTATCTAATGGCCAAATAGTCTGTGATAAAAGAGGACGAAATAAACTGTAAAATATTAGTGATGTCCAAAGCATCCCGATTTACGAGAAAAACCTGTCAACACTAGTGGAGAGTGACAGTCACCATTCGAGTGCAAAAGGGTTAATTGAGAAAAGAATTTTTCTTAAATCCTTATTTGGTACAAAAAAGGGTTAGGTAAATAGTAAAACTTTTATAACTATTGAGTAGAAAATATTAATCCTAATAACTTTAACCTGCAGTAATAATAATAATAAACGGAATTTCGCCAAACTTTTGCAGGAACATTTCCTTGTTTCTTCTAACAGACCGCGATTACAGTCTTTTCCCATTAAGAACAAGAACAAGAGAACAAGATCACCCACCGGAGCACCAACCGTTAGGCAAAGGTACTACACTCCGGTGGAAGTTCCCTTCTGTTGACCAGATACATCAAATGCCGTAAAAAAAATACAATATTATAGATACAAATAATAATTAAAAAAAAAACCGATGGCGAACCAACACAAGATTCAATTACAGAATAAAAACATTATACATAGTTAATACCAATAATTAGAAAAACAAAAATTAGAGTCTAGTTAGATAATTCTTGAACATTAACAAAGGCTGTCATACCGTCCGGTAAGATCTTTCATCAAAATTTATATTTCATAAACGAGTATAAACCGTTAAGTTTATTATAAATTGCACAAAGTGAAGAATAGTTTTTTGAATCCAACAAAACCCTCCACAAATTCCAACGAAGTGTATGATCACGGTTGAAGGAAAAATAAGTAGGCATCTCCGGACAACGAGCAAACAAATAATGCGTTGGAGTACCTGTAGCACCACAGATACATGTATCAGAGTTCATTTTGTCTATCTTTTTCAGATAAGCTGGGAAACTGCCATGTCCTGAAAGAAAGTAAGTAACCACTCTGTTTGGAGAAACAAAATCGGGATTAACTTTGTTAAAAATTAAGAATGTGTCTCTCCCATTTTCTGAAGTCTCCCAGTCTTTCTGCCAAGTCTCATTAACTGCATTTCGGCAGATCACATTAAGCACTGATCTTGGATAAGGAAGCAATAAATAAAGATCCGCGTTGTTCTTTTCAATAGTCTCTTTAGCCAATGCGTCCGCCCTCTCGTTACCAATAAGGCCAATATGTGCCTAGATCCAACCTATGAAGACTTTTTTATTAGGAATCTGTAGCAAAAGATTAAAATTTCTAAAACAATATAATTATTAGGAAAAAGATTACACAAAGAAATCACAGACGATTGACTGTCCGAGTAAATTGTAACCGATGAGAAACTTGTACTTGAAAACCACAAAATTGCATATTTAATTGCTACGAATTCGGCTTGATTAATAGAGTTACGCGGACGCAGCTTAATTTTATAGTCGTACATAAATGTCCCATTGTGAAACACCGTAAATGCAGCCGAAACACCATTTTCCATCTTAGATCCGTCAATGAAGATTACAGGAGACATAGATTCAGGAACTTCAACAGTGACTGGAGAAGTCAAAATTAAATTCACAAGATCATTATAACGAGGAAAATTAAAGGTATAAACACGCTGCATAATATCTCTACCATCAATTATATCATCTTTAAATTGAAACTTACGTTGATCTTTAATAGTAATACATTTATTGTAATTGTATTGTCCCATTAAGAACAAATAAAAGTGGCAACAGCGTCTATGTGAAACTTGCCGCTTCTTTATATATATTGTACCCGCAACAAAAATCAATGAGAGACTTTCAGCGGCCGAAAAGAATCAACAGTGTGAGGGAATTTCGACAGGTCATTACCATTTTTCTTACCTAAATAGATCAGCAGAAATATTTATTACTCAGCGCTAGATCGGAGGGGGGGGGGAGGGGGTTCTTTTTGCATTTTGAGACTGTTGGTTCACTCAAATATATATATTAAATAGGTAAATGATTCATATTTTTCGTAGAATGTTTCGGGAAAGTTTTTTGTGTGGATGATCTTGGTTCTTTCAATCCTTAAATTAATGGATATTAAAATAAATGTATCAAATAAAAATATAATATTCATATTTATCGCTAGCAATCTAAGTAGAAATATTTAAAACTCACATTTTTATCCTATACTAATACTAAACTACAAAAACCCCAATAACAATTTCATTAATGACTAAATATTCCCGAAATTAACTTCAAAATTAAAAAAACTTTTGAAGATATTGATCAAGCCATACCCATCTCAAGCAAACATATTTACTTCAAAGCGTTTCCCTGTTGTACTCTGTAACTCCATGCTAGCTCATCGCGTATGGGTGCGATAGCTGGTTCGAATCCGGCGTTAGCCGCTTTTCTTTTTCCAAACTTTCTTAAATTCACGGATATTTTGACTCTTCTAACGGAGGGAAAATAAACGGATATTTAGGAATTCGATGAATATACTGCCAATATTGCTGCCAGTAAAATTTCTGCCAATTGAATGGTTGTTTTTTTTTTTGTTTTTTTTTGAGAGTGTAGCCAAAAATTATAGCTTGTGACTTACACTGCAAGTATTTAAGAAACTAACAATTTTATGCCATTGAAAAGTATGCACTGGAAAATTTTACATTAAAAACTTTTCTTATTAACAGATGTAACTGCAGTATATTTAATTGAGAAAGAGATTTTTCTTAGATCCTTATTTGATATAAAATGGGGTTAAGTAAACAGTAAAACTTTTATAAATATTGAACAGGAAAGTATTAAGTCTAGTAACTTTAACCTGCAATAATAATAATAATAATAAACGGAATTTCGCCAAAGTTTTGCTGGAACATTTCCTTGTTTCTTCTATTAGACCACGATTACAGAGTTTTCCCATTAAGAACAAATAAAAGTGGCAACAGCGTCTGCGTGAAACTTGCCGCTTCTTTATATATATTACACCCGCAAGAAAAATCAATGAGACACTGTCGGCGGCCGAAAAGAATCAACAATGTGAGGGAATTTCGACAGATCATTATCATTTTTCTTATCTAAATAGATCAGCAGAAATATTTATTATTCAGCGCTCGATTGGAGGGGGTTTCCTTTTTGCATTTGGGGAGTGTTAGTTCACTCAAATATATATTAAATCGGTAAATGATTCATATTTTTCAAGTAGAGTATTTCGGAAAAGTTTTGTGTAGATGATCTTGATTTCTTCAATCCTTAGATTAACGAAGATTGATAAAACAGATAATTTATTCAGCAGCTTAAATTTTAAACCTTTGTATGTTAAACAGAAATGATACATTGAAAAGAATAACTTAGGCAATAAACTACATAGTTCTATTTTATCCACCCCCTCCTTTCGGTGTCTATTTTTAGCCATTAAATCGAAAATTTTCTATAGAACTCTTTACGGTAACCCTTTGGGGATGACCGATTGGTATACGTGCTCAGTGTCCTTGTTTACTCCCGCCAATAAAATTTTATTATAAAATTTGCTTTATTGAATCAGAGAATTTTCTCGGTTCAACAAGGCATAAATTTCTATTTTTTTTAATCGATTACAAATGATTTAAAATTTCTTAAAAAGTTCCGGCCGCGAAGATGTTAAAGGTGTCGGTCAGCAAGATCTCATGTGTCCTATACTAATGTTAAATCTATTGGCATGGAATGCATTTGTATTTTTATATTTTTAACTTCATGTTTCTGGGAAACCCGACTTAAAAGACGTCACCTATTCTTTCAGTTGTCAAAATATTTTATATATGTAATAATAAATTAAAAACCTCCAAAATTAAAAACCTTTTGAAGAAATTGGTCAAGCACACATCTCAAGCAAACATATTTACTTCAAAGTGTTTTCCTGTTGTGCATCTGTAACTCCTTGCTGGCTCATCTTGTATCGGTGCGATAGTTGGCTCGAATCCCGCGTTAGCCGCTTTTTCTTTTTCCAAACTTTCTTAAATTCACGGATATTTTGACTCTTCTAACGGAGGGAAAATAAACTGAAATTTAGGAATTCGAGGAATATACTGGCAATATTGCTGCCAGTAAAATTTCTGCCAATTGAAGTTTTTATTTATTTATTTATTTTTTTTTTTTTCATTGAGGGTGTAGCCAAAAATTATAGCTTGTGACTTACACTGCAAGTACTTATGGAACTAATCATTTATGTTATTGAAAGGTATGCACTGGAAAATTTTACATTAAAAATTTTTCTTATTTACAGATGTAACTGCAGTATATTTAATTGAGAAAGAGATTTTTCTTAGATCCTTATTTGATATAAAATGGGGCTAAGTAAACAGCGAAACTTTCATAAATATTGAACAGGAAAGTATTAATTCTAATAACTTTAACCTACAATAATAATAATAATAAACGGAATTTCGCCAAAGTTTTGCTGGAACATTTCCTTGTTTATGCTATTAGACCGCGATTACAGAGTTTTCCCATTAAGAACAAATAAAATTGGCAACAGCGTCTAAGTGAAACTTGCCGCTTCTTTATAGATATCGTGTACCCGCAAGAAAAATCAATGAGAGACCGTCGGTGGCCGAAAAGAATCAACAGTGTGAGGGAATTTCGACAGGTCATTATCATTTTTCTTATCTAAATAGATCAACAGAAATATTTATTACTCAGCGCGGGATCGGAGGGGTTTTCCATTTGCATTTGGGGAGTGTTAGTTCACGCAAATATATATTAAATCCGTAAATGATTCATATTTTTCGTAGAGTATTTCGAAAAAGTTTTTTGTATAAATGATCTTGGTTCATTCAATCCGAAGATTAACAAAGATTGAAAAAAAAAAAAAAAAAAACTTATCGAATAAAAGTATATTATTCATATTTTATCACTAACAATCTACTTAGAAATTTTTTTTATCCTAAACTAATTCTAAACTACAAAAACCCCGAGAACAATCTCATTAACGACTAAATATTCCAGAAATTAACTTCAAAATTAAAAACCGTTTGAAGAAATTGAACAAGCCATATCCATCTGAAGCGAACATATTTACTTCAAAGAGTTTCCCTGTTGTACATCTGTAACTCCTTGCTAGCTCATCTCGTATCGGTGCGATAGCTGGTTCGAATCCCGCGTTAGCCGCTTTTTCTTTTTCCAAACTTTCTTGAATTCAAGGATATTTTGCCTCTTGTAACGGAAGGAAAATAAACGGATATTCGTGAATTCTAGGAAATATGCTGTCAACATTGCTGCCAGTAAAATTTCCGCGAATTGAAGATTTTTTTTTTCGAGAGTGTAGCCAAAAAATTATAGCTTGTGACTTACACTACAAGTACTTATGGAAGAATGGAACTAACCATTTATGTTATTGAAAGGTATGCACTGGAAAATTTTACATTAAAACCTTTTTTATTTACAGATGTAGCTGCAGTATATTTAATTGAGAAAGAGATTTTACTTAGATCCTTATTTGATACAAAAAAGGGTTAAGTAAATAGTAAAACTTTTATAACTATTGAGTAGGAAAATATTAATCTTAGTAACTTTAACCTGCAATAATAATAATAATAAACGGAATTTCGCAAAAGTTTTGCTGGAACAATTCCTTGTTTCTTCTATTAGACCGCGGTTACAGAGTTTTCCCATTAAGAACAAATAAAAGTGGCAACAGCGTTTGTGTGAAACTTTCCGCTTCTTTATATGTATCTTATACCAGCAAGAAAAATCAATGAGACACTGTCGGCGGCCCAAAAGAATCAACAGTGTGAGGGAATTTCGACAGGTCATTATCATTTTTCTTATCTAAATAGATCAGCAGAAATATTTATTATTCAGCGCTCGATCGGAGGTGGTTTCCCTTTTGCATTTGGGAAGTGTTGTTCACTCAAATATATATTAAATCGGTAAATGATTCATATTTTTTTGTAGAATGTTTCGAAAAAGTTTTTTGTGTAGATGATCTTGGTTCCTTCCATTCTATGATTAACGAAGATTGAAAAAAAAAAAAAAAAAAAAAAAAAAAAAAGATTATTTTTTCAGGAAATTAAATCTTAACTCTTTGTATGCTAAGAAGAAATGATGCATTGAAAGGAATAACTTTGGCAATAAATTGCATAGTTCTATTTTGCCCCCCCCCCTTCTCCTTTCTGTGTCTGTTTTTAGCCATCAAATCGAAGATTAATGTATATAGCGCTTTTAAGACATTTCATGTTTATCTTGCATGGTTATCCTCTTGCAGACGAGTGACCGGTATATGTGCCACAAAAAGTGCTCAGAATCCTTGTTTATCCGCGCCATTAAAATTTTACTATAAAATTTGCAATATTGAATCAGAGAAATTTCTCGGTTCAACAAAGCACAAATTTCTGTTCTTAAAAATCGGTGACAAAAAATTTAAAATTTCATAAATGGCACCCCTTGAGAATGGGTTAAAAGCGTCGGTCAGCGAGATCTCACTATGCTCTAGCTAACGTTAAACCTATAGGCATGGAATGCATTCGTATTTTTATATTTTAAATTTCATTTTTCTGGGTACTCTATTTAAAGGATGCCATCTATTTTTTTTCAGTCGTCAAAATATTTCTAAAATATGTACTAATATTTCCAGTGTTAAAAAGATGATGACATGTGAGTAAGATTTCAACATGTCAAATAAAATTAAATATATATTTCAGAAATATTTTGACGACTGAAAAAAATGGAACTAAAGTTATAAATAGTTATTATTATTATTATTATTATTATTATTATTATTATTATTATTATTATTATTATTATTATTATTATTATTATTATTATTATTATTATTATTATTATTATTATTATTATAATTATTATTTTTTTTTTTTGAAGCAGATACTTTGTCACCATATGCATTTTTCTGATTATTTTATTGAGGTTTTGAAAATAATTCCATAGGACTAAGTAATATCATGGCCCACTAGACTAAAGGCCTGTCTATTTGAGATTAATGTATGAAGTCTCCCGCCAGAGGACTCTGATAGTTAATCTGACCAATCGTGCAAACCCTGAACCAAAACAATGACCACGTGTGCAAATATGTGCACAGAACAGAAAGCAGCTTATTCAATGCTAATTTGGGCAAGGCTTTCGTCACGTGGACTTACACGTGGTCCAATGAAATGGTTCAGGGTTTGAAGCTTAATCCAGCTTCACTTTTTCGGCGGTTTTTTGCGAAATGGCTCGGTCGGTAGTATATAATCGGCGTTGGTAGGATGGGTCTAAAAAAAATCGTAATGCTTTAGTGCGGAGAAGCTGCCTATTGTAACAAAAATGAAAACGGCTTAAATATTTTTAAAGATCGGTTAACATTTTCCGTTCGCGCATCATACTTAAAACGAATAAAAAACTTCAAAAATCGCGACTTTTTGTAATTTTTCAAAATTAATTAGAATTAAAAAAATACGCTGTAGTTTTTTTAATTCTTGTTTCATCGTTAAAATAACCTAAATAAATCGAATTCTGATCAATAATCTATTTTTTTTAATTCGTTATACATCTTATAAAAAACATAAATTTACCCAATTTTCACAATGCAACCGATTTCACTATGCTACTTTTTGCTCGTTTTGCTGAAACAAAATATACCCAGAACTCACCACGTCGTCGCGGTTGCACGTTAAGTTCCATCCACTATCTACTCAACCAACCATCTGATTCTTTGGGTGTGGTAATTACATTATACTAAAAGGATCAGATTCATGTTAATGTGCAGTTCTAATTAAATGCGTATGTGAAAAAACAAAGAAATTTCCTTTTCTCGAATTGAGATTCATTTTTCTTTAAGTGAATTAGAATTTCAGGAAAATCAGACATATTGACAAAACAGTTACAAGAATGTTAAACAATATGGACGAGTAGAAAGCTTGCGTGCTTTCGAGCACCAAGTGTTCCTAAAATAGTTTAAAATTCCTAAAGTAGGAGAGTACTCCGAAATGGATGAATACAAACACGGGTATTTAACTA
This sequence comes from Maratus speculifer, assembly GCA_964019185.1. Classification (NCBI taxonomy): domain Eukaryota; kingdom Metazoa; phylum Arthropoda; class Arachnida; order Araneae; family Salticidae; genus Maratus; species Maratus speculifer. The sequence goes on from OZ025294.1 coordinate 351,217,216, forward strand.
ATATTATCAACCTACGAGTTTTTTAAAGAGTTCCTAATCAGGCAGCGGCAGTTACAGTGTGTCCAGCAAATAACACCCAAATTTCAAAATTAAATTTCTCAAAAACAAAGATCGATAGTAATATGCGGTAAACGGTTTTTTCATTAGGTAACCTGTAAAAATCTTATACAGAAATTTCAAACAGAGAATATTTTGAAAAAATTGCGTTCTGATTGCATAGAATGCTTTGATTTGACAATTTTCTTGTTTTACATTGCCTGCAGAGAAATAATTTTTCAGCTTACAGTGCAATATTTTAAAGATTTTTCGAAGTAAAATTTTAGAATTTCGAAAATTTAATTTAAAAAAACTATGAAATATGGCACTTTAAGCCGAAAAACACATTCTCTGGCAGCAATCTAAAGCAAGAAAAATGTCAAATCAAAGCATTCTTTGCAATCAGAACACAATCTTTTCAAAATATTTACCGTTCGAAACTTTTGTATAAGATTTTTACAGCTTACCCGATAGACAAACCATTTACTGCATAATTCTATTGATCTTTGTTTTTGAGAAATTTAATTTTGAAATCAGGGTGTTATTTGCTGGACACCCTGTATATCGTCAAGTGTTCTGCAAGACGTTGGGATGATAACCGACACAGAATCTTCTAATATGGACGATAATTGTAAAAAAAACAAACAGACAAGTGTTTTGTTAGGACAGATTTGAAAAGTCAGCAACCCCTAAGAAAAGTATGGCTCTTTTTGTTGACGGACAAAAAGATGATTCTTTGTTCGATGAAAAATTAAATGCCAAGTAATTTGGCAGAAATGTGAAATAAAAACCTTATTCTCTTATCCAGGAATCTCAATAAACTTATATGGGATATGTATCTCCATACTCGTTCATCAAATAACATAATTCAAAACATCATTTCGTGTTGGCTGAACTATCAATATCACTAGATAAATTAGAAGTATTAGGGTGTGATGGTACTGTGCCAAAAACTGAATGGAATAACTATCGTATCCATAGATTAAAAAATCTTGTAAGACGCGCGCAACAGTGAAGTATATGCCTATTGCATTTTAATGAGCTTCCTTTTCGACACATTATTGTACATATTGACGGTCAAACTGCAGGGTTTTAATTTTTTAGTGCGCCATTCGGGCAAAGGCTTTCTTGCTTTGAAAAACAGCCCGTGGTCGATTATGAATCCATAAAATGTCCCATTCCTGATATAGACAGTAATTTCTTGAGAAAAGACCAACAGTAATTTTTTGGTATTTTAAATTCAATAAGCTTGGGATATTATCCAAAAGACTTTGTAAATCGGGAGTCCAGTCCTTTGTCCAATTCCAGGAGGCTAAATGCGGTTAGGTTGCATATACGTTCATCAGATACTCCTCCAGAAAATTATAAAGAAATAACTGATTTAATCTTAAAATCCTACCTGCCTATGTGGTTTGCCATAAAAAGCAGCAAATATTTTACTGGTGGACCAAAACTTGTATTTCAAGAAATCTAAACAATTCGCTATTTATACGGTGAATTACTGAAAGTTGTTGATGCAGTAATAGAACGAAATGCGTTCTTTGCGCACTCAGATAATGTTCTTTTGTCAATGACTGTCGATGAAAGAAAACATATTTAAGAGTTATTTTACAGAAGGATTTTAAAAGCAAGATAAATCGCCACAAAAGAGAAGACTGTTAAAAATGTTGTACCACTGAAGATAAAATTTCAAGCTTCCAGTTACATTGAAATTATTAATTGGAATTCTTGTGTGCCTTCTCCAATGCTGCGGGATCTAAGTGAAGATGATCGAGATTGATGGTGAGAATTGATGATTAAACCACTCATCAATTCTGATTATGCTCATCTGAGAAACACTAAAATTTCCATATCACAACCGGGCTTTTGTCAGATGCCTTAAACTTGTGACAGAGACATAAAGTATCTGGATATGAATCTAGAGATGACTATATCCGAACAACATTAACACTTAAATCAGATGTACCTCATTTCAAAAAAAAAAAAAAAAAAAAAAAAAAAAAAAAAAAAAAAAAAAAAAAGAGGCTTTAAATGTGTAGTAGCTATAAGAAAGAAAAAGTGTAAAAGTTTAAGAAGCCAAAGAATGCCAATCCATGGAAAATCATTGAAAATAGATGCAAGTACTTCACTCAACAATTGAATGCTTGATTGGTAAGGTTGTAAGTGAATCTTAATGTGCAACCAATTCCACTTGGTCAGTTATGGGTCATTTTGTCCTAGCAAAACAAACGCTTAGTTGCACGGTAAAAATTACGAAAAATTGGTAAATATATGTTTTCCCTAAGATGCTAACGAACGAAAAAAAACCTAGATTATTGATCAGAATTTAATTTATTTAAAAAATTTAAATCATAAAACAAGCATAAAAAAATATAGCATGTTTTATTTTTAAAGTTTTAATTAACCGAAAAAATTTCAAAAATGGTGCGAATTTTGGAATTTTTCATTAATTTTAAGTACGATGAGCGAAAGAAGATGTTAATCGGCTTAAAAAATTTTATGGTTTTTTTTTCTTATTATTACTGTATTCAACATCTCCACACTAAAATCATTATGAAAATAAATATTTGTCTTTATCGACTCACCCTAATTATACAGGGTTGTTCAGCTGGATAGAGCAAAATGTAGGAGAAAATAATTTACAACATATCGCTGCTGTCACGGGTACAAGGAAGAACCATTTCTGTTTCCCGGTTATTGAAATTTAATTAATAAAATTTTCAATTTCTCCAATAATACTGAAGAAAATTTTAAAGTTTATTTAAAAAATTTATAAATTTTAAATCGTAAAATACTAAGAACAAGACTAAGGGATTATTTTCTTCTGGAGAGCTCTATTTTTTCTATCCCCCAGTGAAAGTTAATTTTTAATTAGGTTTTATTTTTACATTCACGTTTTTTAAAATTTATCTTAAACGGGGATTTAGATTGATAGAATTCCCCCACTTAACGTAAAAATATACAAACTTTTACTTCACTATATCATTTTAAACAAATGCTGGTAGAAATATAAATCTATTTTTGAATATTTATTGGATGTGTATTATTCCTTGGCATCCACTAACTATATATTATTAATTATGAGGAACCGTATACACAGTATGTATTAATCGCTGATGTATTAATTGTAATGCATTAATTGCTGATTATCAGTGATTATGGATCAGTTATTTTAATACTCATTTTAATTCTTCGTATCATTTAACTTGTAAGAATCTTAAAATAAAGAAAACACTATCTAGCGCTGAACTTGATGGTTTCAATCATGTTTCGCGTCAAAAAGCAAATGATGAATAGTGTCCTCATTTGAGACACACCCTCGAGGGGCGTATCCAATTTTGAGGGAAATAAAATAGAATAAATAGCACCTTATCCTTGCCGGCAAAAGAATCTATAAAGTCGTCCGGGAAAAAGTATAGTAATGGGCTAACGAGTAAGAAAATGAAGTCACTTGGGAATGTGTCTTAGCGTAAGCTACAATCAGTATAGAGCTGATATTAGATCAACAGGGCCTGAAGGGATATTTCCTCATAAATCTGGAATTTATTGCTACCTTTAATGAACTTTAAATGTACTTGTGGTCGCAGACCCCTTATAGTTAGAAAGTTATAAATAGCTATTTTTATGAAGCGGATACTTTGTTACTAAATATGATTTTCATATTATTTTCTAGTCATTATGACAATAATTTTTAAGAACTGTACAGGGTTATTCAACCTAGATTGAGCAAACTTTAGGAGGTGGTAATGCATAATACAACAAATGGGCTCCACCAACAGTGTGTGTGTGCGGGGGGGAGGGGTAGAGGAGGAAGGGGGAAAAGGGGTGTCAGTGCCTTTTCCTGGATTTTAAAATTTAATGAACTAAGTTTTCTGTTTCTTTGTTAATTTTGAAAAGTAAATTGAATTTTATTCTTCAAAAGTTATTCGAAACATTTACGAGCTTTCACAAGTCATTCGAAGATACGAGAAAATTATTGTTAATCCCACAGAAGAAATCTTTACAGATTTCTGGTTTGTTTTCTAATATTTTTTAAATGTATTTTTTAATTTTATTTTTATTATTATTAGTTTTAAATAGGATGTGTAGGTCGGTATTTAATGTTGTGCATTTGTAATTTTTCGATTTCGGTTACAGTTTTTTAAAATACAAATATAGTGGTAGGCTACAGAGAAAAAAAATATTAAAATATTAAAATACAAGCGAGAAATCAGTAAAAATGTCTTCCATAGGTTTAATATTAACTTTTCAGTTTCTTCAAGTCACTAGTGTGCGCTCTTAAGAGCAGGAAGAACTAAAAGCATTTCGTCACGGTGACTCTCCAAAAATATTTATTTTTCCGCCCAACAACACGAAAATGTCTCTGACTCCTTTTTCAACTTTAAAAGTATGATACTTGCAGGCTTGATTATAGACGTAATTTGAAATCAAACAGTTTTTTTAATTTTATGATAAGTGAATTACATCTTCTCATTGTGATTGTTATCATATGACGGCTGTTTTTAGGGTTTCGTTCACCTCACGAAACCATTATAGTATCTCTTCACCGTCTATCCGTCTGTCTTTCACAGTTCTTTTATTCGAACACTATTTAAGTTAAAAACTTGATCGTTTTTTTTTTCTTTTCTTTTTTAACATATAGCTAAATAGCCTCTGTCTTCCCAAAATCATAAATGTTACAAAAACTTATGTTAATTTAATTAAATAAATTAACGTGATGACATCTCACCATTTTTGCGATTTCAAAATACAATCTTAATTTCACCATCTTTTTGTGAACTCGGTAGTCTTGTGATAGAATGTGTATTTGCGAAAAGGTCCCGTGTTCGAAGCATGTTCGCGGAAGTTGACATTTTCAATTTCTTACATCTAATTGTCCGATGAATTTAATTAAAAGGATTTTCGTATTTTTTAGCCATTTTATTGTTGTTTTTTTTGGAAGGTAAATTGTGTATTAATATGGATTATTTTCGAAATTATTTCATCATTTTAAATCTATTTTTGCTACATTTAAAATTATTTAGATTTTTTAATCTTTAAAAAAAAAAAAAAAAAAATACTTGAATATTTTAAATTTAGTCTAAAATTATTTTTGATTAAAAAAAAATATATATTATTTATGTAACAGTTTAATAATTATAAATAAAAAAGTGGATTATTAATTAAGGTTAAAGTGTTTGAAAGAGATATTAAATGAAACCCACTGTGCGATGTGCGATTACATTTACCCACTTGTTATTTTATATTTGTTATTATAGATTTCAAAATAAATTCTTTTGATCTGGAGTAACTTAAAAGCAATTCTAAAAACAAATCGATCCCACGTAATATATTCCAACCCAAATTCTTCCTCATTGATAATTCAGGTGAGTTCACTTAATCTAACTTCTATTGTTTTAGAGTGATAAATTTGTCTAGCTTTTAAAAAGGTTTATTTAGGAATGTATTCATTAACTGGGGGTTTTTCTTGCTGGTTTAAATGTTTTTTTCTTTCGATTTCGTTATATATTATACTACGAAAAACAAAATATTTGGCAACAGGTAATTTAATTTCCGGAAAATTTGCTATTGGATTATGTTAACCATTATCCGCATTAAAAATACACATAGTAAATAAACAGAAAAAAAAACCCACCACCACCCAACAACAACAAAAAAACTATACATATATATACTAGCGGATCCGCCCGGCGTTATCCGGGATCATTGATGTTTTGAAACAAATTGCGAATATTTACAATCTCTATTCATACTAAAATAGAAAAAAATTAAAAATTTTATCTGAAGAATATTTTAAATTTTATAATATTTTAAATTTTATCTGAGTGAACGCAGGTATGTATTTCTGTTACGAAAACCATGTTTTGGAAGGATAAAGAAACACAGTTGTTGATTTTAGCTGTTTTGAACCACAGAAATAAGGCGGTAATTGAATTGTTTTTAAATTTCTTTCTTCAATGAAACCTTCTCCTTGCAAAATCTTTTGAGCACGCGCGCGACGTGCGCTGCACATCTGAACAAACCCTAAGAAAACATAACAGGAGTAATTACTTAATTTGCTGCTTTTTTCTGGATGGTGCCATTGATGGATTGTGAAGACCGATTGTAAATCAATCAGGAAAAACAAAATGATCAAAACAGTAAAAATTAGGTTGAGGTTGATTTTTGTCGTCCGATTATCTACGCTAATGGGATATAGGACCAGGGGGAGTGCCCTCTGTGGGGGTCTTTCTAAGGGAACCTAACTCGTATTTACGCAGAGTTCGAAGAAAACCACGGAAAACTCCGAACAGTTAGGCCGACAGCCGCGATTGGGTTCGAACCCAGCACCTGCCGTCTACCAGTTGAGAGGTCCGAACCTCTCGGCCACTGGTGGGGCCAGTAAAAATTAACAAATGGGTAGGCAATTTGTTGCTAGCATTTAGTCATGAAATGCAGTGGTTAAACCCCATATTTACCGCCTGCTCCCATTGTGTGGCTGTTTCATTGCCACGGATTGGTGTCGAGCTGCAAATATTCTCTAACCTGGCTGCTTCATTTCCGTGGATTGGAGGAAAGCTGCAAATATCTTCTTACCCAGTATATAAGTTTTAACTTAACAAAAAATCTAAATTGAAATATACAAATCCGGCTGGAAAGTGCACTTTCTGATGTACATGACAAAATCTTCAGAGATCTGGGTGTTATAATTTCGGCGTTATCTGCGGTCAGGCAGGCAGAGAGACATACAAATCTTATCATATATGTATATATATAGCATATCTAACAAGTATTTTTAATCAGTTTCATTTGATATTAATTTAACACTCAACATAAAATGAAAATTTGTCTTTTCTTTGTCAGCGAATTATTTGAGGGAACTGAAACCACACTTTGATGTTAAAGTGCGGTTTCAGTTCATATGTTCTATGGCGATTTTTTACTTGGCATGAGTAAAAAATATGATAGCCTTATCTATAAAGTTTAAGCTGTTAAGCCCAATTTAGTGATATCATGTCAGACACGAAATTGGAAGAATTTAAAAATATTTTTGTGGACAATGTTCAGCTAACTGGAACTATTGTTGCTATCAAATGGTCAAGGGAAGTACTTATTATTGTTTACTAACAGTTCTATTACGTATGATTTCATTTAGGGTAAAAAACTGTGGTACATGAATGTATCGTCAGGGCACTCAATATCATTGTAAATCCAAGGACTCCTTTGTCTGTACTTTACTATGGCCAAAAAATTCACGACGTCACTTACAGGTTAAAAAAATATATTTTGCGATAGTTTAGTAACTTTTTAGCGCTCTTTTTAGGTCCGTTCATAATTATGTAAATACGTAGCATCTATAGTCGTTGTCTAGTCTGTCCGTCCGTCTGTCTGCATCAGAGCAAAAACTACCCAACCGAATCATTTGAAATTTAAAATATTTAATTGTTGCATAATTTTGTCGAATCATATCAAATTTCATGAAAATCAGATGTATAATTTAATTACAGTGACAATAAAAAGTATTCTGTTACATTACAGCCAATGGGAAAAAATAGTTTCAAGTGCATTTTAATGGTGTTACAAACTTTTGAACCTAATAAAATTTATATACATCTATGAAATGTAAACTAAAATATACATTCTGTGCAATCTGTGGTACAAAGATTATTTGTTATTAATTTACAGGGTCACACAGAAGTATTCCATTACATAATATTATAGAGGGAAACATTATTTGGGGTGCATTTTAATTATATTAAACTATATCACATTTTACGAAATTGATATACGTTGCGGAGATTTACTACAAGTTATTTCCCGCGTAATAGAAAGCAAATACTATTTACAGGAACACACAGAAGTTTTCGGATACTATGTTTTATCAGAAATACTGTATACTTACACCAAGATCTGAATATTTTAAAACTTCGTTGTTGTACGAAGGCACCTCATTTGCTACTCTTGAAGCGCAATTTCCGTTTTGTATCACATAACTAGTGAGTATGTTACACAAAGTATGATACAGTGAGTATGATACATAATTTTTTATGAGTAAGATTTCTAGAGAATTTAATTTGCAAGGAATTTCAACCGTTACATTGGATTTTTTTTTTTTCGTTTATCTCTATCAAACACAGGATACATAGTATCTATACGTAAAATTCTGCATATAAAATTAATTTAAAGTAGATTTTATAACTTAAAAAAAATAAACAAGCAAACAAACAAACAAGAAAGAACAAACATCGATTTTTTGTTCGCATGTACATAAAACGTACGCAAACATATTACATTGATCATAATTTCTATTATTTTTACCAACATAATTTGAAGCAAATATTTTCGGTAATTAAAGCTTTCGGGACATTAACACGTGCGAATTTAAGTGACAATGCACTCTTCAGACATTTTTAGCTTTTGTTACACCGTCGACTAATCAAATTTAGAATAAAGATAATAGCGCAAAATTGGTACTTTTAAGACCATTTTCACAGGAAATTTTCAAATTGGATACGAACAATAAAACGACTTATACATGCAGCTAATATTGTTATTGTCTATTTAAATCACGCAATCTTTGTTGATAAATGAAATATTGGTTTCTAATATTATATAGTTAAAACCAATTTTGTTTAATTTATTGAGTATGGCTCTTGCACTAATTTGTTATGTCTCTGCTGATAAAAGACTTGTTCACTTTTTCTCTGTTTGACGTAATTTTAATAAAAGGAAGTGTATGTTGAAAAATGATCCACCTTATTGTTGATTTATATCTCACTTCAAAAATTAAAAGGTGTTTTCAAAGTAAATTGGTTTTCATATCGAGTATGTTTGATATACAGGATGTCCACTTTTAATGGTGACCAATGGCTAATTCCTAAACCGTAAGTAATAGACATATAGTTCCAATTAGAAAAATGTTTTAAAGGAAGTAAAGAAACATTTTTTAAGCAATTTGAGTTAATAAAAAAATATTACGAGATTCAAATTTTTATACGGTTTTCCGGTCCTATAAGTTATATTTAGTTATATTAGTTATATTTCTTTTACGCTGACAAATAAGACAAAAAAAGTCCCGTTATTCTACGGTTAATATTGACTGAGTTATAGCTGTTTAAAGTTGGAGCATATTTTTTGTAGCAATTTAGAAATCATTCACAAATTTAAACATATTTTAGAGTAAAGATTTTTACAAGTTTCAGTGCTTTTTGTTCTCATAAGTTTCAGTTAAATTAAAGCAAAGATTCTCTCGAGTTTAGAGTGAAGATTATAGAGAGAAATTGGAACTTTTAAGACCATTTTCTCAAGAAATTTTGCAACTTGGAAACGAAGAATGAAGCGACATATACATGCAGCTAATATCGTTATTGTCTATTTAAATCACGCAATCTTTGTTGGTAAAAGAAATTTTGGTTTCTAATGTAATATACTTTAACCAGTTTTGTTTAATTAATTGAGTATGCTATTGCACTAATTTGTTATGTTTCTGCTAATAAAAGGCTTGTTCATTTTTCTTTGTTTGACATAATTTTAATAAAAGGAAGAATCTGTTGAAAAATGACCCACCTTGTTATTGATTTATATCTCACTTCAAGAATTAAAAGGCGTTTTCAAAGTAAATTGGTTTTCATATCGAGTGTCTGATATACAGGGTGTCACTCTCAACGGTGGCCAATGTCTAATTCCTAAACCGTAAGTCATAGACTTATAGTTCCAATTACAAAAATGTTTAAAATGAAGTAAAAAAAAATTTTTAAAGCAATTTGGGTCAATAAAAACATTTTTTCAAAAAATTACGAAATTTAAATTTGTAGGGTCCCCCGATCCTATAAGTTATATTAAGCAAAATTTCTCTTTTACTCTGACAAATAATTCAAAAAAAGTCCTGTTATTCTACGATTAATAGTAACTGAGCTATAGCTGTTTAAAGATGGAGCATATTTTTTTGCTGCAAATTAGGGGGCATTCATAAATTTAGAGTAAAGATTTCACAGTAAAAATTCTCACAAGTTTCAGTTAAGCTTTTTAAGCTATTGCATAGCTTTTATCACGGGCTTTGAGCGCGGCGACCGAATCCAAAAATTCCGTAACGCGAAAAATCCTAACACATCGGTAACGAAAAAACCTAACACTCGGCTAACGTCGTTTCACCTCGGCAAACTTCGGCATGGTATCATTCGGTAGACTTCGGTAGACATTGACGCGGTATTTTTCAGATATTTAGAGGATATCAAATCTCAAACTTATGTTTGTTATTTCAGTTACCATAAATCTATAGTTTCAATGATAAAAATTTCTGATAGAATGTGTATAGAAAAAAATCGTCATAAGAAAAAACAAGGTAGGATAATGTAGCTTTTGGTGATTGGAGACCCGCCCAACGGTGAGGATCGAAAAATTTAAAATGCTTATAACTCGCGATCTAATTTTCGTAGCGCGGCCAAATTTTGTTTGGTAATTTATTATGAGAGAGTGTTAATTTTTGGTGACAGGAGACCCCCCCTCGGTGAGGGTCGAAAAATTTAAAATGCTTATAACTCGTGGTCAATTTTCGTAGCGCGGCCAAATTTTGTTTAATGATTTATTACGAAACAGTGTTAAAATTTGGAGACAGGAGATCCCCCATGGTGAGGGTTGAAAAATGTAAAATGCTTATAACTCGCGATCTTATTTTCGTAGTGCGGCCAAATTTTGTTTGGTAATTTATTATGAGACAGTGTTACTTTTGGTGACAGGAGACCCCCCACGGTGAGGGTCGAAAAAGTTAAAATGCTTATAACTCGTGATCTAATTTTCGTAGCGCGGCCAAATTTTGTTTGGTAATTTGTTATGAGACAGTGTTACTTTTGGTGACAGGAGACCCCCCACCGTGAGGGTCGAAAGATTTAAAATGCTTATAACTCGCGATCTAATTTTCGTATCGCGGCCAAATTTTGTTTGGTAATTTATTATGAGAGAGTGTTAATTTTGGTGACAGGAGACCCCCCCTCGGTGAGGGTCTAAAAATTTAAAATGCTTATAACTCGCGGTCAATTTTCGTAGCGCGGCCAAATTTTGTTTAATGATTTATTACGAAACAGTGTTAAATTTTGGAGACAGGAGATCCCCCATGGTGAGGGTTGAAAAATGTAAAATGCTTATAACTCGCGATGTTATTTTCGTAGTGCGGCCAAATTTTGTTTGGTAATTTATTATGAGACAGTGTTACTTTTGGTGACAGGAGACCCCCCACGGTGAGGGTCGAAAAATTTAAAATGCTTATAACTCGCGATCTAATTTTCGTATCGCGGCCAAATTTTGTTTGGTAATTTTTTATGCGAGAGTATTAATTTTTGGTGACAGGAGACCTCCCACTGTGAGGGTCGGAAAATTTAAAATCCTTATAACTCGCGATCAATTTTCGTAGCACGGCCAAATTTTGTTTAATGATTTTTTATGAAACAGTGTTAAATTTTGGTGACAGGAGACCCCCCCCCCCCCACGGTGAGGGTCGAAAATGTTAAAATGCTTATAACTCGTGATCTAATTTTCGTAGCGCGTCCAAATTTTGTTTGGTAATTTATTATGAGACAGTGTTACTTTTGGTGACAGGAGACCCCCCATCGTGAGAGTCGAAAGATTTAAAACGCTTATAACTCGCGATCTAATTTTCGTATCGCGGCCAAATTTTGTTTGGCAATTTATTATGAGAGAGTGTTAATTTTTGGTGACAGGAGACCCCCCTCGGTGAGGGTCGAAAAATTTAAAATTTTTATAACTCGCGTTCAATTTTCGTAGCACGGCCAAATTTTGTTTAATGATTTATTACGAAACAGTGTTAAATTTTGGAGACAGGAGATCCCCCAGGGTGAGGGTTGAAAAATGTAAAATGCTTATAACTCGCGAACTTATTTTCGTAGTGCGGCCAAATTTTGTTTGGTAATTTATAATGAGACAGTGTTACTTTTAGTGACAGGAGACCCCCCACGGTGAGGGTCGAAAAATTTAAAATGCTTATAACTCGCGATCTAATTTTCGTATCGCGGCCAAATTTTGTTTGGTAATTTTTTATGCGAGAGTATTAATTTTTGGTGACAGGAGACCCCCCACTATGAGGGTCGGAAAATTTAAAATGCTTATAACACGCGCTCAATTTTCGTAGCGCGGCCAAATTTTGTTTAATGATTTATTATGAAACAGTGTTAAATTTTGGTAACAGGAGAACCCCCACGGTGAGGGTCAAAAAAGTTAAAATGCTTATAACTCGTGATTTAATTTTCGTAGCGCGGCCAAATTTTGTTTGGTAATTTATTATCAGACAGTGTTACTTTTGGTTACAGGAGACCCCCTATCGTGAGGGTCGAAAGATTTAAAATGCTTATAACTCGCGATCTAATTTTCGTATCGCGGCCAAATTTTGTTTGGTAATTTATTATGAGAGAGTGTTAATTTTTGGTGACAGGAGACCCCCCTCGGTGAGGGTCGAAAAATTTAGAATGCTTATAACTCGCGTTCAATTTTCGTAACACGGCCAAATTTTGTTTAATGTTTTATTACGAAACAGTGTTAAATTTTGGAGACAGGAGATCCCCCATGGTGAGGGTTGAAAAATGTAAAATGCTTATAACTCGCGAACTTATTTTCGTAGTGCGGCCAAATTTTGTTTGGTAATTTATTATGAGACAGTGTTACTTTTGGTGACAGGAGACCCCCACGGTGAGGGTCGAAAAATTTAAAATGCTTATAACTCGCGACCTAATTTTCGTATCGCGGCCAAATTTTGTTTGGTAATTTTTTATGCGAGAGTATTAATTTTTGGTGACAGGAGGCCCCCCCACGGTGAGGGTCGAAAAATTTAAAATGTTTATAACTCGCGATCAATTTTCGTAGCACTGCCAAATTTTGTTTGGTAATTTATTATGAGACAGTGTTAATTTTTGGTGACAGGAGATCCCCCATGGTGAGGGTTGAAAATTTTAAAATGCTTATAACTCGCGGTCTAATTTTCGTAGTGTGGCCAAAATTTGTTTGGTAATTTATTATGAGACAGTGTTACTTTTGGTGACAGGAGACCCCCCCCCCCGCCACGGTGAGGGTCGAAAAATTTAAAATGCTTATAACTCGCGATCTAATTTTCGTATCGCGGCCAAATTTTGTTTGGTAATTCACTCTCAAAAAAACTTCCGTTTTTTCACAGAAAATGCACTGGCAGCACTGCTGCCAGAAATTGTCTGTATATTGACGATTTTCTGTTTATTTTTTTCTCTGTCAAAAGAGGAAAAATATCCGTCACTTGAAAAAAATCAATGCGGAAGAGGCGGGGATCGAACCAAGGATCCCAGGATTACCAGACCAACGCTAATCCACGGCGCTACGGCTGCTCATGATGATTGTGCGTTAAAATAGAACCCTTCATTTCATATGGTGTGGGTTGGTGTATTTCGTTAAAAAGCTTTTAATTATGCAGTTAATCTCGGAAAGATTTCATCTTTAATGAAACTGTGGCTGAGTTTTTTTTACGTTTAGTATTAATATAGTATAAAAATGTGAATTTTAAATATATTTCTTAGAATGTTAGAGAAAAAACATGGATGTTCTATTTGTGAAATTTTTTGAACGAATAAAGAAAGTAATTGTTATTTATTTTTAAATTCGAAAACATTTTTGTCTTTTAAAACTAAATTAGACATTTTAATCAATAGAATATTTTTGTTTTTCATTTTAAAAATAAATTCGAACTTATTACTAACAGACCCAATGCGCATGCGTGCTGGATATAAACGGAAACTTTTCCTCATTTTTCGACGCTCGGAATGAACTCACAGAACAAATACGTTTTCTGGGAGAACAGAAATTATTTGTGAAAAAATAACGATAACTTAGTGTATATTGACGAATTTTTCTGACAGTGTTTATAATGAGACAATGTTAATTTTAGTGACAGGAGATTCCCCATGGTGAGGTTCGAAAATTTTAAAATGCTTATAACTCGCAGTCTAATTTTCGTAGTGCGGCCAAATTTTGTTTGGTAATTTATTATGAGACGGTGTTACTTTTGGTGACAGGAGAACCCCCCTCCCCCACAGTGAGTGTCGAAAAATTTAAAATGCTTATAACTCGCGATCTAATTTTCGTAGAGCGGCCAAATTTTGTTTGATAATTTATTATGAGACAGTGTTACTTTTGGTGACAGGAGACCCCCCCCCCCACGGTGAAGGTCGCAAAATTTAAAATGCTTATAACTCGCGATCTAATTTTCGTAGCGCGGCCAAATTTCGTTTGGTAATTTTTAATAAGACAATGTTAATTTTTGGTGACAGGAGACCCCCACGGTGAGGATCGAAAAATTTATAATGTTTATAATTCGCGATCTAATTTTCATAGTGCGGCCAATTTTTGTTTGGTAATTTATTAAGGTATTGCATATCTTTTATCGCGGGCTTTGAGCGCGGCGAAAGAATCTAGAAATTCCGTAACGAGAAAAAAACCTAACACTCCGGCTAACGTCGCTTGAGTTTGGTAGACTTCGGCACGGTATCCTTCGGTAGACTTCGGCAGAAATTAAAGCGGTATTTTTCAAATATTTTGAGAATATCAAGTCTCAAACTTATGTTTTTTATTTCAGCTACCATAAACGTATAGTTTCAATGATAAAAATTCCTGATTAACCTACATGTATTGTAAGATAATAAAAATATTTTAAACGATATTAATTTCTCATTTATTCAATAAAAGAAAAAAAATGTTTTGTTATCGGTCATCACGCTCAAAAAGTATTATTTGAATTAATATCAAAGACAAAAAAAACTGCATAAATAAAAAGTAAATAAATAATTATGATTACATAAGTTGATAAAAAATGCTATGCAATAGCTTTACCGCGGCAGTCCCCGAGTGCCACACGTCTTTTTTCTCACAAGTTTCAGTTAAAGTAAAGATTTTCACAAGTTTAGAGTAAAGATGATAGAGTGAAACCGGTACCATTTTTCGTTGGAAATTTTGTAACTTCGAAACGAAGTATAAAACGGCTTATACATACAGCTAATATTGTTATTGTCTATTTAAATCACGCAATCTTTGTTGATAAAAGAAATTTTGGTTTCTAATGTAATATACTTTAACTAGTTTTGTTTAATTTACTGAGTATGCTCTTGCACTAGTTTGTTATGTCTCTGCTGATGAAAGGCTTGTTCATTTTTCTCTATTTGACATAATTTTAATAAAAGGAAGTGAATGTTGAAAAATGATCCACCTTGTTATTGATTTATAGCTCACTTCAAAAATTAAAAGGTGTTTTCAAAGTAAATTGGATTTCATATCGAGTGTCTGATATATTTTTTCTATTGGCTTGAAAGGAGAAAAGCCATTACTTTAAAAAGCAAGCTAATTGATGTAATTAACTATCATTATTTTACTCAGTTACATTATGAGTCTTCAGAACAATAAATCCCATTAATTTTTCAGTATGCATTTACAGGATATTTTTCAGTAAAATCATCAATTTTGCAAGTGCATTTGCTTGCATTTGCTTTGATACTATCTACTTATATAAATCAAAGTGCGGGTAACAATTCAGGGGCAAATTGTGCCCTCCCTATATATAATAAGCTAGACTGTTTTTTTTTTTCAGTCGTTTGTTTTAAGCTTTCTACTGAGCCGAGATTGTCAATAATTTTTTAGATGAAAGCTGTTCATTTTTAGGTTTGTCCGTTCTAACTAGCTTTAGAAATATCCCAATCTTATAATTTAATTTCAATTTAAGAAGTTTTTTAAAGAAATTTCTTTATAATGGTGCAATTGGATTAACTCCATTGTTTCGGATAAATCAGAAAATAGAGAAATATATAAACAGACACGTGACTTGTTGGACATATTTTTTAGTTTCTTTTTTTTGGGAAGGGGACAAAAAACATATGCACAGGAACTTTATTTTTATAAACGAATACAAATTCAAAAAATATGTTAAATCGGTTAACTTAAATTCATTAGAACAAAATTACAAGTCAATCTATTGTTATTACAGTTATGCTAAATTTCGAAGACGGATAAATTTCTCATCAAAAATAATCGATATGCACTTGTTTAAACATAAGGTACCCTGGGGTAATAACGCCAGGTGGGGTAATAACGCCAAGTGCTGATATTTTGCATAATTATGAAATAATCAGGTAAATGACACCTATGTGCTCTGCGCAGAAGGGTTTTGAGTCATATAAATCGCAAAAAACAGCTTCAAGTTAATTTGTTTCATTTTTAGGTCTTATTGTTTTTACAAGCAACTAAAATTAACGCTTGATCTAAAATTTGCCAGATAAGGATTTTGATCTGAAGACTATTTTTTTTATCCGGAAATACTTTGTTTATTACATAAATTTGTAGTGTATTTTATGTACTTTCAAATTGTTGTAGAATATTTTGGATATCTTCTCGAGATAATTTGTAGTTTAGGATTTACTGCGCAATAAGTATCCCGGGGTAATAACGCCAGGGATTGGCGTTATTACCCCGGTTGATTCCCAACAGTGGCCGAACTATATCCGAAGGGGGTTTATATATTAATATGGGACAGCATTATCATCATTGTTGAAATGGTAAGATTAAGGGGGGGGGGGGTACCCAATACTTAAAAATAATCTCTCTATTTTATTTTTTATTATATTATTATTTTTTTATTTTTTTTTACTAATGTAAAAAATAATTTTTAACTCTTGTAAATAAAACTATATCAAAATGTTTTCGTGATTCAAATTCGAACATCTTCAAAATCAGGTTTCTATTAAATTTCCACTGAATTGTTCAATTGAGTTCGAAGTTTTAACTGTACGCTTTCTCGGCGGAAATAACTCATAGGATTGTGTTTTTGTATTAAACTTTTTATACAAGAGTATTATACTTAATATTCACCTATTTAATCTCTGGTGATAGAAATAAAATTCCAAATGAAACAACATTTCGGTAGTGTTTGCAGTTAAACTGAAAATTACCAGTTAAACTAAAAAATTAAAAGAAAATTAGTGGTCCACGAGACCGGTAACATTAATTAAAGGTTAAAAGGCGATCCATGATTAAAAATCATAGAATACTGTTCCTGCGCTAAACTTTTTGTACAGAATTAATTCTAATTAAATTTAATCTATTCAAATATTTCTAACAATATTACGAGAACTCCAAACGAAAGAGAATTTCAGTTGTAGCTATAGTTAAACTGGAAAATACAAGTTAAACGCTATTTTTTTTTTTTGGGGGGGGGGGGTAAGCATGTTCTTGTCGAAAATTTAACTGTAGGTTTGGAGAATCCGCATTAGTGTGGAGTTATGGGTTAAAAACTATTTACTAGATTACTATAATAGTATTAACTCTTAACTGCTGTGACAAAAAATTGCCGCATAACTTAATGTGAGCGGCCTGTCAGACCACTTAATCTAACGATGAATAAAATGTTAAATTAACTTTTAGAATATTATTTTTGTATTGAACCTTATATACAAGACTATTATAAATAAAATTCAGCTATTCAAAGGTCTCTAGAGATAGTAATAGGATTCCAAATGAAACAAATTTTCCCGGTATCTATAGTTAAACTCTGAAACTTGAAAAACTCAGCGGTATGTGAGACGCTAACAGCAGTTAAGGTTTAACAAAAATATTTATTACATATAACTCTAGTTATTATAAAACTTCACATGATTAAAATATAACATTATGAATGGTTAAAACCATGCGATGTTTCTTATAATCACATTTAAGCGGGACTTTTTAAGCAAAGAGAGACACAGGGTGTTATATTCTGTTGAACCTCTCCCTCACTCCTTTTTCTTTCACTTTCACAAAAAAATCAATATTTTCTATCGCATAGAATGCATACATGGGAATATAAATACTAATTCAAATAATCCGTGCAATTCGAATAATCTACATGCCATTATTCCATCTTATTTTATAGTTTTGTTTGCATGGCGTTATTACCCATATAGGTGGGTATTAACGCCAAATAGCATTGGTCAAGAAAAAACGCCATTATATTTTATGAATACATATCTGTTAAGTTATTTTATTTTATACAGATAGTCAATGAGTTGCTGTATCAGATCCTATATTTGTTTGAAAAATACAATCTAAAACTAAGCCGTGAAAATTGGTAGAACCTTAACGTGGCGTTATTACCCCAGGGTACCTTAGTTATAAAAATATTGTATTTGATTTGTAAACTATATTTCTCATGGCACATTGTCTAAATATATTTTAGCTATTCTGTCGATGTAACTACTATTTTCTCGCAATGCTGTAGAAAAGGAAAGTTTCAAGATTAATTAGAACGTGCATGTTGGTTTTTTAAATCATCTATGTGTGTAGACGGTTAGATATTCACGATTAAATAATTAATAAATTACCTAATATAAAAAATGTTTAGTATTTTTAATTAAAAAATAAAGAATAGATTTTTAACTATTTTGAAATTTCCTTTACCTTAAACACGATATTATTCTCTTCCAGAGTGTAGGTGCGACATTGAGACACTACCCTAAATAAACCCTAAATTTTGAGTGAACAGATCATTGAAATAGTAATAATTTTTTGTTACTTATATTTTTAAGTTAATAAATTGGACTTTAAGTTAAAAATTAAATCAATGTAATTGCTTTCATATAAATAACATCAAATGATGTATTTTTGCCACAAATGAAAAGTTATGTAAGAAAGTTAATGTTAAAAATCAACGTATTATTTAAAAAAACCCGATCCAAATAACTAACTAAATAAATAAATTAATTAAAAATTAAAAAATAGATTATCGAGTTATTGATGGTAAAAACAACCTATCTTTCGACAGGACAGGAAGGTTAAATAAACATTAGGTTAAATTAAAAGTTAATACCTCATGTGAAAAGTAATGGTTTAATACATGCCTCCCATATAAATAATCCTCATTATAAAAAAATTATTTAAGAAAATTATAAAGTATAACTAAAGTGTATCAACAAAGTGTGTAATGACATATACACACTTAAAATAAAAATCACCGAGAAAAGTGTTCAAGCTGGCAAACATTGAGATTTTAAAACAATTTAACACAATTAACATTAAGCAAAATGAATAAAAACATGCATGATTTTGTGTGACAAGGCAGTATTCAAAATAATATAGATCTTTCTTAGGCAATTAACTAATCAAGTTTAGAATGTGAATTACAGCGTTAAGTAGGCATTTTGAATCATTATTTGGCACAATACTCCCTGTTCGAGAGACAAATAACATGATTTATGCACTCAACTAATCTTATTACTGTCCATTTAAATCACGCAATCTTTGTTAACGAAAGAAATATTGGGCTTTTAACAATAATATACTTTAGCCAATTTCGCATAATTTGTTCGGCATGCTGCTGGGCTAATTTGTTGTGTTGCTACTGATAAATGGCGTGTTGATTTTTTCTTCTTTTTTTGAGACATAATTTTCATAAAAGGAGCTGGGGTTTGAAAAATGATCCAAGTTATAATTGATTTATATCTTACCTCCGAAATGTAAAAAAAAAAAGTCTTCAGAGGCAAATTATGCTGCATATTTAAAGTACTGTTTAAAAGGTTTAAATATTAAAAATTTTTACCCTGAAGAGAGATCAAATTAATGTATAATTAACTTTACGTAAATGTTTTAAATTTCATGTCAATTTTTTATTTATAAAGACCGAAGGCATAAAAGATGAGGTGTAAACATCACCATTAAAAAGAAAAAAAAAATCAAACTGGATTTTTATAGTTATATTTATGCGTTAAAGTATTCAGTAGATACTGATAATTCCATGTTTCTAAAAACATTAAGTTTTTTATTAGACGGTATTAACGAAAATATTCAATATTTTAATGTTTTAATTAATACAATTATAATTAGCCATTTTAAAACTACAAAAAGTAATTTCATTTGTTAATAATACAAAATTATGGCAATTCTTCTGGTATTTTGTAAAATAATTGCGATTAACTACATTAGTAAAAAAAAAAAAAAAAAAAAAAAAAAAAAAAATCCGTAATTTTACAGATTTTAAGTTAAGGAAATTTGTATGCTTACTAAAATTTTATCAGTGCACTGTACAAAAAAAAAAAAAAAAAAAAAAAAAAAAAATCTACAATACTAGCTTAAATGTATTTCGTATTAGTCAAGATTTAAACTTCCTGGATATCTTGTTTTATTTCTGTTTGAGTTTTTATTTCTACACGCATTTAAAAATTTATATTTTTAAAGCTATTTTTTCTGCAAATGTTGCAAAATATTTAAAATTTCACATAAATACATAATTTTAATTACTATTTTTGAAATAAATCATTCTATAACTTCCTTCGACGGCGAAGTAAAACGGAATCGAAGTTTAATGTATATATATGTTTTGTTTTATTAAATAATAATCTGATCTCTAAATATATGGATTTACAAACTCATCTCTTTAACAAAAATTTAATCTCTATTCCAATGTTTAGTCTCTAGCACATTTTATACTCTTGAAATGCTACATTATTCATTCAAGCGAATACATTTAAAATGCACCACTCAAATTTTAACACACGAACACAGCACAAGAATCTCTTGCATAATTTAATCACTTCTAATAATTATTTTCGGGTCTGGAACAACAATAATTATGATACAGAAAAAAAAAGAATGATTAAAGGGCACGCATTAACAGGGTAAACAACAAACATCAAATAAATCATTAGTTTTCAATTAGTATTTTTTCTATCTATCATTTTCTCAGAATTCTTTTTTATAAATTTGTTTGCTATGTACAACATTTCCGGAGATAAGAAAAAGCTGCAGAAAAAAAGTAATTACATATTAATTTTTAAATTGATGTTTTTTACGTGCATTTAAGTTCATTTTGAAAGCAAGTAGCTTCCGAGATTAAAATTAGAAAATGTAGTTGTAATTTCTAAAAATATAATGTAGATTTATAAATAAAAGAAAATATGTAGTGTTTACTTTTATTTTCATTTTCCTTTCTTCTGTGTTGTTCTTTATCTCAGAATTACATTCGGTCATATACATGGGAAATATGTAAACCTATATCCCTTTATAAACCTTTAGTGCTTTGTAAATTAAGGACGTAATACATTGTCTAAGCATTGGAAAATTTATTTATGCTTGTTTTCTGCGATACATGGTTGCCAAGATTTCTTCACGTTTCACGCAAAGTTCATGATTTTCTACACTATTAAAAATTTGAAACTTTTGTTGTATCGTCACTCCACCGCTTTTATAGAAAACGATTAATCCACCCTGTTATGGAGCATTCTCATGGTTCAAAAGAGGGATATTCTATAAAAACGGGGGGGGAGTGACGATGCAGCAGAAGGGTCAAATTTTTTACTGTGTAGAGGTATAAATGAGATTGAATAAATTATTATGTAAAGTTATTTTACCATTATTTATAATAAAACTGTAATATATCATTTCCTAATATTTTATAACAATATTCCTATTCAGTTTTGTATCATGCTCAACTTAATCAAATGGACGTGAAATTAATGAGATTCACTGACATTATTATTTAAACAAAAATAATAAATATTTTTTTGTATTATGTTTACCTTCTTTTTTTAAACTTATAAGTCATTTGTTCTTTGCGTATAAATATTTACAGAAAGATTAAATGATTTTCCACTAAAAATTAATCTGAAGACGGATTTAAATAATAAATTCAACCTATCACATGAGCTACTAGTCAGTCGAGTTACACTAAACATTGTATATAAGTAATCACAAATTATTGTTACAAAATTTCTTTAAAAAATTTTCTTGCATTATTACGCTAATAAAATTGGAAAAGTAATTTTCCAGGTATGATGCAAAAGTGTTAACAAACTACAATACTATATTACATAAGCTATAACAATAATATAATCAATAACTTACTATCAGGCAAAACCTCTATAATTTTTTCGTGAGACTATTCGTGAATATTTTTTATAACATTTAACTTAATCAGAATTTCATGTATTTAAAAAGGCCCGGGAACATATTTAAAAAAAAAACTTTTATGTATTGAGTTACCGTTTTGAATTTTCTCGGGATGGTTTTTGTGATGACCATATACATATATTGTAAAAAATAATCACATGATAAAACTCGTCGTATTTTTTTTATTTTAAAATTTAAAAATTTAAAAATTTAAAAATTTAAAATTTTAAAATTTAATCATAATTTTTAAAAATTAAAAGTTTTTTTTAATTTAGTATTAAAATGTGGGGTAAATTAAAACCGTTATAATTTGAAATGTTATTTCTAGAATTTCAATTTGTTTTCATATAAATAAACAAAAATATATAAACTTTAATTTTGAATCAGAATTTTAAAAAATATTAATTTAAATAAAAATAAAAATTATTTAAAAAAAAATTTGAAAAAAAAAAAAACTTTAAAAAAGTCATATTTTTTAAAAGTATTTTTTTTAATTTGCTGAATCAGAATTAAAGTAAAACAATTAAAAAGGATATGTTCCAAGTCTGAATCTTTTATCTTAAAAAGTTCTTCAGTTATAGCAATTTAAATATAAGAAATGGTGAAAAAACTCTTCATGAATTAAAACGCGTTAAAAAAGTAGCTTCCATAACAATCATTGTTTGAAAACTAAATTTCGAAAACAAACCCCAAAAAAAATTTAATATTCTTGTACTAATTAAAACAGAAATATGATTTAAACGTCCTTTTAAGCAGAAAAAAAAATTAATACAGTAATATGTTTTCGAAAATTTTAAGATTTTTGTGTCCGAGACCCTTTTAATGCAGTCATCTAGATTTATTATTCATATCAACTCAATTTTCAAAATTATTTTTTAAGAAAAAAAAAAAAAAAGTAAAGAAAAACCTTTTAATCATTAATAAACTACTATGATTGCGAAACCAATTTTCCAACAATTGGATTAACGATGCAATCACATAAACTGTATGTCAGTTTAGTTATTCTAAATATGTAAATAATCACAAATATTATTTTAAAATAATTAGCCATTTCGGGTCCGAATTTTTTTCAATTTTTAGAACAAAAATACTTTTATTTTAATAAGGTTAATCGTAGCTATCCCAATAAATTTACCGAAGTTTAAAGATTATCTTAGTGTCTGAAATCTAAGGAATGTATTTATTTTTTGTACTATTTAGTTTATATTTGTATGATAATAGGTTAAGGAAGATTTTTTGAAGACGTTTGGAAAATAGTGTATTATATCAGGATTTGAGAATATATTATAACTTTCTAATATTTTTTTGTTTTTTATAACATATGATTGGTTCAGAAAAGCAAATTATATTTTAAATTTAAGGACTGAAATAGATGCATAAAATAAAGGGATTGCCAAAGGTGCAAAGAGAACTAAGTAACATTTTATTATTATTATTATTATTACCAAATGTCAAAACATAAGTGAAGTCATAATAAAAAAAACATAGTTATTCACTATAATTTTGATGTGTCGAAAGTTACTAAGTAATTGTAAAAATGAAAAAATATTCGATGGAAAGACATGTACTATTAATAGTACACCAGACCCGAAAGGGTTAAAATTGCTTTATTGCATTTTTAACTCAACACATCTAACGATGCATGCGATTATTTTTGTGTGTTGTAATCCAACTGACGTATAGTTCATGTTGGCAATTGAATTTATTGTTTAAATTATTCATAGCTTTAATTTTTAAAAATAAAAAATGTTTCAATAAGTCTGTAAATGTATCAAACAACGCTAATAGCATGCATGGTCACAGTGACGTCACTGTGAGTCACTTTGATCACATCACATCTGTGACCAAAATGCCGCCACTCAGTGACGTCACATTGTGACTAAGATGTGACTTCCTTAAAAATCTTTAGAAATTTATAAATATCCTTCAAAACATGTTATTTATTTTAAAAAACATATTTCTGGCAATTAAATATTGTCGCTTTTGTCACAGTTTCGTCACAATGTTAATGTCAAATTAGTCACAAATGACACATTTTTCACAAATTTGTCACATTGTGACCACTTTGTGAAACGTCACAAGACAGCTCTAAAACGGCCATAACGACTTCACATTTTAGTCACTGTGACTTCACATCGACAATCGATGGTCACAAAGTCACAATGTGACTTCACAACGACGTTGCAGTGACGTCACCATGCTTTACGGGAAATAACTCTCATTAAATTACTATACCTGCCAAACTACTTTTCTAACAAATAGATAAAGAATGCAGAAAAAGGTCTTCCATGATTTCTAACGATGTTTGTGATTATTTTTGCTCGCCAAACTGACATGTAGTGTGTGTATGTGGTCACATGAATTGATTATTTAAATGTGACTTCATTCGTTTCGTTTTAAGTGAAAAATAATTTAACGATTCTGTAATCGTTTGTACTGATAGAATAAACAACGTATAAAATTGAAGCTGGAGTTATACACAATTGAAGTGAAAAAACTTCTTTAAATACCATAAAATAAGTTAACTGCGCAAGGCCTTTCGAAAGAACTTAGTTTTTCTTCGTCAGGCGCAAAAAAGACGTGCGTCTACATTGAATGTAGCGGCACGATTAGTCGTGCCGCTACATTCATTGTAGAGTTACCTTGCGCACCTTGCGCAGTTAACTTATTTTATGGTGTTTAAAGAAGTTTTTTCACTTCAATTAGAATAAACAACACCCAATAAACTAACTACTATGACCTGCAAAACTACTTTTCCAACAATAAGTCAAAGTATGCAGGAGAGCGGGTTTTGATATTTCGTAAACATATTTATCCCTAATTTTATGTGATGTTAAACTTAATTGACTGATATGTACTTAATATAGCCAGCTTAAAATACTATTTATTTCTTATGTAATTTTATTTCATTTTTTGTTTTTTCGTGAAAAGGAATTTATTTTTTGATTTTTTGTACAACTAGACCATAAAAAAAAGAAATAAAAGCCATTTAATAAACTACTACACTATATTGCCATTGATTATGGGACACTTGCGATTTTAGACATTTTACTAAATATCTAGAAAAATACATGAGGAATCATCTCGAAACTCTTAGTGTATAAATATAATATTATACGTCATACATCTCCTTGAAGATATTTTACCGAAACGTCATAGAGGACCGTCAACAAATTAAAAAAGAATGAATATGTTTTGAATAACCCTGTCAAAAATAATGTAGCAAAAGCGCTCAAACTCTAGAATATGATTGAATGCCTTATCGTAATACACTGTGTTTATTTTTATGCAAATAGCATGCACGCTCGCAGCGTAATTAAGGTTTTTATAAAAATGGTCCCAAATTTTTTCAAGTTTTTCCATTATAATTTTCAGAGTTCTTAATATAAAAGAACATTCTTTTTAGAAAATATGACAAATAACATTGCACACAGTACACTGTAATCAGAATTAAAAAATAATAAAAATTGTATGAAAAATGAGTAGGTTTACTATATAATTTTTTACTGCGCATGTGTCAAAGATATCAAAATTTCATTTGCATATTATGTTAGCTAAATGTATAAAGCAACTTTTGTAAAAGTTTCAAAATCATAGCTTGAAAATTCTGAAAGTAATCGTCTATAGAAAAAGGACAAAATCCGTTGTTTCCAAAATGAAGCAAAAAAAAAAAAATGAGGGATTTTATCCAAATGCAGTAGTACATCCCATATTGTGTATTCTATATTGACACTAATCAATGAATATATGGATACAACCCCTCTTGTTTTTGCTTCATTTTGAGAATAACGGATTTTCGACTTATTCAATTGACGATTATTGTCAGAATTTTCAAGTTATGATTTTGTGACTTTCACAATAGTTGCTCTATACATTTAGCTAACATAATATGCAAATGAAATTTTGATATCGTTGACGCATGCGCAGTAAAAAATTATTTAGTAAACCAACTAATTTTTTACACAATTTTCATTATTTTTTAATTCTGATTACAGGGTACTGTGTGCAATGCTGTTTGTCATATTTTCTGAAAAAAAAATAATATTTTATATTAAGAACTCTGAAAATTGTAAGGAAAAAACTTGGAAAAATTTGGGATCATTTTTATAAAAACCTTAATTACTCTGCGAGTATGCATGTTATTTGCATAAAAATGAACAAGGCTTATTACAATAAGGCATTCAATCACAATCTAGAGTTTGAGCGCTTTTGCTACATTAGTTTTGACAGGGTTATTCAAAAGATATTCATTCTTTTTTAATTTGTTGACGGTCCCCTTTGGAGTTTCGGGAAAAAATCTTCGCGAAGATGTATGACTTATACTATTATATTTATACTCTAAGAGTTTCGAGATGATTCCTCGTGTATTTTTCTAGATATTTAATAAAATGTCTAAAATCGCAAGTGTCCCATAATCAGTGGCAATATAGTGTATATCTGCAAAACTGCTTTTCCAAAAAATAGATAAAGAATGCAGGAAAACGGTTTTCCATTATTTCTAAGCATGTTTGTGACATTTTTTGTGCGATATTTAGCTCCCCAAACTTACCTGTAGTTTGTATATATGTGGTCAGATGATTTGATTATTTAAATCTGACTTCCTTGGTTTCGTTTTTAGTGAAAAGTAATTTAACTATTCATTAATCGTTTGTACTGATAGAACAAGCAACACCCATTAAACTACTATACCTGCGAAACTACCTTACCAACAATAAATCGAAGTATGCAGGAAAGCAGACTTTGATATTTCTTAACGATATTATGACTATTTTAATGTGATGTCAAACTTAAATGGCTGATATGAACATAATATGTCCAGCTTTATCGGAGAAAATAATTTATTTTTAGATTTTTTGTACTGTTAGAACAACATAGCACTCAGTAAATTATTATGACTTCGAAATTATTTTTCCAACATTTTCATTAATAATACAGGATTTTAGTAATTTTAGTGATTTTATAATGATATTTGAGATTAGTTTTGTATTACGTTTAGATTAACTTGACTGACATGTAATTTATGTGATTAGCTGCATTTATTATTTAAATATATCTTTATATTTCATTTTTTAAAATGAAAAATCGTTTAATTATTCCGTAATTGATCATACGAATAGAACAATCAATACTTTCTTAATAAAATACCATGAATGAAAAAGCACATTTCCAATAGTTCGAGTAATAATGCAGGATACAATTTTAGTGATTTATAATGATATTTGTGATTAGTTTTATATTGTGTTTAGCGTAATTATGTTGAAATGTAATTTATGTGATCATCTGAACTTATTATTTAAATCTGTCTTCAAATTTTACCTGTAATTTTTTTTAGTGAAAAATCACTTAATTTTACATAAGCGTATAATAAGCGTAATACATATCCGTGTAAACAATTATTATCACATAATTGTTTATACGGATAAAACTAACAACACTTAATAAAATACATGCCTCAAAAACTGCTTTTCGAATGATTGGAAAAATAATACAGAAAATATTTTTAGTGATTTTATAACGATTTTTGTGATTAATTTTGTAAGATGTTAAGCGTAACTATAGACTGATTTATTTTAGATTGTCTAGATTGCTTATTATATAGTATCATATCTTGCTGCTAATAAATACCAATAGCTTTCACATAATTCTTATAATTTTATAATCTTATATTATGTATTTTATTAATTTCATTCGAATTTTAATTGGTAGAAATGCTGGCCGAATTGTTTAACGCAACATTTCAGACTGAAAAAAAGATACTCATTCAACTAAATTTCGTAATGAAAGTGTTGAATGTTTTCATAAACTTTAATGTTTATCTTATTTCAATATCATTACGAATTATGGTTTATTACGAATGTTTGTCTTTAACTATTCTCTCTATATATATTTTTATATTATGATAACATTTAAATTGCTCTATCTTTTGTGCAAAATAAGAAATTCTTCTCAAATAAATGAAAATTTACGCATTACAGTTATGTAAAAATTAAGCATATCGACTTTTAATTTATTGAAAATCTAATTATTCCCAGTTTGTTCAATAAATTAAAATTAAAATAATAATATGTATGATTATATTGATTTGACTGTGTGTAATGCGTATGCGTAGCAGCTAAAATTTACATGCACTTACAATATTTTATTAAGAAATAAAATTTTATATTCAATTCATAATGTGTGTGGAATAATTTTATGTCATTAATGCAAATAATTCGATTTTTTAAATTAATAAAAAAATTGATTGTTTTAAATTCTGAAATCCTGATATAAATTTTAAATTTTTTATTTCTTGGTTTCTTAATTTTTTTCTGGTACTTATTTCTTTATTTATCACACGCTGAGCTGCACAAAATAGAAGAGATGGTTAATATATATTTCCCATTCTATCTTAAGATTACTTTCAGAAAGAAATTATTCATCTATTTATTTTTTTAGAAATCTTGCTAAAATATTAATATATTTTTGCATAATATCTATGCAAAAAAATGCATAAAAGTTTTCATAAGTTTACCTAGGATAAACCAAACTTGGCCGGTATTGGCTTTTTTTTCTTTCTTTTTTTTTCTAACAATGGTTTTTATTGCTTTCGGAAAAACATCTTTTTATCTCGGTTTTCACTATGAAATATACACAATTTTTCCGATTTTTTTTACACCCATGAAAATTTATATTCATAGTTTTATCTTTTTCAATAAAAATTATATTTAAATAATTTTAAATATTTAAGCACGTTATTAAAAGGACCTAATTTAGGCTATAGGTGGCTCCAAGCCAAGCTTTTTTTCTTTTTTGCCCCTTCCCTTCTTATAAATGTTTTTGTGAATAATGTGAAAATGGCTAATACTAAACTTCATACATACTATATGTATGTATAATTTTGGTACTAAATATTTATCATACATGTATACAGGGTATCACAAAAAGATGGTTACAACTTAAACACTTGGAGGATAATAGTAGAAAAATGATATAATGGTTGACACGATTGTTTCTTTGCAAAATTTTACTTTACTAATCTGTATACATTATGAAATGTCTAAAAGAGATGTCTCCAAATTGTTCAAAATTTATGGCTTTAATGTGCCATATTACGAGGAAAATGTTAATAAGAATTTCTTTTGAAAACAATAGTATAATACTAAGATGTTATAATATAATTTTAATCATTAGTTTTTTAATGATATAATTTCATTTTTTGCATGAGTTGAGGGGTTACTGTAAGCAGATTTAGGAACGGTGGCCAAACTCTCATCGCATATGTTTGAAAATATATGATTTTTAGTCACTTTTGACTAATTTAAACATCTGGTACCTCTTAATGAATATTCTGATTACTCTCATGAGGGCCCCTTAAAAAGGTGACCGCATATGCCCCTAGATAAGTCGAGCCCTGCATACCTATACTTATAAATGAAATATAATGAGATAAAGAATCACATTTAATAAAAGTGAGTCGAAGTTCAGAAAACGAGCTGTTTTACAATAATTTTCGAGCGATTAAGTTCCATTTCCAAATAATGATTAAAATGTTTAAAAAAGAATCTTCCAACTTCGTTTAGCGAAGGATGTTTTAATTTGCGATTGTATACTAGCGGATAGTTCTTAATATGCATTCGGTAAAATCTGTATCATCCAAAAACCGAATTAAAACAATTTGTAGCATTAGTCGAAAAATGAGAAATTTTTTCACCTGGAGCAAAATTTCGAATTTTCCCCATACCCCTTCTTTCCTATCCTACATTATTTTATGTTGACGACTTTTCTCGTTTAGTGCTCGGGGCACATGCTCCCCTTTGCCCCCTTTTCTCTTTTAACTTCTCCACTCGCAGTGTATGAACTTTCATTAGAGAAAACTTTGTCGTTGTAGTTTTGCGTCAGATTAGCAATTTGCTTTCACAGAGTTCGGCTGCGGCAATTACGAAAAAGTTTAATGAGCTGACAGATTTATAGGTACCCATTTATTTTCAGATTGAAACCGTGAATTTATGGTGGGAATGTACAATTTAATTTTCTTATTGATTTCTACCGAATAAAGTGTACTTTCAAAGTGATGTGATTTTTGAGTTAATGGAATTGGTGCATTTATTATTTAAGGGACAAATTAGGGTAGAAGATGACACTCTCCATTTTTATTTAGAAAAAAAAAATGAGAGCTCGAAACATGATTCAAATAAGTCGTTTCCTGTTATTAAATTATCCTCCAAAAACGATAATCGTCAAAAGTATTAAAAAATATTGCTTTTTATTTTATTTCATTTTGTTTTACTTTTTAATACAGGAAGTTATTTTTGATTAAAAATTTTCGTATATTTTTCTGGTGGCTAATTGTGTGTTCCCGAAAGTTTTAATTTTAAGATAAATCCGTAACACTTTTTCTATTGTAACTATATGAAAATTTAAGAAATGTTACTATTTCGAAAAGCAAATTTGGTGCATTTTTTAGTTTATAGATGACTCCTTATTACAAAATGCACCACATATGATTAAAAAAAAAGCCTATTAAGATCTGAATCGGTCCTTTTAATTTAATTTAGTATTGATGAAACGTGGAGTTATAGCCCTTTTTCTTTTTTGAAGGAGAGGGACGTTACTGTATTATAGGGTATGGCGAAAATTTTTTTTAAATAAGGTGGTATGGGGTAATAACGCCAAGTGCTAATATTTTGCATAATTATGAAATAATCTGGTAAATGACACCCATATGCTCTGCGCAGAAGGGTTTTGAGTCATATAAATCGCAAAAAACAGCTTCAAGTTAATTTGTTTCATTTTTAGGTCTTATTGTTTTTACAAGCAACTAAAATTAACGCTTGATCTAAAATTTGCGAGATACGTTTTGTGATGTGAAGACTATTTTTTTTTTAAATCCGGAAATACTTTGTTAATTACATAAATTTGTAGTACATTTCATGGACTTTCAAAATATTGTTGAAGATTTTGGATATCTTCTCGAGATAATTTGTAATTTAAAATGTACAGCGCAATAACTATAACGGGGTAATAACGCCAGTCCTTGGCATTAATACCCCGCTTGATTCCCTACAGTGGCTGAGGAACATCCTAAGTACTGATTCAAATAAACACAGTTAAAACTGTGCAATGTTTCTAATAATTCTATTTAAGCGGTTTTTTAAGCAAAAATAAGCTCAGGTCTGGTATTCTTTTGCCTCCTCCTCCCCCCCCCCCACACACACACACACCACGCCTTTATTTTTCTTACACTTTCACAAAAAATTGAACATTTTCAATAGCTTAGAATGCAATTTGTCAATTTCTAAGTTTGTAGAGTTTGTATTTTTAAAATTGGGCAATCTACATGCAATTATTCCATGTTATTTCATAGTTTTGTTTGCATGGCGTTATTACCCATATAGGTGGGTAATAACGCCAAATAGCGTTGGTCAAGAAATCGCGCCATTACATTTTATGAATACATATCTGTTAAATTATTATTTTTATATAGATAGTCAATGAGTTGCTGCATCAAATCATATATTTGATTGAAAAATTTAAACTAAAACTGAGCCGTGAAAATTGGTAGAACCTTAACGTGGCGTTATTACCCCAGGGTACCTTAATTTTTTTCACTGATATACCGCAGAATTGGACAGACAAAAGAAACTGTAAAAAACCTAAGAAATTTATTATTATTTTCTTATCGTGCATAGTCCTTAAAAATATGAAAATAAAAAAATTGATTATTTTAAGTTATTTTTTTATGATTATTAAACTTAGAAATCTTATAGCTATAGTTTCTAATTTCTGAAATCATCATGAACAACAAGCAAAAAATCCTCAAAATCACACATTATTTTCCAATTGCGCAACATCAATAGATTTATGCAAAATATTGATAAATTAAAGTATGCGCATTTACTTTGGGCGTTATTTCTTTCCTTACCCTTTATTACCTTTTATCTATATTTCTTTCTGTTGGAAGTCAGCTGATTATTTCTCTGACGATTTGATGCTTTTGGAGTATATTTTAACCGCATCAAAGGAAATAATCTCAAATTAGCTTCTTAAATATATTTAATATTCCATATTCCAAAACATTTTAAATTAAATAAACTTACCAAGTATGAAAACGTGATTTAAAAAAACAAAATAAATAAAATAAAATAAAATAAAATAAAAAAAAACAAAATAAAATAAAAATAAAATAAAAATGTTTAGATAGTATTAGGGGCCGTTTCTTGTATATTCCTCTTTATTTAATGGAGATTAATGGAAAATTTCAATAAAAAATAACGGCAAAAACAGATATTCATTTTTAATAGTGGAAGTTTACTTTGGCGGTAGCGGTTCCCCCCTTTGTGACAACTAAGACTGTCTCCTTTCAGTGTCAATGAAAGTATTATAATGTCTTTACAAATTGACACCAGTAAAAAGAAATAGATATTTTTAACATAATTGTCAGAGAAATTTCCAATCGATAAGGAGCTAAAATAAGATGATTTTATTCAAGTTTACTGGTGGCAATTTTCACCGGCGATAATTAGAAACTGTTGAACCGAATAAAACAAACAATTCTATCCTTGTGATAGCCTTTTCACTTACTTCATTCACAACTGCTAGATAACCACTATATGTTTCCTCTTCTTTATTTATAACTCCATTTACTTGTTGGTGTGAAATAAGTGGGCGTTGTCTAAATTCAAAGAATTGTTTTCTGTTGATCTTAATGATTTCAGTACTTAGCAACTTGAGCTATAGAGCTCAGGTCTTATAAAGTTTAAGAATTATTAAAATAAACGAAAAATAGTGGATTTTTTGTTTACTTTCATGAGTTTTAAGCACTATGCGCAATAGGAAACGGTTGTTAAGGAAGGACTAAACTATTATTTTAAATACCACTATTTTCATTTAGAAAAATTCGCCTTATTACATTATAGAAATTGTGCAATTAATCCAGGCGAATATTTATGTACGAAAATAGTGGAATTCAAAATAAAATTTTAAGTATTTTCTTGGCAACTTTAGATCGGAATGTATTAATAAATATCTTAACTTTTAAGTTTTTTTATTAACTTCTCTTCAATTCGAAGAATATCTACTGTATAAATGATAAAAAAAAAAGTTTTTGAATTTTTTTGGCCTACCCTAATATAAATTAATTTCTGAATAATGTTATTAAGTAAATTGAAATGCAAAATATTAGCAGATAAAATAGTTTTGATAGTTCAAATATCGGTCTTTTACGAATTAAAACAATAGGAAAACAAACGCTCTTGATCACCATATCTGTAGTTGCAGTAGCATTATTACACTCGCTAGTTCACTGATCTTGACTTTACCATTCATTGTCTTGTTAGTTTGAGAAACTCTTACGTTTATTTCGTAAATGAAATGAGATAATTAGCTGGTGCATATCATGCGTTTCAGTTTTAAAGTTGTTACGCCGTTCATATTAACAATGTATACTTTTAATGAATTCAGGCCAAATGGATGCCTTTTCTTATTTTCGCTCTTTTCCACTTAATTTTTGCACTATTTCAACATTCTGTATACTTTAAAACTCATTAAAATGGGGGAAATGACAGATGAAAAATGAAAACAGTTTTAATATGACTTGTTAACGAAAAGCTGAAAGGATTGTAAGCATGCATAATATAATTTATAACGGAGGTGGCCAGCTCGTTAACTCCTAAGATTTGCTTTTAAGATTGCGATCTGTCTGTAAAATTTTTAGATCAATAATTCGGATAAAGTTTTTTGTCAATATATATTCTTAGGATTCGCATCTTATTTTTGATGAAATTTGTACTTTTTACTTACCCATCATACGTAGTATAGGGTAAGTCTTGCAATCGTTTTGAAAATCGAAAATTTTTTTTGACGGATTTACACGTTTTAGATGGTGGAGATTCCGAAAAACATATTTTTAGAAAAAAAATTTTGCCGTCCGTCCGTCTGTCTGTCTGTCTGTCTGTCTGTAAACGCTCTATCTCCCGAACAAATTGAGATAGAGACTTGAAATTTTGTATGTAGTTAGTATGTAAGAATGGGACGAACCCTATTTAATATTAGCAACCTCGATTATCCGGAAGTATTTTTTTCGGAACCTTGAAAAATTCGTTCTGATGAAAGGTATATAAAAATTTTCGAATTTTTTTGTTCTAAGGAATGGACATAAAAGGCAATAAAATAACACACATTTTGCATATAAAATGAAGTTGATCGGATTATTAGTTGCCGAGATATTTGTAATCTTGTTTTCCACATTCTTCGATTTTTCATGACACTGTATTTCATTCAAATTTCAATTCAGAAGTATATTTTAATTGGAAATGAGACGCTTAATCCGACGCAGTTAATTGTTAGTTAATATAATTATTATTTTTGGAGTTATAAGGATGTTTCTTTTACGCAGTACGGTACTACTTGAGTAGTTTGGCGTTTTATATAATTTGTCGAAATTGGTAATCAGCAGTTCTTTAA
Organism: Maratus speculifer; assembly: GCA_964019185.1. Classification (NCBI taxonomy): domain Eukaryota; kingdom Metazoa; phylum Arthropoda; class Arachnida; order Araneae; family Salticidae; genus Maratus; species Maratus speculifer. The sequence continues at coordinate 351,251,602 of OZ025294.1, forward strand.
TATAGCATTACTATGAATATTAACAATATTTAAATTTTGTTTATGAATTGCAATGCATTGTATAAATAGTTTCACATGTTTTATTTTCATATATATATCCATGATGGGTAAATATTACGGTGGCCCCCAACGACTAGTCTTATTTAACGATAAAATATGATGATTAAGACAAAGATTATTTTTTTTAAATAATGGTGTTTAAAAGTTAAAACATTACAAATCCTATTTATTGTAAATCTTAAGTCAGATACAGAATACAAATAAATAAATAAATAAATAAATAAATAAATATAGAATGTTATAACAAATCATTTTGCGTTTTACATATGTAAAAGTTCATTATTTTATATAGTTTTTGTTTTCTTATAAAATTGAATTACTATACATTTATTGCTATTCTATGAATGTTCTGCCATTTGATTAGGTTGTTTTCCACTGGCAAGTTACTTGGCCAGGAAAAACAATAAAAAATCTATAATAATAAAAACTATATTTGTATGTCTGTATGTCTTTGCCCCTCAGGATTATAATAAAACTGCTGAGTGTAACAGCTGATTGCCGGGGTGGTCACATCTATATCTGTCTGTGTATCTGTCCGCAGTTTTTTAAACAGATTTCTGCGTGCATAGCTGCAACACTTGGTAGGCAGAATGTATATGTGAGATTGTGTATCTCGAAGCCAATTTATGGATTCTTTGCTTAGATTTTTTTTATTTAATTTTTTATGCGATTTTTAAAGGGTTTTTCTTTTCTTTCGTTTCCCGCAATTTTCCCACATCAATACATATCAATAAAGCCTTTTTTGAAGTTTGTGTTGCAGTTTTTGAATTTTTCATGCTTTTTGTACTGTTTATCCGAGTTTCGCAATCGATATTCTGAGAGTCATAAAGGGAAATCAGTTTATATATTTTAGGTCAATAAAATAAATTTTGTCTTCTCTGGTCTTTAAAACATTCGTGACATTTTTATGCTTATTACTTTTTTTAGCGTTTCGTGATGATTTTTTGATGCCTGTAAAATAAATGAGATTTCAGACATCTACCCAATTTAGTAAGTTCCTATTGTTCTTTGTAACTTTTGAATTCTTACCAATTTTTATTATAGTACTATCTGCGGGGTTTTTTTTTCGCAGCGATTTTCGTGACAATTTTTTTTTTCCGGAAGAAATCTGTGGTAAATTTTGTTATTGCCATGATTAAATTGAAAGGATACCAAATTGATCTTTATAGTAATGTGGACATTGCTGGAAATTTTATTTTAATCTTGATCATAATAAAGAATCACGCTAATTGAAAGTTTGTTTGATTCGGGACCGAAGCAGGCATGCACTGCCGAAAGAAGTGGTACCTCGTATCTACAAGTTCGTTAACATCAAGATTTGTCTTCGAGAAACCGATCAGTGAAGCAGATGAAGATCCGCCAGCTCATTTATAAATGTCAAGACATTTATTGAACTTCAGGCGTAATAGATGACAAATAAAAAGACATATGTTTAAAATGCGATTAATCTGAAGAAATGATTTCTGCAAAAAAAAAAAAAAAAAAAAGGTCAATGTTTTACTAATAATACCCAGTTTCTCAAAAACAAAATCAAGTGTTGTCACAGTTTTATTCTCCAATATTTCTAAATAAAACATGTTAGACATTTTCACAGCGGTATATTTTTTACTTACGTGTATATATTTTATAAAAGGAAAAGTTAAGTACTAAACAATATTGCAATTGTCTGTTTAAATAATAATAATAATAATAAATGAATAATGTGTTTCAGTTCTACTATTTATTCCTTCAATTGAAATTGAAATTTAGATGATTTTTTAAATGAATTCATATTTGCGCATGCTTTTGATCTTAAAATCACATCCGCGGACAACTGGTTGATTTATTCATGCTATTCGCAATTTTGACAAACTAAACTTTGCGATAGCTGCAGATGCCGTGCAGCAGACTCTGCAGATTATTTCAGATTTTGCAGATTAATTTAACAGCTTAACGAAATTGTTCAGGTAACTTCTAAGCATGCTTTCAGAAAGAGTAAAGAAATAAAATAAGGCCATTTAAAAGTTTCAGTGATGTTTCAGTTACTTTCCTTAACTTTATACATGAACTTAGTAACTTTTCGCTCCTTCAGTATATTGTATATAGTTAAAAATTGAATTTTCAACTGCAGCAATTTTTTTTTTGTGTGTACTGATAACATCTGCAACAATTTGAAAATGTATAATTTGCGTACATGGTTGAATATAATTCTCTACGATAGTAGTATAGGCCCAATGTTTTCGAGGTTGTAGATAAACTTTGGCTCTGGAGACTGATGCTGAAAATTATTCTACTGGGAACAACGCTATTTTCTTTATTGTTGACCACAAAATATTTCCTGTCTCTGGAAAATAACTTCGTATGAAGGGATCTGTGGTCTGGAGGCATGTTTCTCTGAAGTAAAAATTACTACTCCCTCTAATTACATGGTTGTTAAGGCTTTGTCAAATAAGATAAATCCACAAGTAATCATCTCAATTCTAAGAGCAGTAATTATTACAGGAATTAATGGTAGTCAGCATTTATCAATAATAAGTGGCAAAGGTCAGATGTGAAATTGCTTTGTGTCCGGTTAATTCGAATTTGTGTCAAAGCCAGAAAAGCACTATTGAAGTGGTGTCGACGGTATCAGAATTGGAAAAGTAGTTGAATATATCCCTTGTTCACGGATGTATCGCGATTTATTATGGAATCAGAGATTAAGTGTTTTGGGATTTTGCGATAATAAGGAACACGGAACTCCAATGAATATATTTGCTAATGTCGGTGCTTTGATGTGGAAGAGATATTTTTCTTTCTATTTTTTAACCCCTTGAAGGGCGGTGGGATAAAATATATCCTGCTTAATTTTACTTACGAAATGCAACATTGGCACCAGAATTTTGAAATGAAAAATTTTATTTTATCAAATATGTGAAGAAAAGCTTTTATATATTTTTAAATAAATTTGTTTTTAAATTGTGGTGTCATTCGATAATTTCAGCATTTTTATAATAGAAGGTTTTTTCCTCAAAGCGTTAAGCGAAGAAAATCCCATGCTTTTTTTTTCTTCAAGACAAACAAGCAAAAACAAGATCAAAATCTTGTTCAAAAGGAATAAAGATACAGTTTTATTGTTGTGAGAATTTACGCTGCAACAGATAGTCCATTATTTCTTCTTATAAATAATAAAGCACGTTTTTATAGAGCAAAACTAGAAGATGTTCGACGGTTCGAATCTAACTTGGGAGCGAAAAAATCGATCATCGAATGCAGAACAGCTGATATATTTGTCTGATTTCAACGATACACGAAAATAAAGAGTAAAATCTTAGTTAAATTCTATCCAATTTTCGAATTTAGTTAGAGTACAGTTTGAGACACAATAGTGTCATCTACTGAAAAAGAAATGAAACATGTTTCAGATTATCTTATAAACGTATCACTTTTTTCTTTGTATTTATTGTAATTAAAAATCACTGAAGTTTAAAATTTCAATTATTTTTTGTGGTAATTTGTATAAATCGCTTTGAATTCATTTTTCACAACTTTTTCATTACAGTATTTTGTTTTAATTATGATATTATGGAAATAGCTACATAGTCGACGCAAAAAGAATATATTTCTGTGTTACTTTAGAAACTTACATTCGTTGCCATTTACTACAATTTTTGTGATACTTTATATAAATCGCTTAGAATTAACGTATCTGGTCTTTATCATTATAATAATATCTTTTAATTATGATTTTATGAAAACATCCACCTAGTCAATGCAAAAATAATATATTTATGTGTTACTTTCTCAATTTACATTTGTTACAATTTAGTATAATTTTTGTGATACTCAATAAAAATAGCTTAGAGTTAACTTGGCTTTTTCTTACAATATATTGTAATGACGCTATGGAAACATCCACATAATAGACGCAGAAAAGAATAAGTTTTCGCGTTACTTCCTCAGCTTACATTCATCACTATTTAGTATTTTTTTTGTGATACTCTATATGAATGTCTTAGAATTAAGTTATATCGTCTTTTTCATTGCAATATTGTGTTTCAGTTATGAAAGAATGGAAATATTCACCTTGTCGATTTAAAAAGAACAATTTTCCGTTTTATTTTCGCATGTTACATTCGTTACCGTTTAGTTTCCTTTTGTGATTGTATAAATCACTTAGAATTAACTTATACATAGTATTTTACATCACAATATTGTGTTTTAGTTATAATATTATGGAAAAAAACACATAATCGACATACAAAGAATGCATTTCTGCGCTACTTTCCCAATTTTCAATCGCACTGTAAAAAAATTATGTAACGCTACTTCATAAAATTGGTGGCAGCTACCGCCTCCAATTTGATGGTGTAATATTTTTTACTTATATAATCGTATAATTTAACTAAATATTACAATGTGTAACGGTGTAACATTACAGTGTTACACCGATTAAAAAACGCCATGAAATTGGAGGCAGCAAGACTGCCACCAATTTTATGGAGTAACGTCATACAAATATTTTACAGTGCGTATATGTCCTTACTTAGAATTAACTTAAATAGTATGTTTCATCGCAATATTATATTTTAAATACGTTATTATGGACATCCACATAATCGGCATAAAAGTATACATTTTTTGTGTTACTTTCTCAACTTACATTCAACACCATTTAGTATCTTTTTTATGATACTCTATGTAAATCGTTTGGAATTTCCATTTCTCATCTTTCTCCTTACAAGATTATATTTTAGTTATGATATTATCGAAACGTTCACACAATCGACGCAAAAAGAATAAATTTTCTGTGTTACTTTCGCAGCTTACATTCGTCACCATTTAATCCCAAAAGAACACTGCAGCAAAAAGAATGTCACCTTTTCTATACTCAGCACGAAATAAGTACGCTCGTATGAATATGAAAAAAGAAAGAAAAAGGTAATGTCTGATTTTTGTGAAACATGTTAAAAATTCGCTCGCTCTCTCCACTTCACTTTTTTGCTTCTCTTTTTGTTCTCTTTTTTATGTTCCGCACGGGTTTCCCCAGGGTTCGTAATACAATTTTTTTCGCACCTTATCAGAGCTTCTTTTGTTTTTCCTTTTTGGGATCAAGGAAGCCTAAAAACATGTATAAAAAGAAAAAGACGTTTTGTTTTTTATGCATCTTTTTTACCTTTTTTTTTTTTTTTTTTTTTTTTTTTTGTTAATAAGTGTAAATTATGATGAAGTTTTAATGAAATTTAGCACTCTCGAGAGAAACTTTTTGTCCAAAAGTAATTTAATTAGATAGTACTTTTTAAAAATCATTTAAATGGAGCCATTATCCTAGATTATGTAATTAATATTTTGAGTGATAAAAGAACACGTCACATTTTGATTTGCTTGCATTTTTACATGCATTAAATCTCCATGAGATACGAGAAACCAGAAACCTTATCGTATACGCGAAAAGCTTTTGAATTTAGGTTTGGATCGATTCGCAAGTTTTAAGGTCTCGACCATACAAACATCACAAAACAAGTTATTATACTTTTTGAAGCAAGAAATAAGAAAGAACGCAAAACTACGTGTCATGCTTAGTTTTTGAAGCACTTTCCAATATTATACAAAGAACCGTATTTACTTGAGATTTTCTGGTATGTTAGACACCCATTTTTATTTAAATAAACAAAAACGAATATGCTATTTATTTTTTCAATATATCAGTATATAAAAAGACAATTTCATTTGTTGAATAAATCAATTTCTTTTTAATTTTCCGAAAAAAATATTAATGCAATATTTGATAGAACTATTAGAAACGCCCCTGTAACAAAAATAATGATAGTTGTATTTTAAATTTAAGTATTTTTTTCATAGATGTTTATGTTGAACTACTATGAATGCAATAAACTGCAATATAAACCCTAAAATAAATCTTACGCATTTAAAAAATCACTGTGGTAATTTCTTATATATTTTCTGCATTTATTATATTAAAATCCGCATGTATGTTTGTACTTCTCCACACTTCCTTTTCCTTTTATGAGGGAAAGTCATTAAGTAAGCCGCAAAAGATAATTGAAAAAAAAAATTACTTCACAATTACTTGGATAATTATTTTATTTTTTTACATAATCTCAACAACGTTGATGCTCTCATCTCATCGTTTTATCAGAGCCCATCGTTTTACCTGAAATCGCATTTCATTCTGAGATGTAGAAAAGAGGAAAGCAGAAACGTATCCTTCGTGATTCTTGAATCAAGTGCACTGTAAAAAAAGAAAAGAAAAAAAACTGTAATCCTACAAATGTAAAGTTGCCAAAATCTGTTTGTTTACTAACATTTTATCTGTACACTATACAAGAAAAGATGTAAATCTACAAAGCTAATTATTGTTAAGCTACAAAAATCTACAACTTTACAAAAGAATCTACTAAAATTATAGTTATCTTACTAAAATTTTACCTGTAACTTGTGTTGCAATTACATAATACATTCTAGGCATTCCGAGCATCCTAAAAAATTCTTAGTAATCGTACAGATAATTTGATTTTCAGTGCAAATCTGTATCTGTTACATGAATTTTTGCTGTAGCCGTTACATAAAAAGTTCTGGAAATCCCAGATTCCTAGAACAATTTTAGTAATTTGACAGATTTTTTTTTACAGAGTGCTTCCCAATGTATTGCAGACTGTTCTTCTCTCCACCCAAAGAGACACGTGGTTTATGCACAATGAAGACCCGCCACATTTTTTTTCACCAGGGTCCATAACTTCTTGAATACCACATATTCTGGAAGTCTACGGTTATTTGGCCTCCTCTCTCACCGGATCTCAACCCACTGGACTTTTTCTTCTGGCGATGGAATCTTCAGTGAGCGAGACATCTATGACCTCAGCTGAAGATCTATCATTGTTGCCGCAGACAAAATCCAAAACACATCAAGAATCTTCGTGAGAGTTTGCCTGGCGTTTTTTTGCCGGTGTCAACTGTGCAACAACACGCGTGGTCGGCATTTTGAGCGCTTGATATGAGTTTTTCACTAAACAATAAACTTGATTGTGAAAGTTTTGGAAATGTTCATTCGCTTTTCCAACACTGATGTAAGTTCAGGTTGGAATTCTAATATTTCTCTTTTCTGCCTCTCAGAGTCGAATGCCACCCAATATTCCTATGCAAATATTAATCGTCTGGATGGGTACTACCATCCCTCTTAATTTGTAAAAACAATTGAGAATTACCCTGTATATGTTGATTTATAGATCATATTCAGATATGCTGAGAATAATTAAATTATTTTTAAAATTATGTAAGATAATTGCTAGAACTGGATTTTTAAATGTGTTATAGATTTTCTAGTCTCTTTACTTATATGTCTTCTTTCAACGTATTTAACGTGAAGTTTCGTTACAGTTTTCTAGATTGAAAAAGTTTCATAATCTATACTTGAGGCGCAGTTTTTCTTTTTTATTATTTTATAAAATCTATTGGATTTCTCTTATAATTATGTTATTCCAACTAAGGAGGTTCGGGACAAAAAAAAAAAAAATTCTACAATAATTTTTTTTTTCTGTTTAAAATGACGTTTAATTTTGAAATGACATCCATTTTTTCTCCTGCATATACTGTTAAAAATCTTGCTCTAGTTTGAACCAAATTTTGGTGCTCAATAGCTGCCACTGTAAAATGGTGAAATTTTGAACCAATATTTGGAGCTCCTGTTGAAACTTAGTTCCAATATTTGAAACGAGATTGAAATAGGAAGCTCCAAATGTTGGTATGAGATTTCGCCATCTAATGGTAGCAGCTACTGAGCACCAAAATTTGGTTCAAACTAGAGCAACATTTTTAACAGTGTACTACTGCATTAAAAAAAAGTTGTCTGGAGTAATTTATTGTATAATTTTAGTTAGAGAGACGATAAGGAAACTAAAATCCAGGGACAGAGTTGAAAAATAATAACAATCGTAAAAATGCATGCAGGCTAATTTTTTCCCTTACATATTTATACAAAACAGCAGTTTCTGTATTGAAAAAAAAATATGTCGAGTTATATTTGGAGAAACAAGTTCATACAGACAACTCCAAACTTAAAAATCATGACGGTAAGAAATTTCATGGTATATTTTTATTCCAAACTTATGTCCAAAACTTATTTATCTCGTTAATATTGGTATACAATCGTGCAATGGCATATTTTCCAGTATAAAAACTTCCCAGAAATATGTACTAAAGAAAAAAATATTCAGTGAGTTAAAATTTAAAATTATGTGGTATTGTCTCATGTACCATTACCCTCATATCACCTTAAATGGTTAAAAATAGAGGATATGGCAATCTCTTAATAATCTGATGACAGGCAATTTTTAGTATCGGAAGTCAGTCATAATTTCAAGTAATAAATTCAAAAATGTGAAAGTTTTGGTGTTAGAAAAATGAAATATTTACTATTAATTTGTCAGAATATGGGAAAAAAGGGAAAAAAATGTATCTAAGCAAATCTTAGTTTCCATACATCCTATTTAAAAAAATGTTTTTTAACATATATGCAGATCTTTCTATAACAAATGCGTCATTTTTATTTGCAATTTTTTTTTTGTAATTGCAAGTATTTTTTTTATTATTAATAATGTGTAAGAGATAATTGTCATAACCTTTATTTAGAATCACATGGTATAGATTGCGCAACTCTCTTTGGTTAGGCTATAAAAGCTCATTTTATTAAAAAAAATGAACCTATTAATGAATTTTAATAAAGCTGCCGAAATTGTACTTAAAACCTTTTTTAATGTAATTAGAGAATACATACTACAAGAAATGCAATGTACGAAAATTTTTTCATTTGGAGGCAGATAAATTTTGCCTGATGTTAATATTTCTCACAAAACGAGTGTTTAACTTTTTACTTTTTGCATTAGGCGTGCTTAACGGTCTGTATTTTTAATACTTTAGCAAAAATTTCAGGCGAGTGGGCTTTTCTAATCTGTTTCTAAGCCAATGAAATTGAATAAATATACAACTAATTATTCTTTATAATCCTTCATAATGCTAGAGACTTAAAAATATCCTTTTTATAAAAAATGTTTATTATTTTTTAAAATAGAATGGGGAATATGTATTAAAAAAAGCAGGTTCAAATTGAGATTTAAGAAAATTAGCAAAAATTGTGAAAGAAAATGAAAATTACACTATGGAAAAATCATCAAAGAAATACTTTAGTGCACTAAAAAGTGATATTGAGCTTACACTACCTACTTACACTAGAAAATCACATTTAAAATATAGACGTTATATAAATTTCTTACAGTAATAGGTACTTCATAGGTAAGTAATTTTTTTTCTCATTTTATATAAGAGATAAAAAGATACAGGAGAGAAGTATTATTTTTTAATGAGAATAAAATTACACTAAAATTATTTTTAGGTTAGTAGAATAAAATGCATTTATGAGCGCATTTGGTGATATTAAAAACTTCGAAACAAAAACATAATTAATTATTTTTAAAAATTTCAATTTTCGTGAATTTTGTTAGCAAACAACTGCTTTGGCGGAATATTTAAAAACAAAGCTATTTCAAAATAATTTTTAATATATTGGAATAAAAGAAATGTTCTAAATTTATTTGAAATCTGATTTTAGTTTAAAATCAATCCGTTTACTCATTCAGTGTATTTGTAATTATATAAATACGTAGCATTTATAGTCGTCGTTCAGTCCGTCCGTCAGTCTGTCCTCATATAACTGAGCAAAAGCTACCCAACCGAATCGTTTGAAATTTAAAATATATAACAGTTGCATAACTTTGTCGAGTCATTTCAAATTTTATGAAAATCGAATGTATAGTTCAATTATAGATACAATCAAAAGTATTGAATTACATTACGATTAATGGGAAAAAATAGTTTCAAGTCCATTTTAGTGATGCTACACTCTTTCGAACATAATAGAATTGAATGCATCTATGAAGTATATACTAAATGATACATTTTGTCTTTCTGCGGCGCAAAGAATATATGTTATTAATTTACAGGACTACACACAAGTATTCTTTTACATGATGGTATAGGAGGAAACACTATTTGAGGCGTGTTTTAATAATATTAAACTATTTCACATTTTATGAAATTGATATACGTTGCTGAAATTTATTATGTTACAGGCCAAACCCGATTTTAGGCCAAACTAGATTGGCCTAGGCCAGACTAGTCTATCCTAACGCCCATCGGATAAACTAGTTTTTCCTAGGCCAAACTAGTCTATCCTAACGCCCATCGGATAGACTAGTTTTTTCTAGGCGAAACTAGTCTATCCGAACGCTCATCGGATAGACTAGTTTTTCCTAGGCCAAACTAGTCTATCCGAACGCCCATCGGATAGACTAGATTTTCCTAGGCCAAACTAGTTTGGCCGAACGGTCATTCGGATAAACTAGTTTAGCCTGCTATTCATTGGTTTGAACTAGTTTATCCTGGGCCGATCTAGATTGTCCTAGGCCAATTCAATTTGGAGTGATTTTATTGAATCTAAAGAACGCCACGGCGCCAATTTTCTAGTTTTGATCTAATTTATCCTAGGCCGATGCAATTTGATGCGATTTTATCTTACAGACTATCAAAGCCTGCGAGCTCATATGCTCGCATATTCTGTTAGCGTGTATGTAACCATGTACATATGTATGTACGTATGTATGCACGTAATGCAGTAATTCCTGATAGAAATATCCGATTTGCTTCAAATTTTGGACATAGATTTATCCTGATAACGAACTTCCCTGATTAGTTTCAGGAGTCCATCGGATAAGAATAAGGGTAGGGGTACAAAAGGCTAATCTGCACCCCCCCCCTCCTTAATTCAGATAAGTCAGTTTTTCATGCAAAAGTATCAGATTTTATTAAAATTTTAGGTATAAGATCATTTTGATTAGGCACCTCAATGATTAGTTGTGGGTGTACATTGTTTACGTATAAAGAAAAGAGGAATGGGGGGGTAACCCCCTTAATTTATGTAAATAGGTTTTTCACGGAAAATTTACCGATTTGTTTCAAATTTTTTATATAGGTTCCTTCTGATAAGGCGTTTACCTGATTAATTGAGGGGGGGGGGGGGTTCAGAGGTTAAAAATAAACGACTTACGGATTACTTTTTTCAATCGGACAAAAACTTTTTGTTTTATGAAAAGATTTTTAATTCGTAATTTGTTTTTTCCACACATCACTTCACTCGAAATTTTTCATATTAAAAAACTAAATATCCGACCCCTTTTAAAAATAAAAAAAAAAAGCTTAAATAAAGCATGACACCTAAAATGTAGGATGGGGGGAGGGGTAGAGTAAGGGGACGCTTGAATTTTTTTTAAAAGCTCAGCTTTTTTTAACGTTTTATCTGCTAATTAAATATTACCCTTATTTGAAACTTTTAGAAACATAATAAAACATGATGTTAAATATTTAAGAAAAAGGATGCCGTATCAAATTTCGTGCGTTAGTTCTTCAATTACAGCTCCTACAGAATTTATGGCTCAGACAGTCAGAGTCATAGACTCACAATTTGAAGAACATGTTTTTTGGAATCTTGGACCACTAAAACGTGTAAATGTGTCAAAAACCGGAATTAAAAATTTTTCACGAATCAAACACTTATTGTAAAGACAGAAGAAAGTAAAATAAATAACAGAATGAGTTTTAAATGAATTTCGCTTATTTCAATAGATGTGTTTGAGCTGAGCGGATTCGTTTGAAATATTTTGAATTTGAGCTTAAACTTGATTAATTTTGAGAAATTAAATTTGAAATAATTCTTTTCTTTGTGAGCGTGCCAAACAATGGTTGGCATTAATTACAGCACGTCAAATTGAATTGGCCTAGGATAAACTAGATTGTCCTAGGATAAACTAGATTGGACTAGGCTAAACCAGAAGATTGGCGCCGAAGCGGTCTTTGGGATCAATAAAAACACGCCATATTCAACTGGCCTAGGACAATCTAGATCGGCCTAGGATAAACTAGTTTAAACCAATTAATAGCAGTCTAAACTAGTTTATCCTAATAACCGTTCGGCCAAACTAGTTTGGCCTAGGAAAATCTAGTCTATCCGATGGGCGTTCGGATAGACTAGTTTGGCCTAGGAAAAACTAGTATATCCGATGGGCGTTCGGATAGATTAGTTTGGCCTAGGAAAAATTAGTTTATCCGATGGGCGTTAGGATAGACTAGTTTGGGCTAGAAAAAACTAGTTTATCCGATGGGCGTTAGGATAGACTAGTCTGGCCTAGGCCAATCTAGTTTGGCCTAAAATCGGGTTTGTCCTGTAACTACCTGTACCTACTGTTACTTCCTGTATAATAGAAAGTGGATAGTATTTACAGGAATAACAAAAGATTTCGACCACTATACAGTATCCGAAGTATTGTACACTGTTAAAAAAATTCTGAAATTCACGAATATTTTTTTCCTGAATTTCACAGAAAAAGTCCTTTTTCACAACAAAAGGGCATTATCCGTTACAAATCAGCAAATCCCACCATATTTCCTGAAAATAACGAAATGGGTGGAAATAAAAACAAAAAACGGAGACACTCCGCTGTGTAAGGGGCTCCGTGGCCGAGTGGTCAAAGCACCATACCGCTAATTGCCTGCGATCGCAGATTGTGGGTTCGTATCCCACTGTCGGCAAGAAATAATGAAAACAAAAAGTCTCTTTTAAATTACATTTTTTTCTGTTTATTTTTCTCTTATTTCTTATTAAAAAATCTTTTAAATAAATAGCCAATATATAAATAAATAAATAAATAAATTGTGTACGACAATTTCAAAAAATTGTCTATAACATTATTTTTCTAAAAAAAAGTTGTTAATAAAAAGTTTTTTTCATTCATTCATTCATTTAAAAAAAAAAAAAAAAAAAAAACAAAAAAAAACAGTGGTTTTAAACAGTGATTTTTTTAATTTAAACTATTTAAAAAATAAAAATTGATTTTAAAAAATAATAAGCATTATGCATCAGTCTAAAATAAAATAAAATAAACTGTTTGCAAATATTATAAAGAATGTATTTGAAAGGAAATCTTTAAAAAGCACAACAGATTTTCCTACTAACTCATAAAAGACATATTCTGTACAACCCGGCATCAGCAGCTTTGGCGCGGTTAGTACGGATTTATTCCGCTATCAAAAGGTCCCGAGTTCGATCCTGAGGACGGCGTGAACTAAATTGCGCAATAATAATAATACTTAAAATAACAAAGCAGCTTAAAATCACTCGGTAATTTCGAATTCTTTGACGATTAATCGATTTATTAATTTTAAAAATTGTATTAAATTATTATCATTAAAAATCAGACTTTGTAACAGAAAGTTACCGCTTCTTCAAACGGAGTTTTCCTTTCTTGTATGTCCTACAACGGAAAATCTACTTACGCAACGGTAACAGTTCGGCTACATTGCTGCCGGTAGTTTCACCTGGAATTCACAGATTTATTTTTAACAGTGTATACTACACTGTAAAAAAAAAAAAAAAAAGTCGATCTACTAAAAAAAATTTTGTAATCCTTACTCGGTTACAAGAAAATCTGTAAGAATTACCAGAAAAAAGCTAGCAACGAATAGAGTTAATAGTTTTATATTTTTAATAGCTTTACTAAAACTCACTTGGAGTGGTCGTGATAGCCTAGTGGTCATAGCACCGAACTCCAGGCTGAAAACTCCCGGGTTCGATGCTGGACACCACCAAATACGCACCGAATGTATGCAGTCTAAGTACTCAATAAATAAAGGGATAATGAAAATCCTGTCGGAGCAGGTAGCAATGTTTGGTGCTGCCATCTATTGCGGCTTTGCCGAAAATCTTCGTCCGTCTCCTTATCCACTGAATGCAGCTCGAAGGAAGCTCCAGCCCTTCGGGCACACGTGGTGGTTATTAAAAATACTTTTGGAGCTATTCCTAAAATTTGCTTGGTGGCTCATACTAAAAAGTTTTAAGTTAGTTATACAAAAAATTCTTTTGTTCAGTTTAAAAAGGAAATGTTTGTTTCACTTGCAAAAAAAAAAAAAAAAAAAAAAAAAAATTGTAATGGTTTTTAAAAAATTATGTGGAATACTTTACTAAAAAAATTTTAGTAACCACTTGAATTTTTTTTACAGTGTAATGCAGCAAGATTTGAATATTTTTAAAACTTTGTTATAGCATGAACGCACCTCATTTGCTACGCTTAACGGGCAATATCCGACTTGTTTTAATAAGCATAAAGTCTTTAAACTTATATACAAAATTATATTTATGTAAACTATGAAAATGCATACAACACGAAATGTAATTCACGAAAAATTTTCTTACCTGAAAGCAGTTTTCTTTTTCCATGTTAATATCACTTTCAAAAGAGGTGTTTAATTTTTCACTCTTGCTCAAGGCGTGCCTAACGATCTGCATATTTTATACTTTAGCAGAAATTTTTAGGTCAGTAAGGCCATTTTAATCTGTTCTAAGTCAGTATAATTAAACAAGTATGTCGCAAATTATTCTTTATAATCCTTCATTACGCCGGGACCAAAATACGTCGATTTCTTTTTTAGTTTTATACCCATTAAAAACAGGGAGTACATAAAAAAGCAGAAAACAATTTTAAATTAAAAAAAAAAAAAAAAAACCCTAGCAAAAATAAAAAGGGAAATAAAATGTACCCCAGCGTTATGAAAAATATCTAAGACATTAATGAAATACATTAGTGTCCACTAACAAGTCATGTAGAAAATATACAGGGTGTTTAAATTTATTATTGTAGATATTTTTTTGTAGTTATTTAATAGATAAAGAGATGAGTATTGGGGAGAGGAGATAATTATTTTTCAATAAAGAGAAAATTACTCTGAAAATTTTTTTAGTTTGGGAGGAACTAAGCGTGTTTATGAACACATTCGCTGATATTAAAAGTTTGTAAAGCAAAACGTAATTACTTATTGAAAAGAATTTTAGATTTTAATTATAGTTTGAAGAAATAATTTTTACTTTTTTTCATTTAAAGGACCTTGAATAAAATAAGCTAATCGACTTTTAATTAGTTTGAAATCAAGCCGTCTAATTTATCTAAGAAAACTTTTGATTTAAGTTTTTTTTTTCAATTTCTTTTGTAAAAAATCGCCAATTTTGTTATTTTAAAGTATTTTCTGTTATTTCTTTTTAGGTGCGTTCGTAATTATGTAAATACGTAGCACCTATAACCGTCGTTCAATCCGTCCGTATATCCGCATATAACAGAGCAAAAACTACCCAACCAAATCGTTTGAAATAAAAAAAATATAATTTTTGCATAATTTTGTTAAGTCATTTCAGGTTTTATAAAAATCGCATGTATAATTTAATTACAGGGACAATCAAAATATTCCGTTACATTACGGTCAGTAGGAAAAAAATAGCTTCAAGTGCATTTTAATGATGCTACACTCTTTCAAACATAATAGAATAGATATATGTCTATGAAGTATATATACTGAAAAATACATTCTGTCAATCCGCGGTGCAACGGATATTTATTGTTAATTTTCAGGGCTGCACAAAAATAATTCCAGTACAAAATGATATTGGATGAAACACTGATTGGAGCACGTTTTAATAATTTTAAACTATCTCACATTTTATGAAATTGATATACGTTGCTGAAGTTTATAACAAATTACTTCCTGTATGATAGAAATCACATAGCATTTACAGGAACACCTACAAGATTTCGACCACTATACTGTATCCGAAGTACTGTATACTATACTATTACAGAATATATATACTATATGTATACTATTACAGAAGATCTAAATATTTTAAAAATTTTCTTATATTACGAAAACGCACCGCGTTTGCTACGCTTGATGTGAAATTTTATACTTGTTTTAATAACCGTAAAGTCTCCAAACTTGCATACAAAATTTTATTTATGTAAACTATGAAAATGTATATGACACGAAATATAATTCACGAAAAATATTCTTACCTGAAAGCAGGTTTCTTTTTCCATGTTAATATCGCTTTCAAAAGAGGTGTTTAATTTTTCCCTCTTACCCAAGGCGTGCCTAACTATCTGCATATTTTATACTTTAGCAGAAATTTTGAGGTCAGTAAGGTCATTTTAATCTGTTCTAAGTCAGTATAATTAAACAAGTATGTCGCAAATTATTCTTTATAATCCTTCATTACGCCGGGACCAAAATACGTCAATTTCTTTTTTTGCTCATTAAAAATAGGGAGTAAATAAAAAAGCAAAAACCATTTTTAAATTAAAAAAAAATTACCAAAAATAAAGAAGAGAAATAAAATATACCCCAGCGTTATGAAAAATATCTAAGACATTAATGAAATACATTAGTGTCCACTAACAAGTCATGTAGAAATATACAGGGTGTTTAAATTTATTATTGTAGATAATTTTTTTTCCTTTCAAGTTATCTAATAGATAAAGAGATGAGTATTGAGGAGAGGAGATAATTATTTTTCAATAAAGAGAAAATTACTCTGCAAAATTTTTTAGTCTGGGAGGAACTAAGCGTGTTTATGATCACATTCGCTGATATTAAAAGTTTGTAAAGCAAAACGTAATTGCTTACTGAAAAGAAGTTTAGATTTTAATTATAGTTTGAAGAAATATTTTTACTTTTTTTTCATTTAAAGGACCTTGAATAAAATAAGCTAATCGACATTTAAATAGTTTGAAATAAAATCGTCTAATTTATCTAAAAAAAAAAGAAAAAAAAAAAAAAGAAAAAAAATATATATATATATATCTTAAGTTTTTTTTTGATTTGCCAATTTAGTTTTTTAAAAATATTTTTGTTCTTCCTTTTTTTTCTTTCTTAATATGCATTTTATTATTGTATGTTATATATGCATACAATATACATGTATGCAGTATGTGTAGATGAATTTGTTCCCATTTCGACTTCTCAGAATTGATTGGTATAGTTTGTTAAAGTAAGAACCTTCCCCCCCCCCCCCAAAAAAAAAAAAAAAAAAGAAAAGAAAAAAAAGATGCACTTCTTTCGTTTTAACGGAAAAAAAAAAAGAATTTGTTATGCTGCATTTTTAAATTAAAATTGCGGCAGTTTTTAAATTTTACACTATGAATGTTGAATTTTGAAATTTTGGCATCATATTTGATTTCTTCGGTAAAATGTTTTCTCATACAATAAATGTTTAAGTATTAGATGGAAGTGGTATTAGATTTATTGATACTAGATTCTAAATCTGGAAATTTTAATTTCATTTTTTTTTTTTTTTTGTAAACAATTTCAAAACTGACTATGGTAATGATTATGGAGGTAATTCTTTTAGTGCAATTTCGCGAGATATTATAAATCTCGTTAATACAACCAGTGTAATTATCCACACAAATGAAAACTTTAAACGGCTTTTTCTCCATATTCATATTTTCTTCACTTTCATGTTTTCAAAATACTAAGGTCTTTATTTTGTATTTGAGATACAGATTTAAAATTATTTTACACGTTTTTTAATTTAAAGTTGCGATCTTTCTCTTGTTTGGAGTTTTAAATTTAAATGAGAAATCGAGACCGTAACTTTTCCTTACACCGGACATCCTAAACAAATATCTGTTGTTTCAAACAATCGTATATCAATGCATTTTTTTCAGCGATCTACTAGCAACTGAACGTTGTGCCACATGTTTATAATAACTTATTCGCATTTATTTACAGCATTTTTTTATGCTTTATAAATGTATTTTTATGTTTCAATTACTCTTTCTGTTTTAAGCAAGTTGGAAATTGCACGTGAAGCGTAGCAAATGGGGTGCGTTCGCAAGATAACGAAGTTTCAAAAATATCAATCTCATAAAATTGTAAATAGTTAATTACAACTAAAATATGTACCAAACAATGTTCTCCCTATACCATTATGTAATGGAATACTTTTGTGTGGCCTTGTAAATCAACAACAAATGTTTTTGTACCACACATTATAAAAAATGTATATTATAATATACACTTTATAGATGCATATTAATTTTATTATGTTCAAATGAGTGTAACACCCCGTAAAGCATGGTGACGTCACTGCAACGTCGTTGTGAAGTCACATTGTGACTTTGTGACTATCGATTGTCGATGTGACGTCACGTGACGTCCATGTGAAGTCACAGTGACTAAAATGTGAAGTCGTTATGGCCGTTTTAGAGCTTTTTTGTGACGTTTCACAAAGTGGTCACAATGTGACAAATTTGTGAAAAATGTGTCATTTGTGACTAATTTGACATTAACATTGTGACGAAACTGTGACAAAAGCGACGATATTTAAATTGCCAGAAACATGTTTTTTAAAGTAAATAACATGTTTTGAAGGATATTTATAAATTTTTATAGATTTTTAAGAAAGTCACATCTCAGTCACAATGTGACGTCACTGAGTGGTGGCAATTTGGTCACAAATGTCATGTGACGAAAGTGACTCACAGTGCTGTGACCATGCATGCTATTAGGGACCATTAAAATGCATTTGAAACTTTTTCCCCTTTGACCGTAATGTAACTGAATATTTTTGATTGTCCCTGTAATTGAACTATGCATCTGATTTTAATTAAATTTTAAATGACTCGACAAAATTATGTAATAATTATGTATTTTTTATTTCAAACGATTCCGTTGGGTAGTTTTTGCGTTGTTATGACTGAACGATAACTATAGGTGCTACGTATTTACATAAATACGAATGCACCTAAAATCATAGAACCTTTTATGCACTGGAAGAGAGTCTCAACATTCGCGATTTTGACATTAGCAGAAGTTTCCGGGAATCTGACCCTCGCGAATGCTAAGAGATTGCTGTATTTAATTTCACTGAAAGAAAAAAAAGTGAAATATTTTTAAAATATTCTTTTAATGTCTGAAACTATTTTATAGTGCATGATACCAGGCCCCTGTCATGACTCATTGGGGCCCTGTGCAAAGATAAATTAGATAATTTCAACCGCTGCAACATTATTCAAACAGAACTGATGGTGATGAACTTCAAATGAACATATATGTAATGCATAAACAATAAATTCGCACTTTGGATTTTAAATAGAAGAAATTCTTAGCTTCGTCAATTCTAAATAAGTTCCTTAATTAATAAAAAAAAAATTCCCTTAGTCCAGAACAAGACTCTTTTACATAACTTTAGCAACGTGTTATATTACTTGAAGATAAATTTAACAACTTCAACTGGTAGAATAACGTTGAATATCTAACATATAAATGAAGTTAATCAAGTTATTTTCTTCTGCATCTTTTTAAGTTGTACTACACATACTGAATGTTTTCAATTACTAAAATTTCGATATGATCTCAATTCATCGTTAATACAGTCTATTAAAATCAAAATATTATTTCTCATTTAATGGTGGTTGAAATTAGCATTGATTTCTGTGAATTCAAAATGAAATTTGTTTTTCAGAAACTTAGATAATCTTTTTTTACAATTAAATTTGTATTTTATATTTAAAAAAATTTCAGATTTGGAATTGAAAAAAAATATTTTGTAAATTAATATATGGATTTGGGGGCCCTTTGAAGTCCAGGGCTCATGGGAAAAGTTCCGATTTCCCCATCCGATAAAAAGGGCCTGCATGATATATGATTTTTCATTTTTGTTTAAATAAGAACATCTATTAGAGCAGAACAAATTTCGAAATATTTACGTATATAAATATATATACATATATCATTATCATTTTGAGCATTTTCCTTTATCCTAATTTTAACTGAAACTGCTTTTATTAAAATGTAATCTACGAACTG
This sequence comes from Maratus speculifer, assembly GCA_964019185.1. Taxonomy (NCBI): domain Eukaryota; kingdom Metazoa; phylum Arthropoda; class Arachnida; order Araneae; family Salticidae; genus Maratus; species Maratus speculifer. The sequence goes on from OZ025294.1 coordinate 351,271,381, forward strand.
AATGGTCTTTTATCTGTTAAACAGTGAATATAATCACACAAGGTTGAATATTTTATCCCCCCCCCCCCCATAAACTCATCTTGGCAGGACTAATGACTTCTATCATGCACAAGCGCAGCTGTTTGCAGATACTATATAGTGAAATTTGCATTAATACTGAAAATGGTGCTATAAAAACGCTTCGTTATTCTTACATTATTCCTATTTGAATTTTTATTGATATTTATTCATATTCTGTCACGCGCACACATAGCAAAGTTTTATAATATATAAATAAAGAAGAAAGTATAAAGATTAAAAAAACAAAGGGCTTTACTAACTTTAAATTTCTCAGTAATTTCTCTATATGCATGCCGGTTCCAATACCTTCTGCATATGAGCTACATACTAATATTATAAAACTAATGCGTATTCATGCAGGTTATAACACTGGTTAATCACATACAAATTACGATTAATCCTTTTTTATTTTGAAAAAAAAAATATTTTTTTATATCGATTTAAGCATGAATTTTATTTTGTTGAAATTTGATAGTAGAATGACTTTAAAATGTCGCAAAAAAGTTTTGTATTTATTTAAAAATATGTAAACGTACTAAATATGGGGAACATGCATAATATTTGTGATAGTATAGTATGCATAATTATATATTTTGTCTAAATTTATCTAAACTAAGCTTTTAAATTGTACATTATAAATTATAATTAGTATTTTTATGAACTCCTAAAAATTATATTTATTTCTTTACAGAAAATAATAACAGTATAAGAGCTATTAATAATAGCTAAAAATAATCACATTTCAGGTTTAAAACAATTTGTTTCATAATCACCTTAAAAAGAAAAAAAACACTTTATATAATTAATTGTTTCCTAAATAGCTAACAAAAATATGGACCCATTCGAACAAAGAGCCCTATATTTCGTATAGTATAAAAATGCATAAAACATACAACAAACTCGAACATACAAGATCACAATTTTAAAAATCCATATTTCAAAGAAGTCTGCAAGCTATGACTTATTTATTTGGATGATTGATGAAAAAATACAAATAAATTTACTTCTTGCATTTCGCAATGTTGAAAAATGAAAAATCTATAAACAGTGAAATAAACCCTCTATTTAAATAAATATCCATCTTATGCTGTCATCTCTCAGTAACATATGAAAACATGTATCGATAATAATTTAAAACAATTCTTATATAAATAACAGACAGACATTTTTTAAAAACAATCAATTCGTGTTCAGAACCTTCTAAAATGTATAAATCCGTCAAAAAGCGGAAGTCGTAGTTTTTCACGAATCCAGTACTTTTTTTTCTTCTTGTAAAGTTAGAAAAAATTAATGCAGAAAAAAATTGAGAAAAAAAAATAATGAAATAACATATTGACTCAAAACTTCTACGTGAAGTTTAGGAGTTTATAGAATGCACATAAAGACTATTATTGCAAAATCGAAAGTTTCAGTTATTGTTGATTTTCAAACAAAATTTACATAAACAAAACAACAACCAAAAAAAAAAAAAAAAAAAAAAATAGTACTTGTTTTTCTATGGACTACTTTTTTGATTTAAACTAGGCTTAAAAAAACTTTTTTATTTATTTCAGTTTTCCTTTTAAAACAAAATCTAAAAACATAAAACGAATAAATTGAAAATAATCTGCCTCTCAATATTTTTTGTATAAAATAATACTATTTTTGTGTTATTTATGTACTTTTAGAGTTTTTAAAAAAAGTTAATGCATTTAACATTTATTTTTGTATTCCAGACATTTGAAAAGCGTCTAGACATGTTATTCTTTTTAGAAGTGACAATTTAAATAATGAAATAGTTAGATTTGATAGTCTATATAAAAAAGTGTTTTAACTAAATTGTTCTGCTATTCTCATGAACACGATAAAGAAATAAGGAATTAGATAATAGAATATAAGTTTATTTAACGGGACACAGTACTTTTGAAATCACCCTTCAATTTTGAATAATACTGTAATAATATGAGATGGCACAATATTTAACACTAAAAAAAAAATCTTGTAGAACAGCCTATTTTACAAAAATTTGACTAAAAATATTAACTTTTTAAAAATTTCTACTACTTTTATAAATATGAATATTTTTGCTTCATTTTTTTCCCACATTCATTAGCATATACTATATAAAACTGTGCATGAATTTTTAGATGTATAGGATTTTACATTTAATATGATTTTTTTCTCTTATGCGTATTAAAAAAATGAAGACAATTCAATACTCTCAATTTAGATATTTTTTAAAAAAATAACTATAAACTTGAAAACTTGGATGTTAAATCCATGCACAAAAAAACCTTTATTTAAATTAGCAAAAAAAAAAAAAAAAAAAAAAAAAAAAAAAAGCCTTAGTATTTATAGAAAAAGCAAATTATAGAAATATGAAGAGGGAGAAAAATCAGTTTTCCCTTGTATAGGTAATTGCAGTGGATTTATTAATAAAATTTACAATATATCGTGATTTAATTGCCGCTTAGATAAAAATGAATAGTCAAAATATTCATCAATTAATGGAGCTTTCAGTTAACATTTAAGAAAAAAAAGAAAAGAAAAGGAAATCGTTATTTTGACCAATTTGAAGGTAATTTGGCCCCTTAATAAAAATACATAATCAATTGAAAAAAAACTAGCTTTTTTAGACATCATGAAATTTTCATCATCTTATTAAGTAGCATAAAAAAATCAAAATAGGCATTTCTATGCAGATTTAAAAAAAAAAAAAAAAAAAAAAAAAAAAAACAAGACGAAAAAGTAACGCATCAGACTCAAATTGCGAAACAATTTTGAACATTTACAGAATAATGTGCAGTAGTTTCTTTTCCTTCATACAATGAAATCCAAATATCCAAATAAGCAATTTAAATGAAATCCACCGCAAATGTTTTTTCCACACACCCTAATGTAACGGAATTCCTTTGTAGGTTCTTGTAAACGAACTAAAACTGCTACACAATTCATTTTCAATAGCAAACATTCTAAAGCGAACTTCGTTAACCTATATAGAAATTACTCATCAATATGAGCATATTTAGGCGTGTTAGAGCCAGTCCAGACAGACGAACAAACTAAATAAAAAGGCATCTTTCACCTATCTTGGGAAATACAAAAGAATAATAAATAAATAAATAAATAAACTAAATAAAAAATTAAAATATTATCTGTAATAAATTTAAAATAGAAATTAATAAAAATTAGTATAACATGCATATGCAGTAAAATTTGTCTTGAAATTTTTATTATGAAATTTGCTAAAGTTTGTGTTTTAAAATAAACTTAATACGTACGGCAACATATTTTTAAGAAACAAGAGAACATCAAAATAAGTAATGTTAGTTGCGTATCAATGTAAGTGGGTGTTGACTATCGCAGTCAAAAAGAAATGCAAGAAAAATGTGAATATGTTATAAATAAAAACTTCATTCATATTTAAAGGATGTATATAATAACATTCTGATGTACATTTTTGTATGTTTGCAATGATATTCAGACATGTTTGTAAATTTATGAAGTGTAAGTGTTTGTAAATTTATGATTTACACGAAGAGAAAAAGTTAATAAAATATGCAGGGTGATTAATAAAGTCTAATCTTAATATTGGTTTGGGGAAAAAGTAATTTCGTTTTTTTCCAATAGATGGTAAAAAAGTCGCATATCTCGAGCCGTAGTATACAGCGTTTCAAAGATAACATTCTCTTAAAAATTCTAGATATAAATTTAGCGTCATCTGTTTAATCAGTCAAAAGTTATTGCTTTTTAAAAATGTAGAATCGAGAAGATCATTATCTGCTTTTTTTACTTCCAAATCCTTACTTTCAATTTGCTTTTTTTACTTCCAAAGAGGAAAAAATGTGACGCAGGCTCATCAAAATTGTGTGGAGTTTATAATGATCAGTGTTTAAGTAAACGCCAGTGTTAGAATTGGTTTATTCGTTTTCGTTCCGAAAATTTCGATGCTAAAGATGAACCTCGCCCTGGCCGACCAATCATTGAAAAAGTCGACGGAATTTAAAAAAAAATGGAAGTAGACCGACATATTTCTTCCCGCGACATCACTGCGGAACTAAACATTGACCGTAAAACAGTTTTGAACCATTTATATAAGATTGGATACCAAAGAAACTCGATACTTAGGTTTCCGATGAGCTTACAGTGAAAAATTTAATGGGCAAAGTTTCCATTTGTGAATGGCTTACTGAAACGGAACAAAATCGAGCAAGTTCTGAAACGAATGATTACGGGTGATGAAAAGTCGATCACGGACGATAACAATATGCGAAAAACATCGTAGTTCAAGCCCGGAGAAGCTTCCTAAAAAGTGGAAAAGCGCGGATTTATGCCAAGAAATGTGATTCTGAGTGTTTGGTGGGATTGGAAAGGAATTGTCCGTCATGAGCTGCTCGAACCTGGCCAAATCATTCATTCAACTATCTACTGGGAACAACTAATACGATTGAAGCAGGCGGTTAAAAAATACGGCCAGAATTGATCAATAAGAAAGGTGTTGTCTTCCATCACGACAACGCTAAACCGCAGACATCTTTAGTCACTCGGCAAAAACTGAGAGAGCTTGGCTGGGAGGTTTTGATGCACCCACCATATAGTCCGGACCTGGCCCTTACCGATTACTACCTGTTCCTCTCTCTGTAAAACTCTCTTTATGGTGTTAAGCTGTCTTCAAAAGAGCCTTGTGAAAATCCCTTTGTTAAGTTTTTCGTCAAGAAATCTCAGATATTCTACGGTGATGGAATTATGGTTTTACCAGAAAAAGGGCAAAAGATCATCGAACAAAACAGCACATATATTATTGATTATTTTCTTGAATTTATATAAGCAGATTCACTTTGAAAAGTACGAAAAAGAGCGAAATTACTTTTTCGCCAACGCAATATTACGCGTAGTTATGAAGGAATCTCAAAATATGGCACTAAGGGCTCTCCGTCGAAAGACTTTGAGTCTTCTGAGTCACAAACAACTGCTTAAAATTAATCTTTTACATTTGTAGAAATGATCGCGGGAATAAGCACGTAATAGTCAATACGCGATCTAAAATTTGCTAGGTAAGTTTTGTGATATGAAGCCTATATATTTATGAGGAAATACTCTGATTTTTACATAAATTTGTAGTATATTCTATGTATTTCCAAAATGTTGTGGGAGATTTTGAATGTGTTTGGGAGGTAGTTTGTAGTTTTAAATATACTGCGCAAGATGTATACCGGGTTAATAATGCCATCCACTGCTATTATTATCTTGATTGATTATTTTCAGTGGCGGAATTACATTTTTCATTTTATTTTATTTTATTTTATGAACGAGAGACCATTGTTGTCGTTGTTGAAAACTAAAAAGAATAAAGAAAAATCTGTATGTCCTAAATACTGCTTTTTCATGTTAGAAGAATAAAATATCATATGATTATTGCTATATCCAAATATCTCAATTAATGGTAAGTAAAACCAGTTTGTCAATTTCTAAAGCTGTAGAATTTGAATCTTTAGAATTGGACAAGCTGGCTTCACTCGCTAGCTGGCTCCTCCTTTTATACATTAATCTCGAAGCTAACGCACCTTAAACCGTGTCCCGAGGCCAACGACACCGTATAGCAGGTGTGCTGCGCACGCACTGCCGAATCCTTACATCGGGGTCCTTGAATTCGTATAAAATATAGAACCGAAAGAATCTCGAAACGAGTGCCCGCTGCCTACGGCACCATATAGCAACCTTCACAAAATCGATCTCAGGATCATAAATACCGTATATACTCGCGCATAAGTTGAGAAATTTTGGAGAAAAAAATTAATATTCTATATCTACATGTAATATATTATATATAATATATTCTATAAGAAATTTTGTAAGCCTTTAGCATATCATAAAATGTTGGTGGAAATTTTCATATGGATTGGGGTACATTCTGGAAGTAAAAACTTTGTCTGCACCCCGTCTAAACGTAAGTTCTCGAAGCTAAAAGAAAAAAAAAATGAGTTAAAAATAAAACTAGTAACATTGTGCTTTTAAGGTTAATCTTGTTTCATTTATCGTCAATGACACTTCTTCTTTTTACTCCTATTCATTTTATAACAATATAAAAATTCTTCCTTATAAAGAAGGCTTAAAAGATCTTTATCAAGATTTGACTAGATTTTCAGATAAGACATATTTTATTTTGCATTCATTCTTAGATAGGAAGATTAGTGTCACGGAAGTCATATTTTTATTATTAAAATATCGCATGCTAATACCATGATTACTATGTTGCAAATTAACAGAATACTGTTTTTAATTTTTATTAATGAGTGCATTACGCAAATTGCTGGAAGGTTTATGGGATACTTATTTTTTATTAATATTTTTCGCATTCATTTATCAGGCAACTTAAATATATTTTTAAAATGTTTCAAACCATGCTATACAGTTATTTTATTAAATTATCTACCTACATTCGGAGTGCTTTTTTACTAAAAGCACAACATTGAATAAATGTACACATTTTTAGTTTAATTGTAAAAATGACGAAAAGATGTATAAGTCTAGCAATATTTTCATATTATTATTATTTTCTATAACCAACCATTTTGATGACGGTTGTTGCTCTCAATCTAGAGGTATCTGAATCCTTGTAATTCTCGCATTTTATTCATTTTCTGACTAGTCCTTGTTTAATCCATGACGTACGTAAAATATGACTCTGTTATTATGTAGGCCACGTTTAGATCATCATAAAAATGATGCTTTAATAACGGAATACTTCTGTTGCCATTGTTACAAAAGAAAAAAAAAAGATACAGTTTTTAAACAAATTATATTTTAAAGTTCATTTTTTCCCCTATACGACAGTGTAAAAATTGAAAATGTGTGATGTTTAGAAATTTAAAAAATCGCAGCACCGAAAATTATTTATGAAACTGAAATTCCATTTAAAATTTGTTTATGATTGGTCTAGTAATATTGATATTTAACATACTTGGTGTGCGTGACGTGTAATGTGATGGCATACGTAATTCTGTTATTACGTAAGCCATGTTTTGATCACCATAAAAATATATTTTTTATTATATATTTTTTAATTTAAAGTTTTTTTTATAAGTCTTAAATTTTTAGTTTTTGAAAAAATCCTTTTTCAAATTGGTCGTTGTAATTTGTTAAATTACATTTTTATTTATTTTTTTATTTTGCGGTTTTTGAAACATAATTTCATGTTTGCGCTGGACAGCATACTCTCAATTCTGCCTAAGTGTTTCAATTTGTACTACATTCTAATATTGCACATATCTGTGCACTGAAATAGGAGTTTTGCAATACCTCCAAAATTTAACTAAAATATTTCAAAACATGTCAAAAAATACAATTTTTTATTAACAATTACAAGTTTTTGTATTAGAATATCTATAAAACAGTTGTACACTACACTGCAAACGCACTGAAATACTTTTGCAACACTAACTGAACATAAAATCAACACTTCTGACTAGAATCGTATTCGATTGTGCTGTTTCGATTATGCATGGTTCTGTTCATTTTTAAAATTGTGTAATTTTAAAGGCACCATCTTGAAAATATCTTGAAGATTTGTTGCATATATTGTTTTATAGTGTACCAAATTGTAAAAGTTTACGATGCGTTGTTAATTTGGGGACAAAGTGTTGTGCTGCACAACACTATTTTAAGAAACTATTTTCATCAACACTATTTACAACACTATTTCAACGCAATTAACAACAGTATTTTTAGAACACATTTCTGAATAGCAATACTTTTGCAACATATTAAGAAGTTATTTCTAGAGAACAGCACTTTTACAATATATTAAGAACACAATCACAACAGAAAACACATTTCGCAACATAATAATGTGTTGTGAATTTGAGGACAAAAGTGTTCCAAAATGTGTTTATTTTTGCGTTTTGAGCTTTTGCAGTGTATCACATACAACTTACAAGGTGGGTCTTCATACTGGACATACCCAGAATATTAAAAAAATACTAATTAAGCTACACATATAATAAAGGATCAGTCGAATTTATCGGCGGAATTCCAATAGAAAGTGTATAAAAAAATAATATACTTTCGAATATTTGGCATGAAAAAGCGAAAGCGTCACACAATTTGGTGAACAACACTTTTTCTCGCCAAAAGCAAACGATTTTAATATAAATGAACATTGTTTGTTAACCCTTTGTGGCTCAACAGCTCCGATTTAAAAAATATTCATTCAGATGTTAGAATGCACCATTTTAAGGATATAAAAATAATTAAAACAATTAGAACGTAAAACTAAAATATTTATTGACTAAAAGATACTTTTTTCACATTTACCATAAACAGAAATTGGTATACTTCAAAAAAAAAAAATAAAAAATAAAAAAATAATAATACTGTCCATTTTCCAATAAAATTTTTTAAAGTACACAAAATTATCTTTAAAAAATCTATTTTCGGAATTTTTCAGTTTTTTCAATTTGACAAAATTTACTAAGTTAATTTTTGCAATATCGACCTGAAGCTTCTCAAATGATAAACAAAATTTTGGTATGAGAAATTAACTCAATATCATCATCTGTTAAGAATTCAAATGGTCAGTTTGTATTAACAGGTGTGTTAAGAAATAGGAACAACAAATAAAATCGTTTTTAAAAACTTACTGTGTAAGTACTATTGACTTTTGAGTATGTCGCAGATCTGCAACACGGTGATGCAAAGGATAAATGGATTTTTAGAATGCGTGTAAATGATATTTAATAAATTTAAATTTAAAATGAGAGAGTTTACTAAAAACTACTTTTAGTAAACTTTTTAGTAAGCTTTTTAATAAACTAGAGTTTACTAAATACAATATACATGTATATTGTATTACATACATATATTGCTTGTTTCTGCTGTTATTTAATTTATCACCAAAAAAGAATATTTTCTTACATAAAAAAATTTTTATACTTGAAATTAAAAAAAAAAAAAAAAAAAAAAAAAAAAAAAAACATTTAAACGTGAACAAAAATTAAAGCCAAAGTCGTTTCCATAGCAACAAAATTGAATCAATAATGCTCAACTGGACATAATTTTGAGCTTGAAATGATATCCATTAATTTAAATTTTGAATTTCGTTTTAAATCGTAATTTTTGTTAGTTAAATTTCAATATAAATTCATATAAATATCGCTATAGAAAAATTGTGTAAAAAACAACTAAAATTAACAAAATTAAACTTATGTTAGAAGATTTAGATTTAATTTATATTACAACTTTTTAATACTTTTTGCGTTTTATTACACATAATTCTTTTAGAAATGTAACTTTTACTTTAAATTAAAAGAGTGAAACATAAGTTTAAAATAAAAGAATCGCAAACGACGCAAAGAGAATTAAGCAAATAATAATGATAATTATTATTATTAAATGCCTGAACCACAACAAAAAAAAAATATATATATTTAGTAAATGCGTAGACATATACTAACATTACTACATGTAAATTATAGCAAAAATATTTCTTAAAATAAAATAATACTCCATTAAAAGACATCAATTGTTCTAAACCAGACAAAATTATCAATATACTAGATTATTAATAGCACATTCAAAGACAAGGTTATTAATAGTACACCAGACCCGAAAGGGTTAAAGAATGATCTTCTTTAATCCTTTATTGTACCATGCGCAGGGCCTGATTACCGCACAAGCCAACTAGGCCATGTCCTAGGGTCCACTGCTACTGGGGGACCCCAAACTGAATAAAATGATTTAGGAAAAGAACTGTAAACACTGCAGTTTCCGCAATTATTTTCTTAAAAACCAAAATATATTTTGGTTAACTTTGCAACTGTATTGTAATATCTAATATGATCCCCCTCCCTTAAAAAATACAGCAACTATTTTCTACGAGAGGGCCCACGAAAAGGTGCTGGGCCTTGGACCCCGCACAACCTTAGTCGGGCTCTGACCACGTGTCATATTTAGCACATTTTACCTTAAACCATTATAATTTTGACTATGTGCCGTGAATTTGGCCTATATGATCTTTGTCCCTGTACAGGAATAATCAAAAGAATAGAATAAAACTTATATTGTCCATGATAGATGGCTGCACTAGACAAATAGTCCTTCCGGCAATGCCGGGAGGAAGAGGTAGCTTTCATATACTTATTTATTTATTTTATATTAAGTAATATAAATCAAATATACGAAGCTCAAAATAGTGGAACACGGTTATGTAAGATTGAATACTAGTTTTTGTCAATACTGAATATTAATAGAAATTTTTAGAAATTAGTCATATTTTATTCAACCTGGTTTTATTTTAAGCGATTTATAGGGTCGCCAAATTCCACGATATCCATTTTGCAGCATGATGGATAAAAAAACCCCAATGAGCTTGATCGAAATCTTAATTCATGTGAACATGCACACTTACATCGAAATCGATTAATATATACGAGTGCTGTCGCGGGCAAATTGACTTTAAAAAAAAAAATGTCACCCACATAAATTCAAACTGCTATATCCCAGGCGTTTTTCAAGGTAAAGACAAAGCGAAAAATACTCCGGAATTCATTATTAAGATAAACAGTTTAGAAAGAACCTTTTATCAATTTCTAATTTTTTGTTTATACATCAATATACATTTAAAACATTTTTGCCAAATTTAAGCTGTCGCCATTTTAAAACAAGATGGCGGATAAAGTGGCCCGTGAACTCCGTCAAGACATTGGTATGTACCATGAACACACGAAGTTATATCGAAATCATTTTATAAATATGCGTATTAACGCGTGACAAATTTTAGACCGTTTCAAAATATCAATCTCACTGGAAATTGAAAGTGCTAAAACTCAGCCATTTTTCAAGATATAGATGAAACAAAAAATGCTCTGGAATCTTTGTATCAAGGTCAAACCACAGAAAGAAAAATATTTTTCAATTTCTTACTTTTTTGCACCTAATTTTAAAATTTAAATTTAAAAAAATAATAATATTCCGCCATTTTGAAACAAGACGGCGGTTGGAACTGGCCAACAAACTCGGTCCAGGCATAAGTATGTCCTATCTACACACCAAGTTTCATCCAAATCGGTGTATAAATACGCGTGTTATAACGTGACAAAACCGGATCATTTCAAAATGTGAGCAACACTAGAAATTAAAATTACTATAACTCAGACATTTTTTAAGATACAGACGAAACAAAAAGTGCTTTGAAATCTTTGTAGCAAGGTCAAATGCATAAAAGAAAAGTCTTTTTCAATTTCTCACTTTTTTGTACCTAATTGCAAATTTTAAATTTCTTTTAAAAAAATTTAAATGGCTGTCATTTTTAACAAGATGGCGGATGGAACTGGTTAACGAAGTCGGTTCAGGCTTTATTAAGTACTATGTACACACCAAGTTACATCCAAATCGATTTATAAATACGAGTGTTATCACGTGACAAAAATCAGATCGTTTCAAAATGTCAGCCATGAGAAAAATTCAAAGTGCTATAACTCAATCATTTTTTAAAGATATAAACAAAGTAAAAAGTATTCTAGAATTGATGTTTTAGGATCTAACACATAAAAGAAAAATATTTTTCAACTTTTAATTTTTTCGCATTTATTTTTAAATTTTAATTTTTTAAATTTTTTTAAATGACCGCCATTTTGAAACAAGAACGCGGATGATGCTGGCCAACGAACTCGGTCGAGATATTTGTATGTACTATTTACATACCAAGTTTCATTCAAATCGAGTAATAAATACGTTAGTTATAGTATGACAAAAATCGGATCGTTTCAAAATGTCAACCATAAGAAAAATTCAAAATGCTATAACTCAATCATTTTTTAAGATATAGACAAAGTAAAAAGTGTTGTGGATGTGATGTTTTAAGATCTAACACATAAAATAAAAATATTTTTCAAGTTTTACTTTTTTCGCATTTAATTTTAAATTTTAAAATTTTGAATTTTTTTTAAATGACCGCCATTTTGAAACAAGATGGCAGATGATGCTGGCCAACGAATTCGGTCGAGATATTTGTATGTACTATGTGCATACCAAGTTTCATTCAAATTCGTTCATAAATAAGTTAGTTACAGCATGATAAAAATCAGATCGTTTCAAAATGTCAGCCAAAAGAAAAATTCAAAGTGCTATAACTCAATCATTTTTTAAGATATAGACAAAATAAAAAGTGTTCTGGAATTGGTGTTTTAAGATCTAACACATAAAGTAAAAATATTTTTCAACTTTTATTTTTTCATATTTAATTTTAAATTTTAATTTTTTTTTTAATTTTTTTAAATGGCCGCCATTTTGAAACAAGATGGCGGATGATGCTGGCCAACGAACTTGGTCGAGATATTTGTATGTACTATGTACATACCAAGTTTCATATATATATATATATATATATATATATATATATATATATATGTCAACATTTGAACGGAGGGTGGTTTTGGGGTCAGAGGGTCATGATCGGTGAAAATATACCAAAATTTTCTGGAAGTGCTTTCCTCCGGACGGCTGCAATAGGTAGCTTTTTACTTTTTGTAATGAAAGCTACCTAAAAATTAGAATTTGTTCTTCGGAAACAAAAGAAATTTCGATCAAGATATTAAAGCAAAATTTACTTTTATTATTTTTACTGGATACTTAAAAATATTAATATAAAAGAAAAAACTTGCAAAGTGTCAAGGAAATAAAATGAATTAATTTAAGCTCATTTAGCTGCAAAATATTTTCAAATCATAATTGTGTAGGGTACATACCATAAAATATCAAATTTTTGCTGGAAATGTTAACGTTAATTTTTTTTCTATTTTCTCGATGCTTAGACCGATATATAGCTTTCAAATATTTATAATAATAATAATAGTAATAATAATAATAAAGACAAGAAAATTTTGCCGTAAAGGGTGAACAGCTATTCTCAAATTTATGATACAGAAGCTATTTCTTATTTTGTAGTTATTAGAATACAAGCTGACTTTAGTAAAATGTTTCAAGTATACATAAGAGATACTTCGTCGTAGAAAATTGCAATCTGGTGATTCAGCAGCCATTTTTTTTTATTTTGTTGTTAATTCGAGTACGCTAATTTCAGTTTTCTTTCTTTTTTTTTCTTTTTTTCTTTTTTTTTTTAATAAAATAGTCAGTCTAACTTAAAAGAGATGCTTCTTCAGTAGAAAATTGCATTCTCGAGATTTAGGTGCTAAATTTTTAACTTTGTAATTATTGCTCAGTATACCAGTGTCCAGTAATCTTTTCATATGAAAGAATTATATTTTTTCCTAGTAAAAAATTGCAATATTTTATAATGGCGATTTACGTAAGCTGACACCTCCAATTTTAATTAAAATTGAACTAAGACGTTTAAGCGAATCTCTGAGTAAAAATTTATATACACTATATTGCCATTGATTATGGGACACTTGCGATTTTAGACATTTTACTAAATATCTAGAAAAATACATGAGGAATCATCTCGAAACTCTTAGTGTATAAATATAATAGTATAAGTCATACATCTCCGTGAAGATTTTATCCCGAAACTCCAAAGGGGACCGTCAACAAATTAAAAAAGAATGAATATCTTTTGAATAACCCTGTCAAAACTAATGTAGCAAAAGCGCTCAAACTCTAGATTGTGATTGAATGCCTTATTGTAATAAGCCTTGTTCATTTTTATGCAAATAGCATGCATACTCGCAGAGTAATTAAGGTTTTTATAAAAATGATCCCAAATTTTTCCAAGTTTTTTCCTTATAATTTTCAGAGTTCTTAATATAAAATATTATTTTTTTCACAAAATATGACAAACAACATTGCACACAGTACCCTGTAATCAGAATTAAAAAATAATGAAAATTGTATAAAAAATGATTTGGTTTACTAAATATTTTTTTACTGCGCATGCGTCAACGATATCAAAATTTCATTTGCATATTATGTTAGCTAAATGTATAGAGCAACTTTTGTGAAAGTCACAAAATCATAACTTGAAAATTCTGACAATAATCGTCAATTGAATAAGTCGAAAATCCGTTATTCTCAAAATGAAGCAAAAACAAGAGGGATTGTATCCATATATTCATTGATTAGTGTCAATATAGAATACACAATACTGGATGTACTACTGCATTTGGATAAAATCCCTCATTTTTTTGCTTCATTTTGGAAACAACGGATTTTGTCCTTTTTCTATAGACGATTACTTTCAGAATTTTCAAGCTATGATTTTGAGACTTTTACAAAAGTTGCTCTATACATTTAGCTAACATAATATGCAAATGAAATTTTGATATCTTTGACGCATGCGCAGTAAAAAATTATATAGTAAACCTACTCATTTTTCATACAATTTTTATTATTTTTTAATTCTGATTACAGGGTACTGTGTGCAATGTTGTTTGTCATATTTTCTGAAAAAAAATTTATTTTATATTAAGAACTCTGAAAATTATAATGGAAAAACTTGGAAAAATTTGGGACCATTTTTATAAAAACCTTAATTACTCTGCGAGTGCGCATGCTTTTTGCATAAAAATGAACACAGTGTATTAAAATAAGGCATTCAATCATAATCTAGAGTTTGAGCGCTTTTTCTACATTAGTTTTGACAGGGTTATTCAAAAGATATTCATTCTTTTTTAATTTGTTGACGGTCCCCTGTGGCGTTTCGGTAAAAAATTTCACGGAGATATATGACGTATACTATTATATTTATACACTAAGAGTTTCGAGATGATTCCTCATATATTTTTCTAGATATTTAGTAAAATGTCTAAAATCGCAAGTGTCCCATAATCAATGGCAATATAGTGTATTTTGATTCATATTTTAAAATTTCGCTAAACATCAATTTATTTAGTTTTGGCATTGTTTCTAGTTTAAGTTAAAAATTTATTTATTTTAGATGTTACTTTTAAAAAATTTAGAACAAGTTATTCTTTAATATGCATTAGATTCGGTAGACTTCAATCGCAATGCTATTTTTAAACGTTGATAGAAAATTGCCTTAATGTGTTTCAAAAAATAAAGTATGCATTCAAAGTTCAGAACAATGATAAATATCTTCTGAAAGAAAAATTATTCGCTGAAAGAATTTTATTGCAAAAAAAAGAGACAAGTTCTACTGCATCATGATAGTATCATTTAAATATCTTGCATAAAAAGCAAGACTTTTTGTCAGAGAGCATAATGTGGCATTTACATCTAAGCTAGTATATTATGCTGAAAATTTAAATACTAAAAAGTGCATTTTCAACAAATGATAAATATTTGTACAGAATTCTTAGAAATATTTTCAGAAATATATTAATCGTGAAAACGAATGAACCAAAGAAAAGCTGTTTCTTTTAATTACAAACAAGCAAGCAAAAAAAAACTTTTTTTTTAATACAAAACAAGAAAAGTTTCTTTTTTATACAGTTATATAATAAGAAACTATTACATTTGTAAACTGTAAAAAAGTTTTAAAAACCAAAAAATTGTTCTAAAAATCTAACTTGAAAGAGATACTTCTTCAATAAAAAATTGCAATATCGGGGTGCAGGAGCTAAATTTTAATTTTCGTAGTTATTGCTCAGTATACTAATATCAGTAATCTTTTCATGTAAATAAATTATATTTTCCCTAGTAAAAAATTGCAGTTTTTTGTAATGGCCGCTTACATAAACTGACATCTCTAATTTTAATTAAAATTCAACTAAGATGCTTATGCGAATGTCTGAGTTAGAATTTACATGTTTAGAATCATATTTTAAAATTTCGTTAAACATCACATTTTTTCCCCATTTATTTAGTTTTGGCATTGTTTCTAGTTTTAATTAAAGGTTATTTTTATTCTAGATATAATTTTTAAAACTATTTAGAGCAATTCATTCATTTAATATGCATAAGATTCGGCAGACTTCAATTGCAATGTTATTTTCAAACGTTAATGGAAAAATTGCGTTAATGTATTTCAAAAAATAAAGTATGCATTCAAAGTTCAGAACAATGATAAATATCTTCTGAAAGAAAAAATATTCGTTGAAAGAATTTAGTTGCAAAAAAAGAAACAAGTTCTATTGCGTCATGATAGCATCATTTAAATATCTTGCATAACAGACAAGACTTTTTGTCAGAGAGCATAATGTGGCATTTACATCTAAGCTAGTACATTATACTGACAATTTAAATGCTGAAAAATACATTTTCAACAAATTATAAATATTTATACAGAATTTTTAGAAATATTTTCACAAATATGTTCATAGTGAAAATGAATGCTATTTCTTTTTACTGTAAACAGGGAAAAATGGTAATTCACTTACATAAAACAAGAAAAATCTCTCCTTTTTATGCAGTTATACAGTAAGAAGCTCTTATACTTCAAAACAGTAAAAAGTTTTAAAAACAGAAAAAAATAAAACTTTTTTTATTATTAGCTTTATTTTGCATAGGAAATTACAATTATGTAATCCATGGAAATGTTTTTTTATGCTTGTAGTAAGAAAAGATATACAGTCAAGTCTCTCTATAACGAAACTCCATACATCGAATTTCTCTATATAACGAATTTTTTTGTAGGAACGGTCCCCTTTTCGCATGATTACATTAAAAACAGTCTCTATATAGCGAAATATCTAACTCCATATAACGGATTTTTTCATAAATTGGTCTTAATTTATTCAGTTTTAAAAAACTTCGAAATCATATGGAATCAATTTTCCATCATTTATTTTTGATTCATCGTTCAGTGCTGAGGTTTTTTTTATATTACTTTTCTCTTTGTTCTTTAAATCCAACGAATTCATCCCTCCTCCCACACACTTTTCAACATTTTTCTCAAAACAGAGTCAATTAGATTGTTACACATATAAGAGAGGAATCAATGAGAGGCATATAAGAGAGGCCTTCAAATGGAGGAAAATGTTAGCTACAATTCTTCATTCCTTGCTAAAATTTGAGCCTTTTTTTTTTTTTTTTTTTTTTTTTTTTTTTTTTTTTTTTTTTTTTGCTTTTTTTGAGAGCGTAACAATTTAAAAATCAAAACAACAAAAAATTACAGATTTCTTTGTCTGAAATTAATGCAAGTTTTCCTTATTTGATTTTCATTAAGTTTTCAAATAAATGTCTGTTCTCTTTTTTGAAACTACTTAAATAATTAAGATATAAAATGTTAGGTTAATATTTACTTTTAAACATTTCAAATTCGTAATTAAAAACATCAAAAATGATATTTGTTCAAAACTTACACATTAAATACGATTTTTAACATCATTTTCTATACATCGAATTTCTCTATATAACGAATTTTTTACTGGAACGATGGATTTCGTTATATAGAGACTCGACTGTATTTGAAAACTGTAGAAAAGTTTTAAAAATTTTAAAAATTTGGTATATAATTATTAATAGTTTTATTTAAATTTCAACGCGATTTTTTATAACATAGGGATGAAAATGTCTAGTTGAATCATTGGTATACTAATAATTAATTTTAATAAAGATTTAATTCATATAAGCACTTGTAATCAAGAATGGAAGCATTTTTCTGATTATATTATTTGAAAATGTTTGCTACTTAAAGGATAATATTAATAATAGTAGTAATAATAATAGTAAAAATGGTAATGCAATTCATTTGACGGAATAAATGAGAAACATACCCATAAGTTGTCTACAAGAATGTCAAATATAGCTTAATATGATTGCATTTAAAGTATTCTGCAATATTATTACAAATTTCATAACAATAGTTCACCTTATAAAGTACAGTAACCGTATTTAATTTTGCATTAGAATTAAATGTGTCGAAAAAGTCAGTTCAAAATTAGGTCAAATGAAATTAAAATTTCAAACTTTGAAAAAATATGTTATGAATTTACATATTTTATATCAAAAAAATATAAATCAGGAATTTAATTTCGCTGTAAAAACCAAATAGCATCATGTTAAAATAAATAAATATTTGTAGTATTTTGATAAAATATTAAATATTTGAAACAAAATTCCATACGACTGCATAAATAATTAAAGAATAAGTTTATAATTTTAGTGAAGAATGAAAATAAAATTCTAAATTATTTGAATGAGTATAGTATCAATATATATGTAATATAACAACACATTGGAGCTAAAAAGGCGTTTGGCGACAATCGGTTTTGGTCTTGGTTTCTGTACGCTGTCGCACAGGCATAGGCCGAACAGTTATATCAATAAGAAAATATATGAATTCCAGAATGAAGCAGTCGAATTCGACATTTCCAAGCTTTATTACATAATCAGGAATACCTGGCACGAGAAAGGCAAATGCTCTATCTTTTCGTTAATAAAATGGTTATTTAATCATCTTTAAGTGGCAGTCGGAGTTTAAAATATTCTATACATGATGTGGCCGTAGCATCAATAACCGAAGAAAAAATTATTAGTTAGATAAGATACCATTGATCTTACTAGGTACCGAGTAATATTACTGAGGTTGAACATCACTGTCTTAGTGGGTACCAGAAGTCTTAGGCTGCGAGCAAACAGCACTAGTTTTTATTACACTAAAAGAGCAATAAATCTATCTTTGTTTTCGTACGGAACAAAGGTGAAACCTCTTTAAATGATTTTTGAGGGACTGACCCTACCGAATTGACAAAGGAAGGGAAAGTTTATCTCGCCCCCATCTTCAGTCGTAAAGCTGTCAACTGATTTCGAGTTCAATTTCTCTCTTGAAGTTCAAAAAAGTTCACTGAAAAAGCACTTTATACATCAAAGTGCCGACACGAAAGATCAAAAATAGCGACGCTTGACCGCAAGAAGTTAGTGCTATGTGTCTGGTCCTTTAGAAAAAAGCTTCCAATAAAAGTTCGAAGTATTGAAATACCGAAAACTATCCGCAGTCCATCGTCGTCCCTCGTCTTGTCTCGTCTCTGGCTATGCATATGTATTTAACTTACTCTAGTGCAAAGGGACAACCAGGTCGGCTGACTTTCCTTCTCCAATCATCTGTTTTGAGAGTGACATATAAATAGTATCTGTGGAATAATTTTGAGCTGTTTCAATTCCTAAATCGCGAAAAACTCTTTCTAGATTTTTTTAAACCTCGAACCAGGTGCACAATGTACACTATATTGCCATTGATTATGGGACACTTGAGATTTTTGACATTTTACTAAATATCTAGAAAAATACATGAGGAATCATCTCGAAACTCTTAGTGTATAAATATAATAGTATAAGTCATACATCTCCGTGAAGATTTTTTCCCGAAACTCCAAAGGAGACCGTCAACAAATTAAAAAAGAATGAATATCTTTTGAAAAACCCTGTCAAAACTAATGTAGCAAAAGCGCTCAAACTCTAGATTGTGATTGAATGCCTTATTGTAATAAGCCTTGTTCATTTTTATGCAAATAGCATGCATACTCGCAGAGTAATTAATGTTTTTATAAAAAGGATCCGAAATTTTTCCAAGTTTTTTCCTTATAATTTTCAGAGTTCTTAATATAAATATTATTTTTTTCAGAATATATGACAAACAACATTGCACACAGTACCCTGTAATCAGAATTAAAAAATAATGAAAATTGTATAAAAAATGAGTTGGTTTACTAAATAATTTTTTACTGCGCATGCGTCAACGATATCAAAATTTCATTTGCATACTATGCTAGCTAAATGTATAGAGCAACTTTTGTGAAAGTCACAAAATCATAACTTGGAAATTCTGACAATAATCGTCAATTGAATAAGTCGAAAATCCGTTATTCTCAAAATGAAGCAAAAACAAGAGGGGTTGTATTCATTGATTAGTGTCAATATAGAATACACAATATGGGATGTACTACTGCATTTGGATAAAATCCCTCATTTTTTTTGCTTCATTTTGGAAACAACGGATTTTGTCCTTTTTCTATAGACGATTACTTTCAGAATTTTCAAGCTATGATTTTGAGACTTTTACAAAAGTTGCTCTATACATTTAGCTAACATAATATGCAAATGAAATTTTGATATCTTTGACGCATGCGCAGTAAAAAATTATATAGTAAACCTACTAATTTTTCATACAATTTTTATTATTTTTTAATTCTGATTACAGGGTACAGTGTGCAATGTTGTTTGTCATATTTTCTGAAAAAAATATTATTTTATATTAAGAACTCTGAAAATTATAATGGAAAAACTTGGAAAAATTTGGGACCTTTTTTATAAAAACCTTAATTACTCTGCGAGTATGCATGCTATTTGCATAAAAATGAACAAGGCTTATTACAATAAGGCATTCAATTACAGCCTAGAGTTTAAGCTCTTTTGCTACATTAGTTTTGACAGGGTTATTCAAAAGATATTCATTCTTTTTTAATTTGTTGACGGCCCCCTTTGGAGTTTCGGGAAAAAATCTTCACGGAGATGTATGACTTATACTATTATATTTATACACTAAGAGTTTCGAGATGATTCCTCATGTATTTTTTTGATATTTAGTAAAATGTCTAAAATCGCAAGTGTCCCATAATCAATGGCAATATAGTGTATAAATAAAAAATAAGTTCTGGGCTCCAGAGTGAAGGCTAAAAGACGATAGTTGGTAGACGATAGTTGAAGAGAAAAGAAAAAAAAATAACTTATTGATATAGAATAAAAATTAGAATATTAAAGCATTGGGATATTATAATAAATAAATTGATATTTTAATCAAAAAATGATTTTAAATAAATAGGATTTTTAGAACGAGATAATTTAGGAGTTATGACAATTTAGCAATTAAATAAAGAATTTAGAAGGGTTTGATATTCATGGAAAATCAAAGTGGAATGTATATGTATTAGAGATTTCAGTAATAAAAGGGTTTATTTAAGGAATATAAGTTATTAGCGCCTTGTTTAAATTCAAGCAATTTGGAATAAATATTATTAGATTGACTATTTATTTACGAAGGGATATTGATAGATTAATTTAAGAATATGTTTTTAATTTATTAAGCCAGTGTAATACATGGAATATTATAATAAGAAGAATTTATATAGAATAATGAAAAAAAAATTGGCAGAAAAAAATTAAATTTAGTAATACACATATATATATATATATACCGGGTGTCCCAAAAACGACTGATGGATTTTAAAATACAATAACTTGCAAACGATGACAGCTATTTAAAAATTTTTTGCAGGAGCGTTATGTATAATGTCAGGAGTTTTTTTACCGTAATTTTTTATTTTAGTTCGAATTTGAAAGAATAGGTGGCGCTGACGGCGATTGAAGGCTATGCTGACGCTTCACTCAGCACTGATCACCTGGCCTTCAATCGCCGTCAGCACCACCTATTGTTTCAAATTCGAACTAAAATAAAAAATTACGGTAAAAAAAAAACTCCTGACATTATACATAACGCTCCTACAAAAAATTTTTAAATAGCTGTCACCGTTTGCAAGTTATTGAATTTTAAAATCCATCAGTGATTTTTGGGACACCCGGTATATATATATATAATTAGACATTCAAGTATTATAGAATGTGGCATATCCCTAGTCATGACTGGCGAATAATTGATAATACATAAACCATTTAATTGAAAATCATACATTACAAAAGATATTTGCTAACCTTTATGAATTAATTAGATGAAATTTAGCTTTATTCTGATGTATATTTTTAATAAAAAATATTTTACACAAAATATATATATATAAAAAAAATATGAGAAGCAAAGAGGTAAAAAAAAAATAAAGACCGAAACAATTAATTGTTAAATTAAAAAATGTCCCTTGGAGCTGATAAAAAAAAGGAGAAAAGTTCATTTTGTTACATAAAAATTGTGCCCTTATTATAATAGAAAAGTATGATAAAGAAAAATAATGCTTACTCATGCTTTTTTCCTTATATCGCATGAATTTATTATTATTTATTACTCGAATAATCCTTATTGGTGCAAGCCATTAAATATTTTAAATCACACCCTTGAGAATAATTAACTGAAAAAACTCAGTAAAATGCCAAAATGATCAGCTCATTAACTTTAACTGCAACTTAAAAAAAGTGATTTTTTTTCCATCTAAAGTAAGAATATTGGTTCATCTTCATCTAAAACGGGATTATGTTCAAAGCATTTTGTTTCTGTAAGAGATAATTGATTGAGGAGCAGCTGCATAGAGGAAATAAGCATGTTTAACGAACTGAATGGAGGGAGTCAGTATTAAATAGGAATATTGAGGTAATTGTTGTGACAGTTCTAAGTTATGCCCGATCAGGATATACTGACACCTAAGTTAAATCTTTAGTACGGCTGAGTTTGTGGAGTGGCTGTCAATATTACTGGTTTTCAAATACTTTGTTAAAACGTTTTGAAACGGAAAGACAGGAAAACTTTCAATGATGTGAATGTTTTGAAAGGAATATTAATGTATTCTAATTATTTGTGTCATTAGAGTGAAATCTCTATATAAAATTTAAATGTGTGAACACGAGAATTTTAAATTAAAAAGTGCCAAAGATTTCAAAGAAAATTGCATAAATTTAATTTTCTAAATTTTTAGTTCAGATATTCTTGAAAAATTAATATGCATTGTAACATAAAAGAAATAACATAGAATAATTTAAAATAAATAACCTAAATGAAATATAATATAACAACAAACAATTTATGAATTAAATAGATTAAATTTATCTTTATTTCAATGTATATATTTATAAAAAATATTTTACATAAAATATAAACAAGGAATACATAAAAATATATTATTGTAAAGAAAGTTTTATAGAAAAAAAAGGAACAAAACAGTCAAATGTTAAATTAAAAAAAAAAAAAAATGTCTTCTGGTGCTGATAAAAGAAGGAGAAAAGTTAATGTTCATTTTGTTACATAAAAATTGTACCTTATTATAATCGACAAGTATGATAAAGAAAAATAATGCTTGCTCATACTTTTTTTATTATATCGCATGAATTTATTATTATTATTACTGGAATAATCCTTATTAGTCCAAGCCATTAAATATTTTAAATCACACCCAAGAGAATAATTAACTGAAAAAAAAAATCAGTAAAATGACAAAATGATCAGCTTATTAACTTTAACTACAACTTAAAAAAAAAAAAAAAAAAAAAAAAAAAAAAAAAAAGTTTTTTTTTTTTTCTTTTTCTTTTACATCTAAAGTAAGAATATTGGTTCGTCTTCGTCTAACGTAATTATGTTCAAAGCATTTTGTTTCTATCAAAGATAATTGATTGAGGTGCAGCTGCATAGAGGAAATAGGCATCTGTTTAACGAAATGAATGGGGGGAGGGGGGAATCAGTATTAAATAAGTCTATTGAGGAATTGTTCTAACAGTTCTAAGTTATGCCCGATCACGATACAATGAGACCTAAGTTAAGCCTTCTGTACGGCTGAATTTGTCGAGTGGATGTCAATATTACGGGTTTTCAAAGGCTTTGTTAAAACGTTTCGAACGGAAAGGGTAGAAAAATTTTTATGCTGTAACAGTTTTGAAAGGAATATTAGTGTATGCTAATTATTTCTGTCGGAGTGAAATCTTTATATAAAATTTAAATGTGTGAACACGAGAATTTTAAATTAAATGTTGCCAAAGATTTCAAGGAAAGTTGCATAAATATAATTTTCTAAATTTTTATTCAGATATTCTTGATAAATTAATATTTATTGTAACACAAAAATAATAACATAGAATAATTTAAAATGTATTACATAAATAAAAATATAAAAGAATAACAAACAATTTTGATTTTGGCAGATTTTGATTTTTCGCAATACTTTCGCGAAATTTGTTTTATTTGGGATACCTAGACATTTTTTTTTTTTTTTTTTTTTTTTTTTTTGCAGTTTTTTGACAAATTTTTTAGAGATCTTTTGATGAAATTTGTTGTTTTGGGCAATCTTTTGACGAAATTTGCTGTTTTTTCCCCACATCTATTTACAAAATTTCCAGGTGATTTTTTTTTTTTTTTTTTTTTTTTTTTGGGGGGGGGGGGGGAGGGATTTAGACGAAATTTGCTATTTTTTGTAATTATTTGCCAAAATTTGTGTTTTTTTTTATGGTACCTAGACAATTTTTTTTACATAGCAAATGATTTCTAGCGTTTTTTAAAAAAACTTTAACAGTTGAAAAATAATCTTCAAACATTTTCAAGAGTCTGCGACGTGTGTCGCAGCGTTGCACCGATTCTTCGCCGAGGATCATGTCATGTTGGGTTTACGTTGGTAAATGGAAAAGCATATTGAAATTTTTAATAAATATTATATTAATCTTAAAAAAAAAATTATAATGGCAAAATACTTTTTTCTTTGGTTCTTTCTTATTGTTGCCGTCAAGTATTGAAGGGTTTCACCTAGCCAGAATAAATATCATTAATTTTTTTAATATGTGAAATTTACATGTATTTTTGATTTATGAAAAGGTAATAGAAAAGTTAGTTGAATATGCAAATGTTTATTTGTTGAATGGGGTGGGTAATGCAACAACAAATTAACCACTGAGAGGATCATTGTTATAGTTGTTACTAAATGGCAAACTATAAATTCAGTCTTATTTTGCTGCGAAGTACTTGAAGTATGTATATTTTGTATGAAATGAGTAATGACAGTAATTTATGATTTATCCATGTTATGTATAATTTATTGGTGTTGTATTTGTAAATGGAAAATTATCAAATGAGAGAGATTCTAATTCTATGACAGTATGTTTGAACTCTGGCAATTGCCGGTCATTTGCCTGGATGTAAAATGCAGGTTTTTCTTTTATTTATTAAAATTTTTGCTGAAGATAAGTCGTAGAAAAATCCTTTAATAGCTGGAAAATACCTTTTTCTTTCTTTGGTGCCGTCAAGTTTTGACGGGTTCCATCTAGTACTTTGTTAAAACGTTTCGCAACGGAAAGACAGGAAAACTTCCTATGATGTAACTGTTTTGAAGAGAATATTAGCATATTCGAATTATTTCTGTCGGAGTGAAATCTCTATATAAAATTTAAATGTGTGAACACCAGAGTTTTAAATTAAATATTGCCAAAGATTTCAAGGAAAGTTGCATAAATATAATTTTCTAAATTTTTATTCAGATATTCTTGAAAAATTAATATTCATTGTAACACAAAAGGAATGACATAGAATAATTTAAAATGTATTACATAAATAAAAAATATAAAAGAATAACAAACAATTTATAAATTAAACAGATGAAATTTAGCTTTATTCTGATGCGTATTTTTATTAAAAAATATTTCCGATACAATATAAGCGAGGAATACATATAATATACTACTATAAAAAAGATTTTGACAAAAAAATTGCAAGAAACAAAGAAAAAGTAAACAATTTATTGTTAAATTTAAAAGTGTTCTTTGGAGCTGATAAAATAACAGATAAAATAATGTTCATTTTATTATATAAAAATTGTGCTGTTATTATAATCGACAAGTATGATAAAGAAAAATAATGATTGCTCATGCTTTTTTTTTCTTATATCGCATGAATTTATCATTATATTACTCGAATAATCCTTCATGGTGCAAGCAATTAAATATTTTAAATCACACCCAAGAGAATAATTAACTGAAAAAAACAGTAAAATGACAAAATGACAAAATCAGCTCATTAACTTTAAATGCAACTTAATTTTTTTCATCTAAAGTAAGAATATTGGTTCGTCTTCATCTAAAACGGGATTATGTTCAAAGCATTTTGTTTCTATCAAAGATAATTGATTGAGGAGCAGCTGCATAGAGGAAATAAGCATTTGTTTAACGAACTGAATGGGGGGAGTCAGTATTAAATAGGAATATTGAGGTAATTGTTCTGGCAATTCTAAGTTATGCCCGATCAGGATACACTGAAACCTGAGTTAAGCTTTTTGTACAGGTGAGTTTGTCGAGTGGATGTCAATATTACTGGTTTTAAAATGCTTTGTTAAAACGTTTCGCAACGGAAAGACAGGAAAACTTTCAATGTTGTAACAGTTTTGAAGAGAACATTAGTATATGCTAATTATTTGTGTCATTAGAATGAATTTTTTTTTTTTTTTTTTTTTTTTTTTTTTTTTTTAAATATATATATATGCATCTAAAGTATGAACATTCGTTCACCTTCATCTAAAACGGGATTATGTTCAAAGCATTTTGTTTCTATCAGAGATAATTGATTGAGAAGCAGCTGCATAGAGGAAATCAGCATCTGCTTAACGAACTGTATGGGGGAGTCAGTATTAAATAGGAATATTGAGGTAATTGTTGTCACAGTTCTAAGTTATGCCCGATCAGCATACACTGACACCTAAGTTAAATCTTTAGTACGGCTGAGTTTGTCGAGTGGCTGTCTGTATTACTGGTTTTCAAATGCTTTTGTTAAAACGTTTTGAAACGGAAAGACAGGAAAACTTTTAATGATGTGAATGTTTTGAAAAGATTATTAATGTATTCTAATTATTTGTGTCATTAGAGTGAAATCTCTATATAAAATTTAAATGTGTGAACACGAGAATTTTAAATTAAAAAATGCCAAAGATTTCAAAGAAAATTGCATAAATTTAATTTTCTAAATTTTTATTAAGATAGTCTTGAAAAATTAATATTCATTGTAACATAAAAGAAATAACATAGAACAATTTAAAATAAATAACCTGAATGAAATATAATATTACAACAAACAAGTTATGAATTAAATAGATTAAATTTATCTTTATTTCAATGTATATATTTATAAAAAAACATTTTACATAAAATATAAAGAAGGAATACATAAAGATATATTATCGTAAAAAAAGTTTTATAGAAAAAAAAGAACAAAACAATTAAATGTTAAATAAAAAAAAATGTCTTCTGGTCCTGATAAAAAAAGGAGAAAAGTTAATGTTCATTTTAATATATAAAAATTGTGTCCTTATTATAATCGACAAGTATGATAAAGAAAAATAATGCTTGCTCATACTTTTTTTTTTATCATATCGCATGGATTTATTATTATTATTACTGGAATAATCCTTATTAGTGCAAGCCATTAAATATTTTAAATCACACCCAAGAGAATAATTAACTGAAAAAAAAAATCAGTAAAATGACAAAATGATCAGCTCATTAAATTTAACTGCATCTTTTAAAAAAAATGTTTTTTTTTTTTTTTTTTTTTTTTTTTTTTTTTTTTTTTTTTTATAATTTAAAGTAAGAATATTGGTTCGTCTTCGTCTAAAACGTAATTATGTTCAAAGCATTTTGTTTCTATCAAAGATAATTGATTGAGGAGCAGCTGAATGGAGGAAATAGGCATCTGTTTAACGAAATGAATGGGGGGAATCAGTATTAAATTAGTATATTGAGCAGTTGTTCTAACAGTTCTAAGTTATGCCCGATCACGATACAATGAGACCTAAGTTAAACCTCCTGTACGGCTGAATTTGTCGAGTGGATGCAAATATTACGGGTTTTCAAGTGCTTTGTTAAAACGTTTCGAATGGAAAGGGTAGAAAACTTTTAATGCTGTAACAGTTTTGAAAGCAATATTAGTGTATGCTAATTATTTGTGTCATTAAAATGAAATCTCTGTATAAAATTTAAATGTGTGAACACGAGAATTTTAAATTAAATATTGCCAAATATTTAAAAAAAAGTTGCATAAATATAGTTTTCTAATTTTTTTTTTTATAAAAATTTCTAAATCAGATATTCTTGAAAAATTAATATTTACTGTAACAAACAATCAATTAGTATTTATTGTAGCATGCAAAAAATAACATATATACAATACTATAAAAACTTCATAAATGAAATATAATAATAAACAACATTCATGAATAGCGTTACATACACATATGAATAAAATTTTACATAAATAAATTAGTATTTATTCTAACATGCAATAAATGAATAAAGTATAGCAATTCCTCAGTCAATGAACATACTTCATACTGGAACTGCGCTTGATAGTTAAAATGTTCATTAAGCTAAGAGCGACTTTTCGTTCTATTAAAATGACATTATGGCTGCGTTATATTAGTGCACGCATCTATTAAAACATTCGTAAATTTATCATTAAATAAATATTTTTTTAAAATCTAAAGTAAGAATATTGGTTCGTTTTCATCTCAAACGGGATTATGTTCAAAGCATTTTGTTTCTATGATGGATAATTGATTGAGAAGCAGCTGCATAGTGGAAATAAGCTTCTGTTTAACGAACTGAATGGGTGGAGATAATATTAAATAGGAATATTGAGGTAATTGTTCTGACAGTTCTAAGTTATGCCCGATCAGACTACACTGACACCTAAGTTAAATCTTTTGTGACGCTGAGTTTGTCGAGAGGATGTCAATATTACGAATTCTCAAAAGCTTTGTCTAAACGTTTCGAACGGAAAGATGAGAAAACTTTCAAAGATATAACTATTTTGAAGAGAATATTAGCATATTCTAATTTTTTCTGTCGGAGTGAAATCTCTATATAAAATTTAAATGTGTGAACACGGGAATTTTAAATTAAATATTACCAAAGATTTCAAGGAAAGTTGTATAAATATAATTTTCTAAATTTTTATTCAGATATTCTTGAAAAATTAATATTCATTGTAACACAAAAGGAATAACATAGAATAATTTAAAATGTATTACATAAATAAAAATATAAAAGAATAACAAACAGTTTATGAATTAAACAGATGAAATTTAGCTTTATTCTGATGCGTATTTTTATTAAAAAATATTTCCCATATAATATAAGCGAGGAATACATATAATATACTATTATGAAGAAGATTTTGACAAAAAAAAAAAAAAAAAAAAAAAAAAAAAAAAAAATGTAAGAAACAAAGAAAAAAAATAACAATTTATTGTTAAATTTAAAAGTGTTCTTTGGAGCTGATAAAAAAAAACAGAAAAATTAATGTTCATTTTATTATATAAAAATTGTGCTGTTACTATAATCGACAAGTATGATAAAGAAAAATAATGATCGCTCATGCTTTTTTTCCTTATATCGCATGAATTTATCATTATATTATTCGAATAATCCTTGATGGTGCATGCAATTAAATATTTTAAATCACACCCAAGAGAATAATTAACTGAAAAAAACAGTAAAATGACAAAATGACAAAATCAGCTCATTAATTTTAAATGCAACTTAATTTTTTTTTCATCTAAAGTAAGAATATTGGTTCGTCTTCATCTAAAACGGGATTATGTTCAAAGCATTTTGTTCTATCATAGATAATTGATTGAGGAGCAGCTGCACAGCGGAAATAAGCATCTCTTTAACGAACTGAATGGGGGGGGGGAGTCAGTATTAAATAGGAATATTGAGGTAATTGTTCTGGCAGTTCTAAGTTATGCCCGATCAGGATACACTGAAACCTGAGTTAAGGCTTTTGTACAGGTGAATTTGCCGAGTGGATGTCAGTATTACTGGTTTTCAAATGCTTTGTTAAAACGTTTCCAACGGAAATACTAGAAAACTGTCAATGTTGTAACAGTTTTGAAGAGAACATTAGTATATGCTAAATATTTGTGTCAATAGTATGAAAACTCCATATAAAATTTAATTTGCGTGATCACAAGAATTTTAAATTAAATACTGTCAAAGATTTAAAAGAAAATTGCATAAATGAAATTTTCTAAATTTTTAGTTCAGATATTCTTAAAAAATTAAAATTTATTACATCAAATAATCAATTAGTATTTTTATAAGATACAAAAAATAACAAAAATATTAAAAAATAAGTTATACAAATCAAATATAATATAATAATTAACAACATTCATGAATAGTGTTATATGCACGTAGGAATAAAATTTTATATAAATAAATAAGTATTTATTCTAACATGCAATAAATGTATAAAATATAGCAATTCCCCAGTAAATGAACATAATTCGTTCTGGAATTGCGCTTGTTAGTTGAAATGTTTGTTAAGGTAAGCGCGACTTTTCGTTCAATTAAAATGACAATATGGCTGCTTTATATTAGTGCATGTATCTAATAAAACATTCGTAAGTTTATCATTAATTTTTTTTGTTTGTTTGTTTGTTAAATATTTAAAGTAAGAATATTGGTTGGTCTTCATTTAAAACTAGATTATGTTCAAACCAGTTTGTTTCGATCGTAGATAATTGATTGAGGAATAGCTTCATAGAGGAGTTAAGCATCTGTTTAACGAACTGAATGGGGGTTTGGAATCAGTATTAAATAGGAATATTGAGGTAATTGTTCTGACAGCTCTAAGTTATGCCCGATCAGGATACACTGTCACCTAACTTAAATATTTTGCACGGCTGAGTTTATCAATAGGATGTCAATATTACTAGTTTTCAAATACTTTGTTAAAACGTTTTGCAACCAAAAGACAGGAAAACTTCCAGTGATGTAACTGTTTTGAAATGAACATTAGTATATGTGAATTATTTGTGTCATTAGAGAGAAATCTCCATATAAAATTTAAACGTGTGACCACAAGAATTTTAAGTTAAATATTGTCAAAGTATTATCAAAATTGTATTTTTCAAGGAAAATTGCATAAATGTAATTTTCTAAATTTTTAGTTCAGATATTCTTGAAAAATTAATACTCATTGCAACAAAAAATCAGTTAGTATTTTTTTATTTTTTATTTTATATTAAATATATTGATTGATATATTGTTATTAAATAATAGTATTTAAACTCTTTTTTTAAAATCATAAATTTCAAAAGATAATTGCTGTTTTTTATAAATTAAATAGAATAAAATTTGGCTTTAATCTAATGTATATTTTTAATTAAAAAATATTTTACACAACAAGGAATACCCCTAAAAGATATTATTATAAAACAATATTTGAAGGAAAAAAAAGTGAGAGGCAAAGACAAAAAAAGGTACGAAACAATTAATTGTTAAATTAAAAAATGTCCTCTGGAGTTGATAGAAAAATGAGAAAAGTTAATGTTCATTTTGTTACATAAAAATTGTGCCTCTAAACTAATCGACAAGTATAATAAAGAAAAATAGTGCTTGCTGATACTTTTTTTTCTTATATCGTATGAATTTATTATTCTTATTACTCGAATAGTCCTTATTGGTGCAAACCATTAAATATTTTAAATCACACCCTTGAGAATAATTAACTGAAAAAAAATCAGTAAAATGACAAAATGATCAGCTCATTAACTTTAACTGCAACTTTTTTTATATATATACATCTAAAGTATGAACATTCGTTCACCTTCATCTAAAACGGGTTATGTTCAAAGCATTTTGTTTCTATCAGAGATAATTGATTGAGGAGCAGCTGCATAGAGGAAATAAGCATCTGTTTAATGAACTGAATGGGGGGCATCGGTATTAAATAGGAATATTGAGGTAATTGTTCTGACATTTCTAAGTAATACCCGATCAGGATACACTGAAACCCAAGTTAAATTTTTGACCGGCTGAGTTTATCGAGAGGATGCCAATATTACGGGTTTTCAAATGCTTTGTTAAAACGTTTTGCAATGGAAAGACAGGAAAACTTTCAATGATATAACTGTTTTGAAGAGAATGTTAGTGTATTTTAATCATTTGTGTCATTAGAGTGAAATCTCCACATAAAATTTAAATGTGTGAACCCGAGAATTTTAAATTAAATATTGCAAATGATTAAAAAATAAGTTGCATAAATATAATTTTCTGTATTTTTAGTTAAGATGTTCTTGAAATACAGATATTTTCTATAACAGATAATCAATTTGTATTTTTTGTAAATAAATAATAATACACGGACGTTCTTTTATTTAAATCATAAATTGAAAAAGATAGTTGCTGACCTTTATAAATTAAATAGGTAAAATTTGTTTTATTCTGATGTATACATTTAATTAAAAAATATTTTACAGAACAGGGAATACCCCAAAAATATATTATTATTAAAATAAATTGAAGGAAAAAAATTATGAGAAACAAAGGAAAAAAATAAAGAACGAAATAATTAATTGTTAAATTAAAAAATGTCCTCTGGGCTGATAAAATTGAGAAAAGTTAATGCTCATTTTGTTCATTAAAAATTGTGCCAATATTATACAAATTGTGCCATATACCAAAAATAATGCTTCTTTATACTTTTTTTTCTTATATAGCATAAATTTATTATACTTACTACTCGAATAATCCTTGATGATGCAAGCTATTAAATATTTCAAACCACATCCGCAGAGAATAATTAACTGAAAAAAGGAACAGTAAAATAACAAAATGATCAGCTCATTAACTTTAACTGCATTTTCTTTTTGCTTTTTTTTCTTTTTCTTTTCTTTTCTTTTCTTTCTTTTTTTTTTTTTTTAACATCTAAAGTAAGAATATTAGTTCGTCTTCATCTAAAACGGGATTATGTTCAAAGCATTTTGTTTCTATCAAAGATAATTGATTGAGGAGCAGCTGCATAGAGGAAATAAGCTTCTGTTTAACGAACTGAATGGAGGGTGTCAGTATTAAATAGGAATATTGAGGTAATTGTTCTGACAATTCTAAGTTATGCCCGATCAGGATACACGGACACCTAAGTTAATTCTTTTGTACGGCTGAGTTTGTCGAGTGGATGTCAATATTACAGGTTTTCAAATGCTTTTGTTAAAACGTTTTGAAACCGAAAGACAGCAAAACTTTCAATGATATAACTGTTTTGAAGAGAATGTTAGCGTATTCTAATTATTTAAATCATTAGAGTGAAGAGTGAAATCTTTACATAAAATTTAAATGTGTGAACACGAGAATTTGAAATTAAATATTCTCAAAGAGTTCAAGGAAAATTGCAAAATGTAATTTTCTAAATTTTAATTAAGATATTCTTTAAAAAATTAATATTTATTTCAACAAGCAATCAATTGGCATTTTTGTGACATAAAAAAAAAAAAAAAAAAAAAAAAAAAAAAAAAAAAAAAAACCATAGAATATTATAAATTAAATTATATAAGTGAAATATTATATAATAATAAACAACATTCATGAACAGCGTTACAAATACATATGAATAAAATTTAATATTTATAAATTAGCGTTTATTCTAACATGCATTAAATGAATAAAATATAGCAATTCCTCAATCAATAACGTAATTCGTTCAGGAATTGCACTTGTTAGTTGAAATGTTCGTTAAGCTGAGCGCAACTTTTCGTTCAATTAAAACGTCTATATGGCTGCATTATATTAGTGCATGTATCATAAAACATTCCAATAAAAGGAAATGACTGAATTTATAATGTAATAATAATAGTTTTAATAAAATCCGAGTATGTAATCGTAAATTGAATCCAGTTAAATTTTCTTAAAAATAAATAAATAAATAAATAAAACAGGAAAATTACAATGATCCTGCCAGGAAAATAACATACATTTCAGTGACACTCATATTTAATAATTGAAAGTTATTTGTAAAATACAGAATATGTTACCTTCCTCATATATTTGTTTTATAAAGTACAAATATTAATTAGAAAAGGAAAAAAAAAAAAAAACTAAAAAAATATATTTATACGGTAGAGCAGAAGGCTTTTTGCATCACAGTGTGGCATGCCAGGAAGTGACAATCTGGAAATTCCAAGTCTTTTAATTGCTTTATTTATGTTATTAGAAATGTAATGTCCCCTGGAAACACTTTTAAGAATATTTTTTATTTAGAATATATCAAAAGAAATTGCATTATATAAGATTTAATAGGAATTTTAGTGTGCGGACTGCAATTTCGGTATTTTTTCATATTCACCCCAAAACATTTTGAGCTTGTTAAGAGCCCACACTGACTACTAATTGAAAAAGACCTGGATGATAATGTAAAGTCTATGGGGGCGTTCTTTTCAAAGATCTCGCTCAAATTTTAATATTTTGACGTAATTTTTTTTTTTTTTTTTTTTTTTTTTGCATACGATAGCTAAGGATGATCCACAACCGGACTAGTTTTTGTTCTTTGATTTTGGTTTTATTCTTTTTATATTAGGATAGTTTCAGTTTCATAACCGGTTCAAACCGGTTTTGAAAGTTAAAGTATTAAAAAAAATCTCACTCCAAAATCGAAAAAGTAAAAACCTGGTCGGTTGTGGATAGCCCTCAGCTATGCTATGCAAAAAAATCA
Source organism: Maratus speculifer (assembly GCA_964019185.1). Lineage (NCBI taxonomy): Eukaryota > Metazoa > Arthropoda > Arachnida > Araneae > Salticidae > Maratus > Maratus speculifer. Next base: position 351,305,450 of record OZ025294.1, read on the forward strand.
CGTCAAAATATTAAAATTTGAGCGAGATATTTGAAAAAAACACCCCATAGACTTTATATTATCATCCGGGTCTTTTTCAATTAGTAGTGTGGCAAGAAGAGCAGCCTTAGCTACGAATATCACTACGAATCTACGAATAATAACTACGATCTCTTCTTGGAATACTATGTTTTGGGCAATGTTTTATTAAGTTTCATTAATCTCACCAATAAAGCTGAATTCCTTAGCTGCTTATGCTGATATACAGCGTTATATTATTAAGAAATCTTATACTTAAATGCATTAATTACATTAAAGTTTCAAGGTGCATCAGGTATTATCACAATTTTTGATATACTTACATCTTACACGGACCACGTGATAGTCACCGCGTCATAAAATGCTGACACCTCAAGGTCTATTGTCGACTGAAAACAGCAGCCATTTTCCAAATGGTTAAAATGTGAAAAATAATCCTTCAGAAATTGTCAAAAGTCATCAAATAAATAATAATAATAATAAAAAAACAAGGTAGAACCCGTCAAATTTTGACGAAAGAAAATATTTAAGAAGGAACTGTTTCATTGACTTATAATAAACCTGCAAAATTAGTTATAGTAAAAAATGCATTTTATATTGGTACGTCTAGCTCTTAAACAAACGATATTTATTGGCAAATTAACAAAATACTATTTCTATAAAACGCAGCTGTAGAAATTATTAAAATTAAAACTTTAATCGTATATGTAAGAAGTAAAAAATAATAAAGATATGTTATTATGATAAAGTTATCAATTAAAGTTCTTATGCTAGTATTCCAAAATAAAAAAAAAGGAAAATTTATTGAACTTTGACTCATTCATAGAATTTTTTTCCGTGAAATATTAAGCCGGCATCATTTTCACCATATCAAAATTTACAAATGCTTCGCATCCGTATTCACCTTTTCAAAAAAATTGGCATTTTAATTTGATCATTTGATTCAAAACTTGCAGTCTGAATACTATTAGCTGAAACAGATATTAAAGTGTTGATATTCTTTTATGTGTAAATCAATTTTTATAAATTAAATCAAAATTCACCGGGTTTTATAACAGAAGATATTTAAATTTCAATTTTTTCGCTTTTAATGCGAAAAATGGCAACATAAAGATACAACAATGATTTTTTTTTCCCTTTTTTCCTTTGCTTTTAATAAAAATGGAGTACTCTTGTTGCCACAATTAGAAAAGCAGTATTAAAAGCTACAAAAAATTAATATTTCAAAAACAAATTAAGGTACAGCTTTTACACAAATTTCATTTAAAAGTACATTTTTTTTCCCTACACGATGGTGTAAAAATTGAAAATGTGCGGCATTTAGAAGTTCAAAATTTTTTAGTAGCAAAAATAGCAATACCGAAAGGTCATTTAAAATTTGAAAGTGTTGCCATGCGCAAAATGACGTATGCGTTACGCACAGATACGTTTGGCCTTTATAATATAGATATTCATTTTGTAATTCGCCCGATCACACTTTTCATGTTTAGAAAACTTTTTTTCTATAGTGTTATAGTTTTTACATCCCTTTGGTGACTGAATTCTTTGTCAGGTTCTTACTTTAAAATACGTACATAAATAAAGGAATTTGGGTGGATAAACTTCATTTCTCCTATAGACCGAGAGGCCGCAGCACAAACGCAAGTTCACGGAAGAAAATCTAGGATAAGTTAAATCTCGATTCGCATATTAAAACGCCATCGGTCTGCCAAGTCGTACATTGGTAAAAAATTCCTGAAAACCCGATTTTAGCGGTTGACTCATAGATTTATCATTGTGTTTTCCTGCACCCAAAAGCATGAAAACATTTAGGAATGGGAGCAGGAAAACGTATGAGTAAACTTATCAGTCAAAAACTAAAAACGAGTTTTTAGGTGTTTTCCACCAAGATACGAGTTGGCAGACCGATTGCGTTTTAATATGTGAATCGAGATTTAACTAATCCTAGATTATCATCCGTAAAATCCATGAGGTTACTGTCTGTGCTGCTGCTTCCCGGTTTAATACAAATCACTCTATTTTCCATTTTCAATACGTTCCAACATAGTTAAAAAATGTTTATGAATTAAATTGAATGGTTATGTTTCTCTGTGTTAAAACTCGCGTGAACGTACTTGGATGGATATGTTATTGAGAATTGCCGTAGGATGTTTTGTATTGAAAACGAAGTGTGTCAAATTTATAGTTCGTTTAGTTTACAGGTATGCTCAAAAGAATTTCGTCACGTTATTATCTATGGAAAAAATTGTTTGCAATGTATTTTAATGATGTTAGACGATCTCAAACGTATTGAAATCGATAGCTATCTCCGAAGTTCATTACAAGATGCTTACTTTTGAATATGGTATGACAAGGCATTTCTCGCTCATTTACAGGGACGCACAGGAAAATCGGTTACCGTATTGTGTATGAGCGAAGATTTCTGGAAATGCGTTTTTAGTTGTTGTATATGCGTTTTTAAATTTAACTATTTTTTGCATATTGTTTGGTGTATACATATTCTATAGATTATGTATAGGACTGCAGAAAAGAATTCGAGTTCATTTCCGTTTGTTTTCGGGAATTGTTGAAAGTGATTTTTTAACTGTGTTTTGCGTTTCATGACGTAACTAAATTTTACTGTAGTATGTAGAATATATATAGATATTTAGATAATATACAGGGCTTCACAAAAGAATTTGAATACCTTTCCGACTGCGAATTTTAATTTCTTAAATTGGGTTATCAAATGTGTTAGGCGTTGTTCCAAATTCTTTCACTTTATTGAATGATGAAGCTTTATTACAGTAATAACCTAAATATGTTGGAAAGTGCTATATAATCTATGCTTAACGTATTATTTTTCGTTCTTTCTGTCCTTTTTACTTTCTTTTATGTTATGGATCTTCTAACTTTAATTTTATATCCCATTTAAGTTTTTGTTCACGATGATGTTTCAAGAGTGTTTCTTATCCCATCAATTTTTTGTGTTTGGCATTGTAATTTGATTTTAAGTCTTTTCCAATATTGATACGGGACACATAATGCTCAGTTTCTTTTGAAATTTCAAGAGTGGAAAATATTACTTTCTTTGATAAGCAGAAAATCCTTTGAATGTCATGCACTGGGACATTCTTCTTCCAATTATATTGTGTTCTTTTAGCGTAAGAATCTTTTCTAATTATAATATAATGAAACACGGTTTTAGATGTTCGGAATGTTTCATTAACAGAGCAATGTTTCATTAACATATCCTGTTTCAGATTTATAATAACTTTTACGGAATAAAACGTTTTTTATTTTCTTCTCTGATATATATATATATATATATTTCATACAACATCTTTGGACAAATCTGAACTTTAAAAACAAATCTTGAAAGCCTACTTTTTTTAATGACATTAAGGCTGTCTCTTCTCAATTGCTCTGTTCAACAAGTGAAACAATAACGCTCATCATTTACAAATTTATTTTTAACGGTAATGTATTAAACTGAAAAGCTTGATTATGGAAGCTTTTTGTAGTCGAAATGATTTTTCTATTTTTTTTAATCAAAAAATTAACTTTTGACTTATAAGCAATTTCTATCAAGTGATAAACAAGTTTTTACAACAATATAATGTTATAATTTTTTAGCTCAGATGTTCTTGAAAAACTAATATTTATTGTAACATACAAGAAATAGCGTAGAATGATTTAAAATTAATTACCTAAATGAAATAAAATATAATAACAAACAATTAATGAATTAAATAGATTAAATTTAGCTTTATTCTAATATATATTTTTATTTAAAAATATTTTACATAAAATATAAACAAGAAATACATAAAAATATATTATTATACCGAACATTTTGAAGGAAAAAAATTGTGAGAAGCAAAGAGAAAAAGTAAAGAACGAAAAATTAATTGTTAAATTAAAAAATGTCCTTGGAGCTGATAAAAAAAGGAGAATAGTTAACGTTTTCTCGTTATTAAAAAATTGCGCCTTTATTATAATCCACAAGTATGATAAAGAAAAATAATGTTTGCTCATACCATTTTTTTTCTTATATCGCATGGATTTATTATTCTTATTACTCAAATAATCCTCATTGGTGTAAGCCATTAAATATTTAAAATCACACCCAAAAGAATAATTAACTGAAAAAAAAGCAGTAAAATGACAAAATGATCAGCTCATTAACTTTAACTGCAACTAAAAAAAAAAAAGAATGTTGTTTTCTTTTCTCTTTTCTTTTACATCTAAAGTAAGAATATTGGTTCGTCTTCATCTAAAACGGAATTATGTTCAAAGCATTTTGTTTCTATCGTAGATAATTGATTAAGGAGCAGCTGCATAGAGGAAATAAGCATCTATTTAATGAACGGAATGGGAAGAATCAGTATTAAATAGGAATATTGAGGTAATTGTTCTGACAGTTCTAAGGTATGCCCGATCAGGATACATTGACACCTAAGTTAAATCTTTTGTGATGCTGAGTTTGTCGAGTGGATGTCAATATTACGGGTTTTCAAATGCTTTGTTAAAACGTTTTGCAACGGAAAGACAAGAAAATTTGAATGATGTAACTGCTTTACAGAGAATATTAATGTATGTTAATCATTTGTGTCATTAGAATGAAATCTCCATATAAAATTTAAATGTGTGATCACAAGAATTTTAAATGAAATATTGTCAAAGATTTCAAGGAAATTTGCATAAATGTAGTTTTCAAAATTTTTAGTTCAGATATTCTTAAAGAATTAATGTTTATTCGAACAAACAATCAATTGGTATTTTTTACAACATATGAAAAATAACATAGAATATTATAAATTAAATTATTTAAATGAAATATAATATAATATTAAACAACATTCATTATACAGCGTTACAAACACACATGAATAAAATTTAATGTAAATACATTTGCGTTTATTATAACATGCAATAAATGAATAAAATGTAGCAATTCCTAGTCAATGAACATAGTTCGTTCGGGAATTGCACTTGCTAGTTGAAATGTTCGTTGGGCTAAGCGCAACTTTTCATTCAATTAAAATCCTATATGGCTGTGTTACATTAGTACGCTTATCCAATAAAACATTCCAATAAAAGAAAATGATTGAATTTCAATAATAATTTTAAAAAATCCGAGTATGTAATAGTAAGTTTAATCCAGTTAAATTTACTAGTTGAGTAAAAAAAGAACAGGAAAAACACAATGATCATGCCAGGAAAATAACATATATTTTCAGTGACAATCATATTTAATTGTGGAAAATTATTTGTAAAATACAGAATATGTTACCTTCCTCATATATTTGTTTTATAAAGTACAAATATTAATTAGAGAGGAAAAAAAAACTAGAAAAACATATTTATACGGTAGAGCAAAAGGCTCTTTACATCACAGTGTGACCTGCCAGGAAAATGACAATCTGGAAATTCCAAGTCTTTTAATTGCTTTATTTATGATATTAGAAATGTACCGTGTCTTCAAAATACTTCTTATAATATTTCTTAGTATAACGTATCAAAAGAAAGTGTATTATATAACATTTAATAGGAATTTTACTGTGCTGACTGCAATTTTTGTATTTTTTTATATTTACCCCAAAACATTTTGCCCTTGTTAAGTACGAGCAGTTGAAAACAGCCTTAACTACGAATATCACTACGAATCTACGCATAATAACTACGACCTCTTCTTGGAATACTGTTTTGCTGTGATATTTTATTAAGTTTCATTTATCTCCAACCAACAAAGCTGAATTCCTACCTGCTTATACTGATACATAGAGTTATATTATTAAGAAATCTTATACCAGGTGCGTCATAAATTTGTATAAAATTTAAAATTCCATAGTAAAAGAAATAGTGCTCAGAAAAAAAATTCGGTTTGCGCGAGTATGATCAGACGGATTTGGGATTTTTTTTCCAGGTATAATAAAAAATGATTCCAAAAATAGCCGATAGAGGGCGATCACACGCCATATTGGAACGTTTTGTGGAAATCAAGTAAATACAAATACACAATGAAACAGATCGCAGTAACATGATATTGCATATTTATTATAAGGTAGTAAAGGATTGTCAACATGCGAAACTTTCGTGATGCAATATTTGTGGATTTACCATTCTTGTAGAAATGTTTAACCACCAGTGTTCAATCTGGTAACGATAGCATGCTGCCGATATTGAATGACGAATCCATCTCTACCTAGGTGTTTTATTGCTATCCTGATTTGCATAAAACTCCTCAGTGTGAGTGCCCTCTATCGGTTATTTTTGGTATCATTTTTTTTTACACACGGGGAAAAAAATTCAAAATCCGTCTGATGATACTCGCGCAAACCGAAATTAATTTTTGAGCATTACCTTTTTTATTATGGATTATTAAAGTTTGCACGAATTTATGACGCACCCGGTACTTAAATGCATTAATTACATTAAAGTCTCAAGGTGCGTGAGATATTATCACAATTTTTGATATACATACATCTTATCCGGACCACGTCTATGTCACTACGTTATAAAATGCGGACACCGCAAGGTCTACTATCTACTGAAAACAGCAACCATTTTCCAAATGGTTAAAAAATGAAAAATAATCTTTTAGAAATTGCCAAAAGTCATCAAAGAAAAAAAAAATTATTCATTTTGTAATTCACCCTATCACACTTTTCATGTTTAGAAAGCGTTATTTCTATAGTATTATCATTTTTATATCCATTTGATGGCTGAATTCTTTGTTAGGTTCTTGCTGTAAAATATGTACATAAGTTTAGGAATTTGAATGGATAAGCTTCATTTCTATTATAGATCGGAATTCGGCAGCACAAATGCAAGTTCACGGAAGAAAATCTAGGATTAGTTAAATCTCGATACGCATATTAAAACGCCCTCGGTCTTCCAAGTCGTACACCTTGGTGGAAAGTTCCAGAAAACCGGATTTTAGTGGTTTACTCATAGGTTTATCATTGTGTTTTCCTGCACCCAAAAACATGAAAACATGGAGGAATGGGAGCAGGAAAACATATCAGTAATCCTAGCAGTCAAAAGCTAAAATCGGGTTTTTAGGTGTTTTCCACCTAGATATGACTTGGCAGACCGATTGCGTTTTAATATGTGAATCGAGATTTAACTAATCCTAGATTATCATCCGTGAAATCGATGAGGTGATTGTCTGTGCTGCTGCCTCCCCGGTTTAATATATGGGGTGGCCAGTGGTCAGGGAAAACCGGAAAAAAACACAGTCAAGAAAAGAGAAAACTACCAGTAATTTCTTACAGAAAATACTTCAAATAATATAAAGAGATTAGATAAACTTAATTTATCTTTAACAAAATACTGGTATTTATCATCTATATTGACTGTGTTTTTATCTAACCACTCGCCATCCTGATATAAATCGCTCTATTTTCCATTTTCAATGTGTTCCAACATAGTTGAAAAATGTTTATGAATTTAGTTGAATGGTTATGTTTGTCTGTGTTCAAACTCGCGTCAACACACTTGGATGGATATGTTATTGAGAATTGCTGTAGGATGTTTTGTATTGAAAACAAAGTGTGTCAAATTTATAGTTCGTTTAGTTTACGGATACGCTCTAAAGAATTTCCTCACGTTAGAATCTATGGAGAAAATTTTTTTGCAATGTATTTTAATGATGTTAGACTATATCAAACGTATTAAAATTGATAGCTATCTCTGAAATTCATTACAAGATACTTACTTTTGAATATATGGTATGCAAGGCATTTATCGCTTATTTACGGGGACGCACAAGAAAATTGGTTACCGTATAGTGTATGAGCGATGATTTCTGGAAATGCGTTTTCAGTTGTTTTATGCATTTTTAAATGTAACTATTTTTTGCATATTATTCGGTGTATACATATTTTATAGATTATATATAGCACTGCATAAAAGAATTCGAGTTCTTTTCCATTTGTTTCCGGGAATTGTTGAACATGAATTTTTAACAGTGATTTGAGTTTCCTAAAGTAACTAAATTTTAGTATAGTATGTAGAATTTATGTATAAATCTTTAGATAATATACAAGGCTTCACAAAAGAGTTTGAATACCTTTCCGATTACGAATGGTAATTGCTTAAATTGGGTTATCAAATATGTTTCGCGTTGTTCAAAATTCTTTCACCTTATTGAATGATGAAGCTTTGTTACAGTAATAATCTAAATGTATTGGAAAATGTTATATAATCTATGCTTGACGTATTATTTTTCTTTCTTTCTGCTCTTTTCCTTTCTTTTATGTTTTTGGGTCCTCTGACTTTAATTTTATAGCCTATTCAAGTTTTTGCTCAGGATGATGTTTCAAGAGTGTTTCTTATCCCATCAATTTTTCGTGTTTGGCATTGTAATTTGATTTTAAGTCTTTTCCAATATTGATACGGGACACATAATGCTCAGTTTCTTTTGAAATTTCAAGAGTGGAAAATATTACTTTCATTGATAGGCAGAAAATCCTTTGAATGTCATGCACTGTGACATTCTTCTTCCAATTATAGTGTGTTCTTTTAGCGTGAGAATCTTTTCTAATTATAATATAATGAAACACGGTTTTAGATGTTCAGAATGTTTCATTAACATATTCTGTTTCGGATTTATAATAACTTTTATGAAATAAAATTTTTCTTGCTTTCTTTCTTTGATATTTTTTTTCATGTAACATCTAAAAAAATCTTAAATTTAAAACCAAATCTTTATTTCTTACGTTTTTTGTCAATGACATTAAAAAATATAGGAATTATATTCAAACATCAGCACCAATTCTTATGTAAATTACTTCTAATATATTTTTCCTCATATAATTTCTTAATAAGCATTTACATAAGCATTTATAAACATCATATTAGCTCATTTTTTAAATACGAATTTATAATTTAATTCGTTATACAGTGAGGTTAAGCAATAACTTTTTTCTGTTTGGGGACAGTTGCAGCTAAATTGCAAAATTAAATATACATACATACATACATACATACGTTCATATTTAAAATTCAATATGTCGTTTTAATGATATTTTCAACAAAATTATGAAAATATGTTCTCAAATACAAAATAAATATTATTATTATTTAAAAAAAATCTGTAATACATTATAATTTAATTTGATGTATTAATTATCATTTCAAAAAGAAGTGAAAAAAGTGGTAAAAAAGTGTAAATGACACATGTTCTTATGTTTAAAAAAAAAAAAAAAAGAGTCTTCAAAATGCGGAGCGCGCGATTACCACTACTTAGATTAATATCAAACTTTCTACCTATTTCATCCAACAATTTATCCTCCCATTTAAAATAAATAATACTATTATTTAAAATATATATATATAACACACTATAATTTTATTTGAAGCTTTAACTATCATTTCAAAACATAGTGAACAAAGTGGTAAAAATGTGTAAATAATATAATATGTCCTTATTTTTAGAAAGCAAACACAGTTTCCAAACTTATGCATAACGCGCGATTATTCCCACTTATATTAATATCAAACTTCTTTCCTTCCCATTTTTCGAGAACAGAAAAGTTCGATAACTTCCTTGTTTAGCTTTTGATATCGTTATTCTTACTGAATTATCCACCGCGAAACACAAGAATTGCTCAATGGTTAAATATAACGGAAAAATCGAAAAGTTTTAGCAACAATTTATCGAGCATAATTTCGGATAAAATGGTACTAAATAAGGAAGAACGTCTGGTTTCTTTAGGAAAGTTATCGATGTCGAGGGTAATCGATTACAAAGCAGCCTTCATCACTCCCGTCTTCTCTATCACCTTTTCCCATCCACGCGGTGCCAACTTGATGAGTGATGCTATTCAATTAAGCACGAATTCCCGTAATTAGCGTAATACCGCGCTGTCAGAAAATCCATCATTCTTTTCGTTATCAATAACTCAGGAGTGACGTCTCTTGAACTTCATTTTTGAATTCCCCTGGGGAGGGTGGCCGATGAACAAAAGTTACAATTGAAAGTTTCTGCGGCAATTCGGTTTCACGCCAAACACAGTGTAAATAATCTGTAGTTCTACTGATAGAGGAAACAAAAGGGTCAATAACTGGTGAAAGCAAACTATTAAAGGTTTTTTTTTTTTTTTAAATTCTCTTTAAAATCCCTTTTAAATCTCAGCGATTATGATTGCAATATAGGCAAAGTTAATCCTTCGAATTTTTTGTCAATTAATTTAATTAACAATATTCAATCAAATAATGAACTACAGAACAATTCATTCAAAGTGAATTCACAGCTTACAGATGAGAATATTAAATCAGTTTAATACAAGGACGCATGAATCGAAGAAGAATAATAAATTAAGAAGAAAATATGCATTAAATGAGAAAAAAGTATTAGCACTTAAACAAAGTGCAAGAAGCCCTCAGCTAATTCTAGTTCCATACAAGCTCAAGTTAATGGTTATAGAAGGTGCACATGGTCCCCATTTCGTTTCTGTGAAGACTTATGAGACGATAAAGACTCGTTTGTTTTGGAATGGGATGTACCAGAATATTAAAAGTTACTGTTCAAGCTGTATACGATGCAATAAAAACAAACAACACAAAATGATTAAAGTTCCTTTAAAAAGGATGGAGAGAATTATTGAGAAAGGCACTTGCTTACATATTGTAAAATAATAATAAATATTATTTTTTAAAATAAGCAAAACACTATAATTTAATTTGATGTATTAGTTATAATTTCAAAAAGCAGTGAACAAAATAGTAAAAAAGTGTAAATAATATATGTCCCTATGTTCAGAAAGAAAAAAAAAACAGTCACCCAACTTATGCGCAACACGCGATTACTCCTACTTATATTAATATCAAACTTCTTATCTATATTATCAAGCAATTTATCCTCCCATGTAAAATAATAATTATTATTATTTTAAAAAATGTATAATTAAATTTGATAAATTAGTTAACATTTTAAAAATGTATAGAATAATGTGGTAAATATCTGTAAATAATTACGTAACTTGTACTTTATTTAGAAAAAAAAAAAAAAAAGTCTCCAAACTTATGTTTAAAGCGCGATTACTCCTACTTACATTAATATCAAACTTCATCTTATTCTTCCAGAACACTAAAGTTCGATGATTTTCCTGTTACACAGGTTTAACTTTTGATGCAGTTATTCTTACTAAATTATCCACCGCGAAAACACAAGAATCGCTCGAGGGTTAAATATAACGGAAAAATTGAAAACAGTCGAAAAGTTTCAACAATAGTTTATCCAGCATAATTTCGGAAAAAATGCTACTAAACAAGGAGGAACATCTGGTTTCTTTAGGAAAGTTATCGATGTTGAGAGTAATCGATTACTAAGCAGCCTTACTCCCGTCTTCTCTATCACCTTTTCCCATCCTCGCGGTGTCACTTGATGAGTGATGCTATTCAATTAAGCACGAATTCCCGTAATTAACGTAATACTGCGCTGTCAGAAAATCCGTCATTCTTTTCGTTTTCAATAACTCACGAGTGACGTCTTTTAAACTTCATCTTTGAATTCCCCAGGGGAGATGGGGTGGCCGATGAATAAAAGTTACAACTGAAAGTTTCTACGGTAAATGAGTATTACACCAAATCCAGTGTAAATAGCCTCTAGTTCTGCTTATAGAGGGAAAAAAGGGACAATAATTGATGAAAGCAAACTATTAAAAGGGTTTTTTAAATTCCCCTTCCACCTTCCTCTTTTCCTTGTTCTAATGTGGATGTTTATGGCATAAATATAGAGTTATTTTCATTCTCGCATATAATATTTTTTAATGTATTATCTTTCGTGTGATAAAAAAAAGAATAGCATATTGATTATTATTATTTTTTAAGTTACATGAATTATCTTTATGTCGGAAGGAAACACAGTTTGTTTTTACGGAAATTAAAAATGTGAGAATTTCTTTAAAATTTCTTAATTATTTCTATAAGTTACTGATTTCTCTCCCTGCCCTCCGCTCTATAAATAGAACTTCAAGATAGCTACAGGAATCTCTCCCTTTTTTCTATTTTAATATGTAAAATCTATAGATTTAGGATTTTTTTGTTCATTTACTTTTTTTTTTATTCGTTGCATTGTATCATATTATATTTAGAAGAAAACTCATTTTTATTTGTGGCATCATTTAAAAAGTACAGAACAAAGTGGTAAAATGGAGTAAATAATATAATATATCCTTATATTTAGAAAGAAGAACCAGTCTCCAAACTTATGCGCAACGCACGATTAGTCCTACTTATATTAATATCAAACTTCCCACCTATTCTTCGAGAACAGAAAAGTTCGATAACTTCGCTGTTACACACATATGTTTAACTTTTGATACAGTTATTCTTACTGAAATCTCCAGCGAAAACACAAGAATCGCTCAAAGATTAAATATAACAGAAAATTGAAAACAGTCGAAAAGTTTCAACAATAATTTATCCAGCATAATTTCGGATAAAATGTTACTAAACCAGGAAGAACATCTGGTTTCTTTAAGAAAGTTATCGATGTTGAGAGTAATCGATTACTAAGCAGCCTTCATCACTCCTGTCTTCTCTATCACCTTTTCCCATCCTCGCGGTGCAACTTGATGAGTGATGCAATTCAATTAAGCACGAATTCCCGTAATTAACGTAATACTGCGCTGTCAGAAAATCCATCATTCTTTTCGTTATCAATAACTCACCAGTGACGTCTTTTGAACTCCATCTTTGAATTCTCCAAGGGAGGTTGGGTGGCCGCTGAACAAAAGTTACAAATGGAAAATTCTGGGGTAATTAAGTATCACACCGAACCCAATGTATATAGCCTGTAGTTTTGCTTATAGAAGGAAAAAAATGGGTCAATAATTGGTGAAAGCAAAATATTAAAAGATGTTTTTCAGTTCCCCTTCCTTCTCTCTTGTTCTCGTTCTCATGTGGTTATTTATGGCATACATATAGAGTCATTTTTATTTTTACAAGTAGTATATTTTAATTTATCTTTCATGGGATAAAAAATAAATAAATAAATAATAATAATAATAATAATAAAATAAAATCGCACATTAATTTTTTTAAGTTACTGGGTCATAAATATAGAGTCATTTTCATTCTTACATATAATATTTTTCATATATTATCTTTCGTGTGATTAAAAAAAACATTGCATATTGATATATTGTTTTTTTAAGTTACCGAGACTATCTTTATGTCGGAAACAAACGCAGTTGGCGAATGAGGGAATGAAAAATGCGAGATGTCATTTAGTAATTATTAATTCTTTTTATAAGTTATTGATCCCTTTCCCCCCTCCTCTTTATAAGTATAACGTCAAGCTACTAACAGCAATATCTCTATTTTAATATATAAAATCAATAAACTTAGTATTTGTTTATTCATTTATTTATTTTTTTCGATGTATTGTATCATATTACAATTAGAAGAAAACTCATTTTTATTCGTAGCACCATTTTAAAAGGTATAGAACAAAGTAGTAAATTGGTGTAAATAACATAATATGTTTTTAAATTTACAAAGAAAAATCAGTCTCCAAACATATGCGTAAGGCGCGATTACTCGTATTTATATTAATATCAAATTTTCTATCAACCCTCCGAGAACAGAAAAGTTCGATGACTTCCCTGTTACACATGTTTAACTTTTGATACAGTTATTCTTACTGAATTATCTACCGTGAAAACACAAGAATCGCTCAAGTGTTAAATATAACGGAAAAGTTGAAAACAGTCAAAAAGTTTCAACAATAATTTATCCCGTATAATTTCGGAGAAAATGGTACTAAACAAGGAAGAACATCTGGTTTCTTTAGGAAAGTTATCGATGCTGAAAGTAATCGATTACTAAGCAGCCTTCATCACTCCCTTCTTCTCTATCACCTTTTCCCATCCTCGCGGTGCCACTTGATGAGTGATGCTATTCAATTAAGCACGAATTCCCGTAATTAACGTAATACAGCGCTGTCAGAAAATCCATCATTCTTTTCGTTATCAATAACTCACGAGTGACGTCTCTTGAACTTCATCTTTGAATTCTCCATGGGAGAGAAGGCGGCCAATGAACAAAAGTAACAACTGAAAGTTTTCTGCTGTAATTAAGTTCTACACCGAACTCAGTGTAAATAGCCTGTAGTTTTGCTTATAGAGGAAAGAAAGGGTTAATAATTAATGAAAGTAGACTATTAAAGAATTTTTCAAAATTCCCATTTCTCTCTCTCTTTTCTTCCTTCTAATGTGGCTATTTATGACATATATTCATTTTTATTCTTACATATAATATTTTTTAATATATTATCTTTCATATGATGAAAAAAAATGCATATTGATTTTTTTTGTTAAGATACAGGTACTATCTTTATATCGGAATGAAATGCAGTTGGAAAGGGATTAAAAATATGCGAATATCTTTAATAGATTTTGATTTATTTTATCAGTTATTGATCCCTCCCACCACCTCAATACCTAGAAATTTAAGCTATTTACAAGAATCTCTTCCTCACCTTTTTTCTACTTTAATATGTAAAATCCATAAAATTAGGATTTGTTCATTTGTCACTTTTTTTTCATTGTATTGTGTTTTAATAACATTTAGAAAGAAACACATCATTATTTGGGGGCCGTTCAAGTATTATGTAAGCATATTTTTAGTCATTTTGTATCTCTTTTTCTCCCTTGAAAGAAAAAATAAGCAAAAGCTAAAAGAAAAAAAATACATAATACACTATAATTTAATTTGATGTATTAGCTACCATTTCAAAAGTACAGAACAAAGTGGTTGATAGATGTAAATAACACAATAAAAACTTGTGTTTAGAAAGAAAAAAGATCTCCAAACTTATGCGTAAACGCGCTATTACTCGTACTTACATATTAATATCAAACTTCCCACTTATCTTTCCAGAATAAAAAAGTTCAATTATTTCTCTGTTTCACATGTTTAACTTTTGATACAATTATTCTTACTAAATTATCCACCGCGAAACACAAGAATAGCTTTATGGTTAAATATAACGGAAAAATTGAAAACAGTCGAAAATATTTAACAATAATTTATCCATCACAATTTCGAATAAAATGGCACTAAACGAGGAAGAAACTCTGGTTCTTTAGGAAAGTTATCGATGTCGAGAGTAATCGATTACTATGCAGGCTTCATCACTCCCGTCTTCCCTGTCACCTTTTCCCATCCTCGCGGTGCCACTTGATGAGTGATGCTATTCAATTAAGCACGAATTCCCGTAATTAACGTTATACAGCGCTGTCACAAAATCCATCATTCTTTTCGTTATCAATAACTCACAAGTGACGTCTCTTGAACTTCATCTTTGAGTTCCCCAGGGGAGGGGGGTGGCCGATGAAAAAAAGTTACAACTGAAAGTTTTCTGTGGTAATTTTCACTCCGAACCCAGTGTAAATAGCCTGTAGTTCTACTTAAAAAATTAAAAAAAGGGGGTCAATAGTTGGTAAAAATAAAATATTAAAAGATAGTTTTTTTAATTCCCCTCCCCCCACTCTCTTTTCCTGGTTCTAATGTGGTTATTTAGCATAAATATAGAGTCATTTTCATTCTTACACATAATATTTTTTAATATAGTATATTTCGTCTGATTAAAAAAAATAATAACAAAATCGCATATTGATTTTTTTAAGTTACTGGGACTATCTTTATGTCTGAAGGAAACAAATTTAGGCAGTGTGGGGGAATGAAAAATGGGAAATTTTCTTTAATAGTTATTGATTATTTTGATAAGTTATAGACCTCCCCCCCCTTGATCCTTTCTATAAGTAGAACTTCCAACTATTTACAGGAATATCTCTTTTTTTATCTATTTTAATCTGTAAAATCCATAAATTTAGGATTTGTTTATGCATTTATTTATCTTTTTATTCGTTGTATTGTATTATATTACATTTAGAAGGACCTCATGTTTAGTTGTAGCACTATTTTAAAAAGTATGGAAAATGTGGTAAATTGGTGTGAATAATATAGAATGTCCTTATGTTTAGAAAGAAAAGAACAGTTTCCAAACTTATGCGTAATGCGCGATTACTCCTACTTATATTAATATCAAACTTCCTACCTATCCTTCCAGAACAGAAAAGTTTGATGATTTCCTTTTACACATGTTTAACTTTTGATACAGTTATTCTTATTGAATTATCCACCTCAAAACACAGAAATCGCTCAAGGGATAAATATAACGGAAAACTTGAAAGCAGTAGAAAAGTTTTAATAATAATTTATCCGCATAAATTCGGATAAAATGGCACTAAACAAGGAAGAACATCTGGTTTCTTTAGGAAAGTTATCTATGTTGAGCGTAATCGATTACTAAGCAGCCTTCATCACTCCCGTCTTCTCTATCACCTTTTCCCATCCTTGCGGTGCCACTTGATGAGTGATACTATTCAATTAGGCACGAATTCCCGTAATTATCGTAATACCGCGCAGTCAGAAAATCCATCATTCTTTCCGTTATCAATAACTCACGAGTGACGTCTCTTGAACTTCATCTTTTAGTTCCCCAGGGAGGGAGGGTGGCCGATGAACAAAAGTTACAACTGAGAGTTTTCTGCTGTAATTAAGTTCCATACCGAACTCAGTGTAAATAGCCTGTAGCTCTACTTTTAAAGAGGAAATAAAGGGTCAATAAATGATGAAAACAAACTATTAAGGATTTTTTTAAATCACCCCCTCCTTTCTCTTTTCCTGGTTTCAATGTGGTTGTTTATGGCATAAATATAGAACCATTTTCATTCTTGCATATAATATTTTTAATATATCATCTTTCGTTTGTATTTAAAAAAAATCATATATTGATTTTTTTTAACCTATTAAAGCCGGAATTTCTTTTCTCTTTAAAATGAAACACTTGCATGTGACACCAGTTTTATTAAAATAGCAATTTTTGTGTAACTTTATCACGAAGTTCAATCCACCAAACAAAGATAATGTTTCCGTTCAAATTAAATGGTATTCAAACAGAAAAATGGTTAAAACTTTTTTGATAGAATATGTACAAACCGGCTTTAATAGGTTAAGTTACAGGGATTATCTTTATGTCGGAAGGAAACAAAGCTAGGCAGTGGAGGAATTAAAATTGTAAGAATTTCTTCAATAGTTATTTTTTTTTTTTTTTTTGATAAGTTATTGATCACCACTTCCTTCTCTCTATAAGTAGAACTTCAAGCTATTTACAGGAATCTCTCTTTCCTCTCCCTTTTTTCCTATTTTAATAAGTGAATTTCGTAAACTTGGGATCTGTTTATTCATTCATTTATTTATTTAATTCCGTTACAATATATCATATTACATTCAGAAGAAAACTCATCTTTATTTGTAGCTGGTTTGTATTTTCATTTAAAAGAAACTACTTGCTTTTGCATGGCCTGGCAAGTCTCGACTAATCCTATTTCAAGCGAAGACCAATACAGACATTTAATTGCTGTGATAGACAACAATGTATTTTCACAGAAATATAATATTGAATGTTCGATCAAAATTTATATTGCTTTTTTACTTTACAATTTAATATTAACTTAACTTTTTATGGAGAGTCAAAAAATTTTCATTATAAACAATGTACACTATTGATCCGTGCCTGCTACAGTTTAAATTTCACAAACTAAACATCTGAAATTTCTAAAGAATATTTGCAGTCTTAACAACATACGTACGTAAAGTACATCACCATATGCGATCTACAAAACCCGATTTACAAAACTCGTTCTACAAAACTCGTAACAATATATATATATATATATATATATATATATATATAATTTTGAAGATTTTTGTAATTTTTTTTTCCAATTTTCCTGAAAAAATAAAATACTTAGAAAAACTATACCTTTTTCTTCCATTTTACATTTTTAGTTACAAGTATTAATTCTTTCGAAAATTTTATTTCAAAAAAAAAAAAATTAAAGGTGTATATATTTTTTAAAAAGTAATTATTTTCAATAGTTTTAGTGTTTTCATTACGATTTAATTTTTCAAATCAGCATTCATTTTTATTACATTTTATTTTATTTTATTTTTAAATTTTGGCCATTCATTTTAATTTTAATATTTTTTATGGATAGCTATGCCATCGAAAGGTATGATATCCATATTTTTTCAATCCGAGTTGAATTCAGACACTTTTCTCCGATAGGGACTTCAGTGGCTCCGGGAGGAAGAGAGAATTGCATTTTTTGACCATTGAAAATACAAATTTTCAAATTTTCCGGGGGAGAGGCATTTTACTACTTCGGGAGAAGAATGAATTCCGGGCCGCATTTTCAGAAAGAATCACGTTTTGAGCACCAGCCTTGGCGAGTTGGCTAAAGCGAGAACGTTCAGCTAGCTGCATCGCCAAACACAAAATAAACTAAGTTCAAATGTGTCATAAAACATATGATTAAGAGAATTATATTTAATACAAAAGAATCTTTACCTACTGTTTTTAATTAACTTCTCAATTTCTTTGAACATAGCGAGTTAAGGAAATAATATTTTTGAATTGAGAAAAAAAAAAAAAAAAAAAAACTATGTTTAGATGTTCTGTGAAATTTAAAGCATTTTAATCTGAAAAAGCTCTTTGTTTTAAACAATATTTTAATCGTGAACAACGGTGAATAACATTTCCTCATATTATAGTCTTTGCTTCATAACATTTACGGAAAAACAAATGAACAATAACAGAGATCTCTTTGCAGAAGGAAGGGTTGCTATTCGCTAGGCGTTTGACGTCACAAACAAGAAAGGGTGTGTAGCATTGACTTAATCTCCGCGCCAATCGTTGTTCTGGCGATAAGGTGCTCAAAACGTGATTCTTTCTGAAAATGCTTCCGGGCACCCCATGAATTCAATACTGTTTTTAATGTTTCCAATTGGTACCTGGTAATATACAATCCTATAAGGTTATGTATACCAGAGTATCCAATTCAGGATTTTCGAATAACAGAACATAGGTACAAAACCAACTTTTTTTAAAATTAAAAACTATAGTAAACTTTTTACATTTAATACATTTTTTAGATCGACCACTAACAACAATAACAGTAATTTTATTTAAGAAATATCAAAAATGGATCTAAATAATGCTTTAAAAATTTTTAAAAGCAATACTTTCGCATTAGGTGAATGTCAGGATTTAAAAAAAAAAAAAAAAAAAAAAAAATTAATACTTACAGCAGCATTTTTAATTATATGATTTAATAATTATATGATTTAAGCGCATAATTAAATTAAATACATGTTAAATTAATTTTTTATTTCTAATATTTTATTACTTCATTTAATTATTTATAAAGTTTCAGTTTCGTTACGGATTATGAACAAGAAAAAATGCAGAGTTATTTACACTGCACTGTTTTAAGCGCAAGCAGAATAATGTTTCGTAATTGGGCTGCACGCGATAGAACTAAGTAAACTCTCAGTAATACAGACTCTGTGTAAGACGGAAATCGTCTAGCTCGGAAAGATTTTCAAGTCCTTGCAAATCCAAAGGCATTAAGTAAAACTTGTCTAAGGCGGAATATTGTCTATTACAGAAAATTTTCTCTGTCCCGACCGATTCTGTCTCAGGCAGAGTTTATGGTAAATTTTAAAATATCATAGTCGAAAGTTATTTTAAAAAAACAAAAAACAAATCAGTAAATTGAGATGCAGTTTTCAAACAAACTGCATTTGAAAAAATATCTTTAAGCTATTCGACGGCATTAAAAAGTAAAATTCTGCGATGTTTAGAAGTTAAAAAAATTGTGATAAAAGTGAAATTTATTGGTCAAATGCTGCCATCATTATTATGAGGTCAGCTTTACTCTCGGACGTGATTTTGTTTTGTAGTACATGTTCACACACACTTATTATGCATAATAATACATGCACTTAAAGTAATATTTTAGTGTATTTATGATATTTGACGAAAAATAGTTCGACTAACTCAACTAAGGAAACAGTTTTCAAAACTAATATTACCTGTCTCCAGAAACACTTCTCTATGGCTTTAAGCATTTGAGAAAGAAATGATATCAATATAATTTAAGTGCACTCTATCATACTGGATAAGATGTGTTGAATTTTAAAATCGAAAATCTATTTTTGCGCATGATATGCATGAGTAATAAAATGGGTTGCCGCATTTTTTTTTTATAGCACGGGGCCAGAAGATGTTTTCAGAAATTCGAAAAGCTGAATTTTATTGACGGTTAAAGCTACTTATTTTGAGGTAACTTACTATAATGACAGCCATATATTTATTTTGTTGATGCCATTTCAAGTAATGGAAGTTAATATTTTTCTCAGAAGTTTGGTGATGAATTTGATAACTTAAATTGCTTTAAAAAAATCGTATTTTATAAAAAAATTAATAATAATAGTAATAATAATAATATTTCGTGCATCTTACATTCCTCATTAAATTCTCTTTGCAAATTTCATTATTTGCTTTGATTATATTCATTATTTTCATTTATTTAAAAACTGTATTCATCTTACTTAAAATAAACTAATCTGTAAAATTTCTGAACAATAATAATAATAAATAGATTCCTTCATTCTTAAAAGACGGATTACCGTCAGTTGTAAGGTTACTATTTTTACTATTATTTTTTTTAATATAGGGCTTTTGCCACTTTTTAAATTTATTTTCAATCGTTTCTTGTTTTATTAACTTCAACTTTTACGTCTTTTTTTAAATTTTTTTATCTAAGTTTTGTAGCATTAATTCCCTGTTCCATCAGTTTATTTATTTATTTATTAAATGAAGAAATATTATTGGAATTACTGTTAAATGCCTGTAAGGTTGTATAGTGTTCCGTATTTAAAAGTTTCACAAAATAAAATAAATATATATACAAAAGTTACAAAAAAGGGCTATTAGATCACTTAAAAAGAATTAATCTGTCAAAAATTTAAAAAAAAAATCTAATGTATGAAAGTGTATTATTGCCTCGAATAAATCGATGATAATATATGCTTAAAACGGGAAATTCTGTTTTCTTTTTAATTTTGATTTATTTTCAGGAGTTTATTGTACCAATTGAACTTTTTATGAGCGTAAAATATTTTCAAATCGTAGAAATATTATTACTAATTCATGTTTTTAAACTCCTTTTACTTCTGTTCAGACGTAAATAATAATCTTGTTAAAGAAATAAAACTTAATGCGCAAGTTTTTCTCCCGTTTTCTCTTTTAAAAACTTCAAAAAATCAAATAGAGAAGCATAAAAGTTACACAAAAACTGTATTGGATCATTTAACGTGAATTGATCTGTCAAATAGAAAAAAAGTAAAATAAAATAAGTAAAAAATAGAATAAAATTTATTTTTTCGTATCTTAAAAGGCGTGTTTCCGTCAGAGATAAGTATAACGCTACTTAATTTTTTTAAAACTCGGGGGCTTTTTTTTTCTTCACATTTTTAATTTCTTTTCAAGCGTTGCATCTCTTGTTAATTTCAACTTCAACTTTTTTTTCGCATATTTTCAACAGCAATGCTAATCGTAAAAATAAAATGCGGTTAGGATGTTCTCAAACTCTCGCGGATAGCAACTGCTAATTACTTACGCCAATTTTCGCCTCAATGCAAACGAAGTGTGTGAAAAATTATCTTGTTTCTAGGAAATAAAATTTGCTATCTAATATTAATATTCCCTTAATTAATTTTCCCATAAGAGCCGAATCTCGTCGCAGCTCTCTCATGCCTTCTGGAGCCTTCGACATGCGTTGATTAAGCTGTACGGCATTTTATTTTTAGATATACCGAATTACGTAGTAAAGCCAATTTTTATTTGTTTAACTGAATGTGTTTCACTTTCTCTTCTTGTTCCTTAATTAATCTGTTTAGTCTGAAATTAGTATGATTGCATATTAATAACGCGAAATTTCAATAGGTGAATAAAATTAAAATTCGCATTATTAATTAAAATTTTTTGAGATTCCTTGAAACTGTATACACTTGAATATACATTTTGTCACGATTGAATCTATCATAATATAACTTTCAAATAAGGTGTTCTAAATTGAAATCATAGATATGTTAATGCAAATATTTTCAAATCTTAGAAATATTAATGCAAATATTTTCAAATCGTAAAAATATTAATACTTATTCATGCTTTTTAAAATTATTTTCTTCTGTTCAGACGTAAACAATAATCTTGTTAAAAAGTATAAAACTCTCCTCATTGAACAAGTTTTTATCCCGTTTCCTTTTTCAAAAATTTCGAAAAATTGAATAAACAAGCATAAAAGTTACATAAAATCTGTATTGGATCACTTAAAATGAATTGGTCTGTCAAATTTCTAAAAATATAAATCAAAAATAAAAATAAGAAAATAAATAATAATAAAAAATTCTTAAATAGATTCTTTCATGTTTTAAAAGGCGTGTTTTCGCTATAGATATAAAGTTATAATTAACTTTTGAAAAACTCTGGGGTTCCTTTTTTTTTTCATTTGTAGTATCTTTTCATGTGTTTCATCTTTTATCAACTTCAACTTTCAAGAATTTTATCTAAGTTTTTCATCTAAGTTTTGTAACATTATTTCATTGTTTCATCAGTTTGTTTATTTATTTTTTAACTGAGGAAATACTATAAGAATGTCTCTGTTAAATGCTTATAAGTTTGTACAGTGTTTCTTATTTTAAATTTTCACAAAATAAATTAAAACATACAAAAGTTACAAAAAATTTATTAGGATGAGCGAAGCGAATCTTCTACTAGTCCACTCAAATTACATTTTGTCGTACACTTTACAAAAATACTATTCAATATTTTGACTTGAAATTAAACACAAAAATAAATTATGATCTGTAGATTTGCACAATATTGTTTTTTTTACAGAATAACTTTTAAAATATTATTATTTTAATTAATTTATTTTACATGTTTTTCCATTACGGACGAAATTTTGGAAATAAAAAATGAAACGTATATTTTCAGAAGAAAAGAAATCATGGAGTTGCAATCACAAGTAGAATCATGATTAATTAAATAAATAAAATTTATTTTCTTTATTCCAGCAAAATCGTTTGCGCTGATGACACTTACGCTTATTAAAGTAATTATGTTATGATTTTTTTTGTAAAGTGGCAACAAAAGAATAGTAAACAAATAAAATTAATTGTTAAATTCGTTATATAAAGAGTTCTTTCAATTTCAAAGGTCGAAATTTGAACCAAATGAAACATATATTATTATTTTGTTACATGTAGTATTATTTTTAAATATTTCACAGTTTTATTTTAAACAATTTGCCATTTAAAACAATGGAGTATATTAGCTTTGTTATAAGAAATGCCAAGAAAACGTACACTCACTAGTTGAAAAGAATGCGAATATGATATATCTTAGAGGCGCAAGAGGCTAGATGTCAGCATAAAAAACGACGGCACAGATGTCGTATACACATCACATTGGTGCAATTTTTTCCGACGCGAATTTGGCAAAAACTTCGTTTTCAAATACCAGTTATCATACATATTTTTAAAAAGTGAATACCAATAAATTTTAAAAAGTTTAATTTATATCGATAGAACAAAACATTTTATATTATTTGAAAAAAATAAAATAAAAATAAGTAAACAATTTATTAATAAATAAGCAACATCCGGGTTACCATGTGAAGCAAAATAACAACTTTTTGTTGCCAGTTAAGTACTCCGGTGCGTATATGTCATCGGCGTCTGAAAAGAATATAGCGCCTATGTGGTGCGTGTATGACATTTGTGCCAAAACGATGACATGACGAATCTATTCTGACAGCGAATGCATGTGCTCGGAGAAATGCTTTAAATTTCGAATATGCACAACGACATTTAAAATTATTTTTTCGTAAGATTTGTCATCGTCATTAATTTGGCATGCATATTCAATCTGCCGGATCTTGTAAGACTTGCCATGTATGTATTGTTAATAATGAACTAAATATTCTTTCTGTAAATAATAATATGGTGTATGGATCCTGGTCCACTTCCCTAAATATTGATGATTTTAACTTTCGTTGAGGAGAAATTAATTGCCCCATTTCATCCAGTTATTACTATTTATCGAATTAAATTCGTCAGCTTTAATACAGTAGGCATTTCAAGATATTATAGAATTTTGTATTTTATTCCCTCATTCCATTGATACTATTCACAGTACATTTTTGGGTACTACTTGGTTATCCCATCGACCAAAAATCCTACGCCAAATTTCAGGATTAAATTCCAATGTACTATTTGGTTATCCCGTCGACCAATTTCGTCAAACTGTACAAATCGTCAAACTGAAAGCCAAATTATACATATTGAAAAAAAATTTATTTTCAATAACAAAAAAGCAAATAATTAGTAGAATATTAATAAAAATATAAATAAAACGTCGAAATAGAATCACTTAATGATGTTTCAAACACCTTTAGCATTCAATGAGCCATTCACGGTCATCCAATACTGGTATTTACTCTTATAGTTTGGCGATAATTTTTTGGTCGACGGGTTAACCAAGCAGTATCAATTGGTTATCTACTATTGGTTGGTACTCCTTGGTTATCCCGTTAATCAATTTTTGCCAAACTATTCGCTAAATTACACAAATTGGCATAATTTTTATTTTAAATAAGGAAAGAACAAATAAATTAATAAAACATTAATAAGAATACAGATAAAACTTCATATTAAAAATCACTTGATGGCCAGGGATAAACTGGAGGATATACGAGGGTATCAACCGTATACCTCTGGATTTTTTAAAGGAACCCCGTATACCCTCTGCTGCTCAAGAAAGCTTTAATACAAACATCTAGGGTATATCCTCTGTATTGAGCGTATACCCTCTGTTTCTCTTACAACTTCGCTACTGTATCATGGCGTAACGAACACGTGATACGAGTTTGATGTTATCTGAATGTGACATTTTTGTCATCATTATTGGCATTTAATCTTTTAATCTGGTGATACCTTTTTTTGGTCGACGTGGTAATCAAGTAGTACAAATAATATAAAAAAATATTGTTACTTTCAAATAGTTATCTAATGAAATAATGCTTCGCGAATCCAAACAAAGCATGGCTTTTGCTAGTTAGATAATTAAAAAAAATTATTATCAAAAATTTAAATAATAATAACAATGTATAAAAGCGCATTTTCGTCATTCAACTTAATATATTTTTCAAACATGGGGTTAAATTTTCCTTTTATTTGTCATTATTCTTCAGGAGTTCATTGTATTAGTTGAACTTTTTATGGGTGTAAAATATTTTCAAATTACAGAAATATTAATCCATGTTTTTTAAACTCCATTTACTTCTGGTCAGACGTAAACAATAATCTTGTTAAAAAAATAAAACTTAATGCAGAAGTTTTTATCCAATTTCCTCTTTAAAAAACTTCGAAAAACCAAATAAAAAAACAAAAAAGTTACATAAAAACTGTATTGGATCATTTAAGTGAATTGCTCTGTAAAAATTTCTAAAAAAAAAAAAAAAAAAAAAAAAAAAAAAATCTTAAAAGGCGGGTTTTTGTCATAGATAAATGTAAAGCTACTTAATTTTTAAAAAACTGTGGGATTCTTTTTTTTTTTTCACATTTTTAATTTCTTTTCAAGCGTTTCATCTTTTATTAACTTCAACTTTCATTTTTTTCTCATATTTTCAACAGCAATGCTAATCGTAAAAATAGAATGCGGTTAGGATGTTCTCAAACTCTCACGGATAGCAACTACTAATTACTTACGCCAATTTTCGTCGCAATGCAAACGAAGCGTGTGAAAAATTATCTTGTTTCTAGGAAATAAAATTTGCTGTCTAATATTAATATTCCCTTAATTAATTTTTCTATAAGAGCCCAATCTCGTCGCAGCTCTTTTATGACTTGTGGAGTCTTCGACATGCGTTGATTAAGCTGTACAGCATTTTATTTTTTGATGATATACCGGACTATGTTGTAAAGCTAATTTTTATTTGTTTAACTGAACATTTTTCATTTTCCTCTTGTGCTTTCATTAATCTGTATAGTCTGAAATTAGTATGAGTGCATATTAAAAATACGAAATTTTAATAGATGAATAAAAATAAAATTCGCAATATTAATTTTTAAAAATTGAAATTTTTTGAAACTGTATACACTTGCATATACATTTTACCATGATTAAATCTATCATAATATATTCTTCCAATGAGGGGTTCTAAATTTAAATCGTAGAAATAGTAATACTAATATTTTGAAATCGTAGCAATATTAATGCTTATTCATGCTTTTTAAACCGATTTCTTCTGGTCAGATATAAACAATAGTCTTGTTAAAAAGTATAAAACTCGCCTTATTGTAGAAGTTTTATTCGAAAAATCGAATAAACAGTCATAAAAGTAGCATAAAAACTGTATTGGATCACTTAAAGTGAATTGGTCTGTCAAATTTCTAAAAATAAATAAATAAAAAATGAAAATAAAAAAAGTAAATAATAAAAAAATTTTAAATTTATTATTTCATATCTTAAAAGGCGTGTTTTCGGTATAAATATAAAATTATACTTAATTAAAAAAAAAGAACTTTGGGGGTCTTTTTTCCCATTTTTAATATCTTTTCAACCGTTTCACCTTTTATTAACTTCAAATTTCAAGAGTTTTTTTTCTAAGTTTTTAATCTCAGTTTTAAATCGAAGTTTTGTAAAAATATTTCATCAGTTTGTATATTTATTATCGTCATCCATCATAATATATTTTTCTAATATGGGGTGCAGTTTTCCTTTTATTTTTGATTTATTTTCAGGAGTTCATTGTATCAAATGAACTTTTTATGAGTGTAAAATACTTTCAAATCGTAGAACTATTAATTCATGTTTTTTAAACTTCTTTTACTTCTGCTCAGACGTAAATAAAAATCACGTTAAAACTATAAAACTTAATGCACAAGTTTTTAGATTTATATTATATTTTAGGTTGTCAGTCACCAGTGAATGACGTGACCTAAATTGAAAGTTCAGTGTTAGTCACCTGTGACTGACATGGCACATAACGTGTTTAGGTATCGGCCTGCATTGACACAACTGGCCATTTTAATGATTGAAAAAAAGTTAACTAATAATAACACATTGCTCAGTGGTGCACAAAACAAGAATTTTAATATACATTTGTACAATTAAAATAAAATAAAACTTTCAACGTTTCGCGCCGTCTTCTGCGGGCGTCTTCAGGAAAATATGATAATGGAAGGACTACGTTTGCATCTTGATCGAGAGATAATATTTCTACTAAATTAAAATCTAAATGAATTAAAATTAAAAAAAAAATGTTTCCACTTACACGTGAGTAAAAATTAAAATATTGCAAGGAAATATTTTTTTTTCTTGAATAAAATAAATGAAATAAAAAAAATTATTTCCTTGCAATATTTTAATTTTTACTCACGTGTAAGTGAAAACATTTTTTAAAATTTTAATTCATTTAGATTTTAATTTAGTAGAAATATTATTAGATATAATTAGATATCAGAAGCGAGCCTCGGAAGACCAAGAAAAATATAAAGAATGATTTTATGCATGGTTTTCTTAACTTTTTTTTTAAACATAAAATTGTTAATAAATCTTAATTGACAACCCGATATTAATTTTATAGATATGAAACGATATGAATAAGAAATATTTTTTAAATATAATTTCTGAAAAATAAATTCTCACGATATTTCCATTACGTAAAACATTTTAAATATATTTCAATGAAATTCTGTCGCAATGCTTTCCATGTTGCGCACTCTGTTCAGAACTAGAATTTAAGCTCTAAGTCAGCGGTTTCCAAACTTTCTTGTTAACCGAACCACCTTTCAGTGAAAAAAAAATTTAGCGACCCACTTTTCAGTAAAAAAATATTTCGCGACTCACCCATGATAAAGTTGTATATCAGTATAGCAATTTTTGTACTATCTCCATACGTTCGGCTATCCTATCTTAAGAAAAATGCAAATTTTCGTGCGGAAGATACATTATCAACAAAAACAAAGAATCGGTAATCTCAATGTATGTAAGTGAATGGTATTTAAAACAATGCACAAACTACAAAGATAGTTAAAAAGACGTTTAATTATTATGAAAACATAACTTTATAATCAAAAAGATTTATTTTACTGGTGTTTACCAATATGGGAACCTATATTAACACGCAGTTTGTCTCAGTACCTATGTTTCAAAAACATCAAAGTAGTAAAAGCATGTTCTCATAAGCACAAAATGTTGAATTTCACCAAGGACTTCAAAGCTGATTTAAATATTTCTTGATATTCTGTTCTTATATTAATCCAGAAGGAAATTAAGGATTTTCCCATGAAATATCATTTCCTGTTGAAATTGTCATATCTTTTTAAACAAATGAAATAAAAGATATAGTATTTTGATGACAAACCTCGATTGTTCCGCGACCCACCAAAACAACTGCCGCGGCCCACCAGTGGCTCGCGACCCATAGATTGGGAACCGCTGCTCTAAGTGATAATGTAATTATAGATTATTTGATCATTTAGAGCGAATTGGTCTATCAAATTGCTATATTAAAAAAAAAAAACTGATTTTCTTCAGATCATAAAAATGTGTGTTTACGTCATAGATATAAAACTACTTTATTTAAAAAAAAAAAAAAAAAAAAAAAAAAAAAAACTAGGTTTTTTTTCACATTTTTAAATTTTTTTTTTTTTTTGAAGCATTTCATCTTTTATTAACTTCTACTTTAATTTTTTTCTCATATTTTCAACAGCAATGCTAATCGTAAAAATAAAATGCGGTTAGGATGTTCTCAAACTCGCGCGGATAACAACTGCTAATTACTTACGCCAATTTTCGCCTCAATGCAAACGAAGCGTGTGAAAAATTATCTCGTTTCTAGGAAATAAAATTTGCTGTCCATTATTAAAATTAATTTTTCTATAAGAGCCGAATCTCGTCGCAGCTCTCCCATGACTTGCGGAGTCTTCGACATGCGTTGATTAAGCTGTTCGGCATTTTATTTTTAGATATACCAAATTATGTAGTGAAGCCGATTTTTATTTATTTAACTAAATATGTTTCACTTTCTCTTCTTGTGCCTTAATTAATCTGTTTAGTCTGAAATTAGTGTGATTGCATATTAACAACGCGAAATTTCAATAAAAGAATAAAAAGGGAAATAAAATTCGTGTTATTAATTAAAATTTTGAATTTTCTTGAAAATATATACACTTGCATATATATTTCGCCATGCATATAGCATAACTTGCCTAAAGTATCGGCCTGCATTGCGAACAGCTGGCAATTTTAGTGATTTTAAAAAATGATATTTTAGTTAAAAGAGCAATTTTTTACGATTCTAAATCTGTTTTACTTTTATTGCTACGATTACTAGAAAAAAGAGTTAAGGGCAATTTAATAAACGGGGATGTAATGAGTCAAATAATGCAAGGGAGTCTTAAAGTGCTATTACACGTCTTGTGCTGGAGGCGACAAATTGCAGGCGTCTCTATGTAATCCTATGGGACGTGGGGATGCGCTGAAGAATCGCTGTAGAAGTACGCGACTCGCCTGGTGCCATAGGACTACATGGAGACGCCTGCAATTTGAAGCGTCTTCCACCACACGTGTAATGGCACTTTTAGAAGACCAGGAGAAATGTAAACAATGTTTTCATGCTTGATTATCTTACCTTTTTTACATAAAAATACTAATAAATCTTAATTTACACTCATAGATTAATTTTATTGGTAAGAAATAATATGGATAAGAAACCTTTAAATGTAATTTCTGGAAAATGAACTATTTCCATATTTCAATCCTTCGATATTTCCATATTCGCGATAAACTCCATTACGTAAAATATTTTTTAAATATTTCAGTGGAATTTTGTCACGATGTTTTCCATGTTAGTATTATGTTACTTGCTGTGTTCTGAGCAAGAATCTAGGCTCTGTGTGATAATGAAATTATTTTATAGGTACTTAGATATAAAAAATGGTAGTTTTAAAATAAAAAATGTTTATTTTTTGTCATATTTTGAAATATTTCAGTACATTTTGAAAATATTATAAAACACATAATTCAGTGCACAGGCAGGTGTGGTAGCAATATGTAAGACATAGAAAGTATAAATATATTTAGTTGAATTGAGAGTACGGTGTCTGTCATAAGCATGGAATTTTGCTTTAAAAAAATTGGCAAAAACATCTATTAAATAAATTATATATATGTATTATAAATACATCCAAAGTTATTCAGACACAATACCATTAAATAAACCAACGAAACCAGTATTTTTACAATCATATTATTAAAAACAGTTGAAATTTGAAGTGAAATAGAAGGCAGATTACCAAATTACTAAAAAGTATATGGATAAATGGATATTATATAACCAGAGTAATTCATATATTACCATACAATAAACCAATGAAATTAGTATTTAGTCATCTTACAGTCATCTTATTGAAAACAGTTTAAGTTTGAAGTGAAATAGAAGGCAGATTACCAAAATAATGAAAGGTAAATGGATAAAAGGACAGTAGAAGGCTTTTTTATTAAACTATTCTTCAGGGGTTCATAGTTTAACAAAAAAGCAAAAAACATCCAACAATTTCTGTTATGAGTCGTGCTAAAAGCTAAGAATTCGACTCACAATGCACCCGACTGGCTGGAAGCTATTTACAATTACAAATTAGTAAAAAGATACTCATTGAAGAAAATAAAAACAATATGACAAAATAACAATAATATAATATTCTATATATATATATATATATATATATATAT
The DNA here is from genome assembly GCA_964019185.1 of Maratus speculifer. Classification (NCBI taxonomy): domain Eukaryota; kingdom Metazoa; phylum Arthropoda; class Arachnida; order Araneae; family Salticidae; genus Maratus; species Maratus speculifer. The sequence goes on from OZ025294.1 coordinate 351,336,177, forward strand.
ATATACTAAAATATTTATATACATTTGCTCAAAAAATGGCTTCGAACGTTGGCACTAATCTACACTACTTTAATCTTGACAAACATAACTTTTGAATGAATGGTATAATTTTAGTAATTTCACTTTATTTAGAAAAAGTTCATTTTAATAATGGCTTCATATCAATTTGATTAGAAAAAAAAATTTGTACGGTTGTCTGCCTGTCTGACTTTCTTTTTTGTCTGTTTTTAATCTCGCGAAAGAAATCTCTGCTTGCATTTGCCCCTGCACGGTAGATTTGAGGGGGCAGCAGAACTTCTTAATAACAAAATAGGTCGACAAAGTTTCCACTTTCTTTCTCTTTTATTTATTATTAAACATAACAAGTATAAATTCATTCACCTTTAGGGTCCAGTTCCTCGAACACCGTATTATATATCTACAACCATATGACAGACGAATAGAATGTCAAAAGTTGAGAGTATTCTATATTTTGAAATTAAATAATTTTATATTTATTTGATAATTTTAATAATTATTTTGCAATTAAAAAAACAGATTAAAAAAAACACTATTTCGATGTAAAGAACAGTTGCAATAAAACAGAAAAATTTGAATAGAAAATGATAACGACGTGCTAATTCTGGAGATAGCATCGATATCATGCACTAGATCCCCTTCCGCTCTACACTGATAACATCATATTTGCACAGTCCCTAATGTTCCAAAATCTTATTAAAATTGTCGCATATTTGCCTCATCAATTGTTTCTTAGAATATCATTATCCATAATTTATTCTACGTGTATATTCAATAAGCAATCCAAATAATTGCTTAGTTTTTATAGACATTTTCTTGAGCTAATTAAATAGCCAATTTTCATTTTGAAAAACAAGTAATGCAGCTTGAAATAATTCAAAGCAAAACTACTTAAAGCCTTTTATAAAAAAGAATTATGGAACTTCAAATAACATATGTAATTATAACAATATCTTTTTATAAGAAAGAACTTTCTTAAGTTAATAAAATTTTGAAAACTTATGATAATTTAAACCATCTGATGGTTATTATGAAACATAAGAAGGGAATTCATATTAAAATCATTCTTATACAATAAAGTTTTATTTGTTTGATGCTGTTTCAGGAGGAAAAAAATATAAAGACAATTTATGATAACGAGTGTCGTGTAGCTTGTTTCGTGAAAATGTTGAAATTTAGTTTCAATTATGGAGTTTATTATAAAAGATATAATGCGGTCTATTAAATAGAAGCCACCAGTATTTTTCAACAAAGGTCAAATGAATGGTACAGAAAAAAAGAGGCAAGTGTGGAAAACTTATGCTTGCCCCTAATAAAAGAAGACCTGACATTGCTTTAAAATTTAAATAATTATGTTAAAAATATATTTTTACGAATTTAAATTTTGTGTTTATTTAGAGTGGGAGTGAAAAAATATACTTCACAAAGCTATTTATATATTTATTCTGATTTATAACAATTTTTTTTTTCAAGATTCACAGTTGATCAACCAACCAATGAGATATTTCATTTCGCTTTCAAAAGTAAAAACATTTTAATAATAACAAGTTGGAAATTGCACGTAAAGCGTAGCAAATGAGGTGCGTTCGTCGATAACGAAGTTTTAAAATATTCAGATCTTGCTGATTGCTGATATAGTAGAGCGTACTTTGGATACAGTATAGTGGTCGAAATCTTTGTGTTCCTGTAAATGTGCAGGGAGTAATTTTTATTACACTTCAGCAACGTATATCTTATTCATAAAATGTGAAGTAGTTCAATATAATTAAAACACCCTCCAAACAATGTTTCCCCGTACAACATTATTTAGTGGAATACATTTGTGTGGCCCTGTCATTTAATAATAAATATTCTTTGCATCACAGATTATACAAAATGTATTTTTAGTACATATTTCACAGATTCATGTCGATTCTATTATATTCAAATCAGTGTAACACCATTAAAATGCATTTGAAACTTTTTTCCCCATTGACCGTAATGTAACGGAATACTTTTGATTGTCCCTGTAATTGATCAATGCATCCGATTTTCATAACATTTGAAATGACTCGACAAAATTATGTAATAAATATACATTTTAAATTTCAAACGATTAAAATGCATTTGAAACTTTTTTTCTCTTTGACCGTAATGTAACGGAATCCTTTTGATTGTCCCTGTAATTGATCTATCCATACGATTTTCATAAAATTTGAAATGACTCGACAAAATTATGCAATAAATATACGTTTTAAATTTCAAACGATTAAAATGCATTTGAAACTTTTTCCCCATTGACCGTAATGTAACGGAATCCTTTTGATTGTCCCTGTAATTGATCTATCCATCCGATTTTCATAAAATTTGAAATAACTCGACAAAATTATTTAATAATTATGTATTTTAAATTTCAAATGATTCGATTGGGTAGTTTTTGCGTTGTTATATGCGAACGGACAGACAGACAGACGGACAGACAGACAGACAGACAGACGGACAGACAGACGGACGGACTGAGCGACAACAATAGGTGCTACGTATTTACATAATTACGAACGCACCTAATAAAAAAAATTATGCAAAAAAATTGAAAAAAAAAATGTTTTTGTAGAGATTAATCTCGGGTATCCAATGAAAAATAACAATAATAAAAGTATATTGAAATACAAAACGAGGTATTACAAAAAATATTCCCCATTGGATTAATATTGGTGAGCGTGTGTTTTTGCGTGAGTAAAGTAGCTTCTAAATACTTAGTCCGGGAGCCGACCGTCGATTTACCTATGTATCGAGTAAAAGGACCGGACATACATCAAAATATAGGTCTCAATGTGCACATTAAGAATATCACTATCTGCCAGGTCCTATCCTGCCGGAACGCAAGGCAGCCGCACTTTTATGACGCCAAGTTTGAGTGTTTACCTATGTATCGAGTAAAAGGACCAGACATACATCAAAATGTAGGTTTCAATGTGCACATTAAGAATATCACTGGCTGCCACAAACATCAAAATGTAGGTTTCAATGTGCACATTAAGAATATCACTGGCTGCCAGGTCTTATCCTGCCGGAACCCGGTGGCAGCCACACTTTTATGACGTCAATTTTGAGTGTCTGCCTATGTATCGAGTACAAGGACCCGACATACATCAAAATGTAGGTCTCAATGTGCACATTATAATATCACTGGCAGCCAGGTCCTATCCTGCCGGAACCCGGTGGCAGCCCCACATTTATAACGTGAATTTTGAGTGTTTACCTATGTATCGAATACAAGGCCAAGACATGCATCAAAATGTAGGTCTCAATGTGCACATTAAGAATATCACTGGCTGCCAGGTCCTATCCTGTCGGAACCCGGTGGCAGCCGCACATTTATAACGTGAATTTTGAGTGTTTACCTATGTATCGAGTACAAGGCCAAGACATGCATCAAAATGTAGGTCTCAATGTGCACATTAAGAATATCACTGGCTGCCAGGTCCTATCCTGCCGGAACCCGGTGGCAGCCGCACTTTTATGACGTCAATTTTTTGTGCTTACCTATGTATCGAGTACAAGGCCAAGACATGCATCAAAATGTTGGTCTCAATGTCCACATTAAGAATATAACTGGCTGCCAGGTCCTATCCTGCCGGAACCCGGTGGCAGCCGCACATTTATAACGTGAATTTTGAGTGTTTACCTATGTATCGAGTACAAGGCCAAGACATGCATCAAAATGTAGATCTCAATGTGCACATTAAGAATATCACTGGCTGCCAGGCCCTATCCTGTCGGAACCCGGTGGCAGCCGCACTTTTATGACGTCAATTTTGTGTGCTTACCTACGTATCGAGTACAAGGCCAAGATATGCATCAAAATGTAGGTCTCAATGTGCACATTAAGAATATCACTGGCTGCCAGGTCCTATCCTGCCGGAACCCGGTGGCAGCCGCACATTTATAACGTGAATTTTGAGTGTTTACCAGTGTATCGAGTACAAGGCCAAGACATGCATCAAAATGTAGATCTCAATGTGCACATTAAGAATATCACTGGCTGCCAGATCCTATCCTGCCGGAACCCGGTGGCAGCCGGGCATTTATGACGTCAATTTTGAGTGTTTGCCTATATATCGAGCCAGTGGCAGCCAGTGATATTCTTAATGTGCACATTGAGACCTACATTTTGATGTATGCCGGGTCCTTGTACTCGATAAATAGGCAGACACTCAAAATTGACGTCATAAAGGTGCGGCTGCCACCAGTTTCCGGCAGGATAGGACCTGGCGGCGAGTGATATTCTTAATGTGCACATTGAAACCTAAATTTTGATGTATGTGGCAGTCAGTTATATTCTTAATGTGCACATTGAGACCTACGTTTTGATCTATGTCTGGTCCTTGTACTCGATACATAGGTAAACACTCAAAATTGACGTCATAAAAGTGCGGCTGCCTTGCGTTCCGGCAGGATAGGACCTGGCAGACAGTGATATTCTTAATGTGCACATTGAGACCTACATTTTGATGTATGTCGGGTCCTTGTACTCGATACATAGGCAGATACTCAAAATTGACGTTATAAAAGTGTGGCTGCCACCGGGTTCCGGCAGGATAGGACCTGGCAGCCAGTGATGTTCTTAATGTGCACATTGAAACCAACATTATGATGTTTGTGGCAGCCAGTGATATTCTTAATGTGCACACTGAAACCTACATTTTGATGTATGTCTGGTCCTTTTACTCGATACATAGGTAAACACTCAAACTTGACGTCATAAAAGTGCGGCTGCCACCGGGTTCCGGCAGGATAGGACCTGACGGACAGTGATATTCTTAATGTGCACATTGAGACCTACATTTTGATGTATGTCCGGTCCTTTTACTCGATACATAGGTAAATCGACGGTCGGCTCCCGGACTAACTCTATAAAAACTACTCGAAAATGTTTCCAAAAATAGATGGCAAAAAAAAAAAAAAAAAAAAAAAAAAAAATAATAATAATAATAATAATATTGTTTCCGTAACCGCTTCTTTAAATCTTGAAAATATACTGTTTCTTGGATTTCTAAAGATAAAAATAACGCTTTTTAGAAACGTTTTTAACTCGAAAGCCTTTATTATATATATTTTTGCTCATGGATCAATATTATTTTTTTTTCTAAGATTTAGATGTATCCAATTTTTTGTAGTGTCTCGAAAAACTATTAGGAGAAAAAAAATAGCCTTTTATAACTAGAACAGAAAATATTAATTTTTTTGTTTCGGTTTGTTTCCGAAATCTAGACGACTTCTTCTGAAAATGCGTTTTTATTCATGATGAGTTTTTTCACCATATCTCCTATTTAAATTGTTAAAACTCAAGAACCGTTTAATATAAATGGTCGAAATTTGGAACACCTCTTTTTCTATTATTATACTTTAATCTTGATTCAGCAAATTTGAAATATATATATATATATATATTTACTTTAAAAAATACAATTTTTTTTAAAGTTACATCATTAAAAAAATGAGTTTAAATATCTTTAATTTTTATTTAAATTATTATATTTTTTAAAATGATGAATAAAAATTAAAACATACATATTTCTGTGGAAAAAAAATTTAAATTTCACAACTAATATTTCGAGCTATAATGATTTAATTTTTTTTTTTTTAATTTATTTATTTTTTTTTTTTTTGTAAATTTTGGTAAATTTTATCATATGATATTGTTTACTAATAATATGATTAGCCATCCCAAAAAAATTAACAATTTTAATTTCATAATTAAAAATTATTTTAAAATGCGCTCCGGACTCCCTTAAAATTGCATATTCGTCATTGTAACTTTCAAAATTATTCGAATTTCAAAAAATCGCTTTTGCATTATATTATAGGCAATATAATCTATAGCAAAATTTACTCCCCCCCCCACCCCACCCCCTGTTCTCCAAAAAATATATTTTTTCCCTCTGCGTTTCAAACTGGTTTGTTCTTCTTCTTACATTAGCAACATTCATTTAAAAATTGTTTGTCTTATTAATTAAATATATTTTCTTTGCTAGAGAAAAATCCCATTATAGAACAAATTAATTGCTGCAAAGATGAGCCACTAATTGGAAAATGCTGTTCTATAAGCATTTAATTTATGTGAGAGGGACACAATGGACTTTTATTTTTGAGTATTTTTCACGTAATTCGTTAGTATAAAATAAATTAACAGCATTGTTTTCCATTGAATTAATAGATAACCATTCAATTTTTTTTCATTCATATTTAATTACAAATATTTTTTTTTATTTGTTTTAATTTCAAAAAATTGTTTAATTAATAAAACAAATGAAATGAGAATTATATTCAGTGCTATTACAGCATTTAGAAATTTCCTGGTAGTGGTACTTTAATTTTTACAATTTAGAGGTGTCTCGAGTTTACTAAAATTGCTATTTTATTATATATGTACTTGAGATAATATATAAAGATAGCTTGCTTTTTTTAAACCCTTTTCTCCTACAAAAGTAACATTAAAATAATTTGAAGAAAAAAAATCGAAAAATGGAAAAAAAAAGAAAAGAAAAGAAAAAAAAAAAAAAAAAAAAAAAAGAAAAAAAAAAAAAACCATTTTTTTGCAACACCATACAGATTCCAGTGGCGAATTTTTGTATTAAAGGTTTAATAAAGTTGGTCAAGCGGTTCTCAAGCTATTATAATACTCAGATAAGAATATGTCACTTTCAAAATTATGCGCTTAAAATTGCATATTTGTCGATGTAACTTTTATAATTATTCGAATTTCGAAAATTCGCTGTTGCGTTATATTATAGACATAATCTTAGGAAATTTTACTCCTCCCCCACCCCTGTTTTAATATATATATACATATATATCACTGAATTAAATTTTGCATTTACGATTAATTGGATAATTTAGAAATCATTTTTAGGTTTATCCTGATTTCTAATCAGAAATTAATCGTAATTAATGTGTCTATTTGGTATTACCCTTGATAACGAACCAAATACCACATTTCCAATTCCAATAATTCGTTATTGTTTTAATATTGCCAACTTTTATTGTCTTGTTTTAATTTGTTATTTTATGGGTATTTCTATATTATTGTAGATGTTAAATAGTAGTGTTGTATAATGTTTCTATATATATATTCCCTTGCGTTTCAAACGGGTGCCCTTCCACTTACATTAACAGCATTTATTTAAAAAATGTTAGCAATTAAATATACAGTCGACTCTCGTTAATTCGAAATCGGATGATTCGAATCTTCGCTTAATTCGAACTAAATATGAAGTCCCAAAATTTTCAATGCCAGTATAACGCTAAAAATTTTCATTAATTCGAACTCATTTTCTCTTGACTTCGTTTAATTCGAACTAACGAGAATTCCGATTTTTCATTTTTCTCTTCTTCTCACGGATTTCAGATCATTTGAATAACATTCTTTCTTTGATTTTTGTGAAAATTGTTCCGAACAAGTATACATATAATTTAATACATTTGATATCCACTTTCTTAGTGCCCCGTCTGTCCATCAGTGACGCTTTAAATTTTTCTTCCATTGTGCTTGTTTCTAATAGTTTATGTATTTATACATTCTAATTTAATTTTAAGTCATATTCTAATGATAACAGACGAAATAAATTTAAAAAACACTATAACATTAATTCCTTTGCAATAGTACCATATTAAACATGTTTTCATTTCATATGTTCCATAATTCGAACTTCGGATAATTCGAACATTTCTTGTGGTCCCGACGAGTTCGAATTAACGAGAGCCGACTGTATTTTCTAAGCTAGTGAAAAAGCTTATTATAAAATAAATTAATTGCTGCAAAGATCTCCGCGATCCACAGAAATGAGCCACTAATTAGAAGAAGATGTTCTAGAAGCATTTAATTTATGTGAGAGGGACACAACGGACTTTTATTTTTGAGTATTTCTCTCGTAATTCGTTAGTATAAAATAAATTTACAACAATATTGTTTTCCATTGAATTAACAGATAATCATTTAATTTTTTCATTTGTATTTAATTGCAAACATTTTTTTATTTGTTTTAATTATTTTTTAATAAATAAAACAGATGAAATAAGAATTATATTCAGTGCTATTACAGCCTTTGGAAATATTGATAGTTAAATTTGATTTGATAATTAAATAAGTGAAACAAACTCAATTGCTTTGTCTTTGACTGCAAATACAGATTTAGACTTATCTTGAAGCACACTTACAAAAGAAATTTCGCATTTTGAGTTAGATGCAATCCTTAGTTGCCAGAAATGAATAAAGATATTTGGTGATCCAGATAATTGAAGATTTTTCTTTGTTTTCAGATAATCTCAAAACAAAAAAACAAATATTTATTATCTAATTTTCAGTTAATGACACAATAAATGCATATATAGAATAGTCAATCAAACATTCTTGGTGCAAAGGATTGAATGATTAATGTACAATTCAACATTAAATTTTTATTAGTCTATTAAAAAATGCAAAACGACTTCTAGCTTTGTCAGCTTGGTATGATTGGAATCGGTATTCACCGGAGTAACACGAAAAGATTTCTCCACTGACAGCCTTATATTTATGTTGGAATTGTTTAATTAATTAATAAAAATAAACTATCTTGCATTATTTTTTAAGTACATTTTGATTCTTGGTACTGAATTCAATAGATTTTTTTAACATGTATACGTGTATAAAGCAAATTGTATATGCTTTCAATTTGTTAATCTTCAATTTTATTCTAAGAAAAATAAATAAATAAATAATGCATTTTTTATAACATTGTTTGATTAAGTGTTCATGTTAGGAGCAAATTCTTTTTCTAATTTATATTATGCTTGAAAATATTTTATTGTTAGCAATGAGCTCACTAATTTGAAAATATCGTATATTTTCGAAATTATCAAAATTTTTGATATTTTCGAAATTATCGTGATTTTTACGAATCCTAGATACAATAAATGCATGCATGGTTATAATCAATCAAACAATCAAGACAGTAAAGATTGGATGATTTATGCATGATTCAATTTTATTAGTCTATTAAAAAATGCAAAACGACTTCCAGCTTTGTCAGCTTGGTATGATTGGAATCGTTATTCACCGGAGTAACACGAAAAGATTTCTCCGGCGAGTTTTAACCGTCTCCTTTGATAGTATGCTCCTCACCTCCTCTCCTTCCTCTTTAGAATTGAAGCAGCCACTTTTATAGGGGAGCTGACTTAAGCAGAAAATTACGCCTCTCAGATAAGTTTTGAATGCTGCGATTTTATGTGGGTTGGCGAAAAGCAACAAATTAAATCAAATTAAAATGTGTTTTACAATTCCCACTGTTAACTGTATCGTGTTCTCGAAATCTACATTGTTAAACCAATTCGATACAAAGCCATTCAAAATTGGCATTTTGATCTTCGGAATTTGAATGCTTCTTCACGTAAGCGAATGTAAATTTTCCAAATTCGTTTTCGAAGCGGTGGATTTTCCAAGAATAGTTAATCAGCGTTTTAATCAAAGGAAAACAGCATGTTTTAAAAAGATTTAAGAATAAAATATTACTAAAAAAATATAAAAATGTATGACGGAATGAAATTGTTGACTTGCTTATAACACAAAATAAATAATGTGAACTTTAAAATGTTTAGTTTAACTTAAAATGCGATTAAAATAAACAAATAGATATCTTAATAGTTAATTTTGGTACTACTAGGTTATCCCGTCGACCAAAAAATGATCGCCAAAAAATAAGATTAAATGCCAATAATGGATGATCGTGAATGTCACATTCAATGACATTAAATACGATACACGTATTTAAAACATCATTAAGTTATTTTTATTTATATTTTTATCAATATTCTACTAATTATTTGATTTTTTTTCATTATTTTAAATAAAACATATGTCAATATGTATTATTTGGCTATTAGTTTGGCGATTTGTATAATTTGGCGAAATTGGTCGACGGGATAACCTAGAAGTACCTTAATTTTATTTAAAAACATCTTAGTACTTTCAAGCCTTTAATCAGGCTCTTCCTCAGAGAATATTTTCTTTATTCATACAAATACTGCATGATTCTGTTTTGAAAATGACATTCAAATCATTTTGAACTGAAGGAATTGGAAATTTTATGAAAATACGTCAATAGCTATTGCAGAAATCGTGAAAAGGACATCATAGCACCGGTACTTGTTGGGCCATTTACATCAAAATAATTAATAATTAGTTAATAATTTTCCAGTTTATATCAGGGACTAGCTTAAACTAAAGTTTTATTGAATTCCGTTCGTTATTTTTTGAGATAATGAACCCACAAAATTTGTGTCACATACAGACATACGCACAGACAGACTCACAGACCGACATTTTGTAAAAACGTGTTTTTCGAGTTCTCTAACCCATAAAACATGTAAATCAGTTGAAAACCCGATTTCGAGAATTCTCACGAATCCAATATTTTCTTCTTTTAAAGATATAAGAAAGTAAAAATTAATGTTAATACAAGTTCTGTAATTTTAGATGAAATATGGAATATTTATGCCAACTATTATTTACAGTACATTACAAAATATTTATCTTTAAGCTTTGATTTTTAGCCCTTTTTTCAACCGAATATACAGGGCTGCCACAGGTGAGGTTTTTTTAACTGTACCTTGCACCATTTTTTTTAAACACAAATTTTCACATTCAATTTGGTTTCATTTACAGGAGTAATGCGCTAAAAAATTAATTTCTTAAAGTAGTAGTGCTAATAGAATGTAAAAATAGGCTTCTGTGGCGGCCTTGAATATAAGTTATGCCAAAATGCCATTTTTTATAACATCTAGATTTTCTATTTGTGATAGAAGCAATAAGCACAAATTAATATAGATAATATAAATAAATGAAATGTAAAAATTAATAAAGCAATGTATAGAAAGTCAACACAATTTTATAAAATTAACTACGCTATTTTATCACAAATGTTTAAAACGAACGGTAAAAATATATCGCGACAAAATAACAAATATTTTTTAAATTTAATTTTAAACCACAATTTTAAAATTACACAGCTCTGAATAATTTTCATTTTAAAAGAATCCAATTTAAATTTCCAATTCTAGAAATTTTTACAAAGCTGTAATAATTAATTTAATCAACATCAGCTATTTTTAAAAACTGATAAGAGGGAAAATTTACATTTGAATGTAAATGAATATGAATGAATAATAGATGTATATTCAAATGAAGATAAATGCATATGTATCGAAATGAATATAAATGAAATATATATATGTAAAATAATAATTAAAAAAATCTCCTTAATTCTAAACTATTTCCAAATTCTTTTAATATTTAACTTTTCCCGTTTCTTTTTATAATATCTTAACATATTTATTTTAATTCCATACTTTTAATCAACTTTTCTTTATTTTATTTTATTCAAAAAAAACTTAATATGTCAAAGCAATTTTTTTCCTAAATTCCCAATATTTAAATTTATTCTTTTATTTGTTGCATAATATCTTTGTATTTACCTTCTAGAAAATCATTTGATTACCCGCAGTTCCCTTCTAAGCGACACTAGAAGCCGGATTGCATCATATAACCTTCCGATCAAATGTGAGAACACTTCTTCTCTTTCGCGGGTTGAAATTTCGCATTGGGTAAAACCACTATTTCTAATTAATTAATTGGCAACTTAGAACTTAGCCACAAAATCCTGTATTCCACCGTAGAGTTTGATAAAACCTTGTAACATTGGCTTCGGAGTGATATTTCTACGTTTTTTCTTATTCTAATAAAACTCCTGTCAGCTGGTGAGAAGAATTTATTTGGCGAAGTTCTATGATAATCACATCTTTTACTTATAATAGCTGCATCTTACGCCCAGAGAGGAATTGTTTTTCTGTGATGTGGAGTATGAATATATATGATTAAAAATATTCGACGCTTCTGTTTAATTTAAGTGGGAAAGATGCCAAAGGATATTTATTTGTTGCATTACGACCCGATAACACACGACTTAAATCTACGGGTGTTCTTGATGCAATTTTCTTGCTAAGTGGCGTGATTTAGAGCAGAATTTTACATTTTATCGACAGTATTTATCATAATTAAACTCAGCTATTGCATATATAAATGAGGACATGGATTTGAAAACTTCCCTTATCCAAAATTTTAATAACAACTTTTTTCTAACAATTGTATTGGTAAACCAACATCGTAAAAACACATCAACCAGGAAAATAAAAAGTTTTATTTTATGTTTCTACCATTGCAAAATCCTGGTTCACGATAAAAACCAATGGACACAATCAGTTGTGTCCATTATTAATTTTTCGCGATTTCCCTAAATTTGGATTTCTCGACAAGGCGAGTTTTGAAATGCACATGTTCATATATATACATAAAGGTCGCCTAAATGAAAGTGGCATTGCTTTAATAATTTCGTCATTTGAAGAGAAAGATGATTGCGCATGCTTATATAGACGGCGCAGAGTGCTGGATATGTATGCGATAGCGTCAGATCTCCCAGATGCGTATGTAATAGCTTGGGAGCATGTTAAAAGGCATCGTTCACATCATGGTTGCCTCTGAACGCGTGGTCGCGCTATTTTTTTAACAGCAATAAATAAATAAATAAATAAAAACAATAATAAAAATTAGTGCTAGAGAAATCTATTGTAGAAATAAAAATGTGCATGGCTTTCAGATCGGTGTTCCGATGGTATTGGAATTTTCGTAGTGGAAGAAGACCATATGTGCTGGACCAGATAGTGAGCTATCGTCAGTACTGCTTCATTCACTACGGAAATATCTGGACCATTGGAATACCGATTTGCATGCTATACACTCTGTGTCATACACATTTTGCATTCGACAATAGATTTTACTGGCATTCACACTTTCAACAATTAAAAATTGCACAACCGCGTGATGACACCATTTGGAGGGATCCATGATGCGAATGATGTCTTTTAACGTGCTCCCATGCTATCACACACGCATCTGGTAGTATCTGATGATATCGCATGTATTCCCAGCACTCTGCGCCCTCTACAAGAGCATGCATGCATAGTCATCGTTCTGTTCAAATGGCTGAGTTATTACAGCAATGCCGATTTCATTTGGGCGAACCATATATACAGAAAAGAATAACGTTGACATTAGAGATATAATTATAGAGTATTTTAACATAGTTGTACTACAGTTTGGATAATTTTTTTAAAAAATTAAAAAATTTAAAAAATTAAAAAATTTTTTCGTTGTGGGTAATAATAAAGTTTTATCACAAAAACGTCAAGATGAAAAAAATATCCTCTGAAGTCGGTTTCGATTTCTCTTAAAGATTAGTTCTTTAAAAGCAAGTATCAGATATTTACATTCCACAATAAAACTAATGGAATATTTTTTGTAATAATAATAATAATAATAATAATAATAATAATAATAATAATAATAATAATAATAATAATAATAATAATAATAATAATAATAATAATAATAATAATAATAATAATAAAAGCAGTTTTCTTTGATATAACTGCTGGATGTTTTTGTAGTATAGATTTATTGAAGAAACAAATAAATAATTAAGTAATTACGAATTTAATGAAAAATAAAATGCATTACTGACACGAAAGTTTAGTATTTCCAAATTCATCTACGATTTTCAGAAGTATTTTATTAAGCGTTACTTTATTTTCACAAATTTGTCTTTTATTACTTTTATAACTTCGGGTGAAAGAAAAAGAATCTTTCTGTCATTAATGAAGTTATATTTGACATCTTCAGATATAGATCAGATCAAGGAATTTACTGACCAACTATCTCCATGACAACCACACAAACAATCGATTTCCTTAAAAGTAATATATATTATTAAACCTCTCTTAAATAAGTTTTGAAAGAAGTCTACTTAATATATGCTGTCGGGGAATTCAAATATACAAGAAAAACTCTGTCAGAATGTTTACATATAAGTATATCTTATACCATTTTAATCCTACGAATATTTCAAATTAATCAATTGTATGAAAATCAGATTAAAATTATTACGGTTTGATAAAAGATATTGCGCTTAGAAAAAATAAATTAAATAAAGAGGAATGAAATTCATTACAAATATTTTCTTATCCCAGAACACTATAAGTGGGCAATGTATGCAAAATCCTTCGATAGTTATGGAAGAGGCCCCACCAGTGGCCGAGAGTACGGACCTCTCAACTGGTAGACGGCAGGTGCTGGGTTCGAACCCAATCGCGGCTGTCGGCCTAACCGTTCGGAGTTTTCCGTGGTTTTCTTCGAACCTTGCGTAAATACGGGTTAGGTTCCCTTAGAAAGACCCCCACGGAGGGCACTCCCCCTGGTCCTATATCCCATTAGCGTAGATAATCGGACGACAAAAATCAACCAAGTTATGGAAGATATTTTAAATTGCATTAACCATAAAAATGTTTCGAACAATGCAGGGATTCATTGATAATAAATTTGGCTATGCCACTATTTTGTTAAAATACGAATATGTGATGTAATTGTATTTTCATATTATTGGTAGAATTGAAAGAATAGCTAATCAAGAGATTCTACTTATATAGAATTTATAGGCGAATTCAGAAAAATCAGATGTGAAAAAGCAACAAAAATAACAAGGGCCGGAGCACATTTTAAAATAATTTTTATTTAGTGAGCTAAAATTTTAAAATCTTTTTGTGATAGTTAGCCATATCATTAGTCAACAAAATCCCGTATTAAAACTTATCATAATTTTAAAAAAGCTCAAAATTTAAAATTTATTTAAAAAATGAAGTGCATTAACCACTTCACCGTTTGCCCCGAGATGACTCGGGGGTAAAAGCATTGTTACAGGTTACCTGTTACAGGTTAAGTGGTTAAAATCGTTAGATTTTGAAATATTATTTGTAGAATTTAATTTTTTTTCATATAAATAAACAGAAATATATAAACTTTAATTTTAATTCAGAATTTTAAAAAATATCAATTTAAATAAAAAAACAAAAATATTTAAAATAAAAATTTGAAAAAAAAAAATGCAACTTAAAAAAAATCTGAATTTTAAGAGTAAATATTTTTTTTTTCAAATTTGCTGAATCAAAATTAAAGTAAAATAATTTTAAAAAGTATGTTTCAAGTTTGAGCCATTTATCTTCGTCGGTTCTTCAGTTTTAACAATATAAATAGGAGAAATGGTGAAAAAAACTCATCACGAAGAAAAATGCATTTTCAAAAGAAGTCGTTTCCAATAACAATCATTGCCTTCAATCTAGATTTTCAAAAAAAAAAAAAAAAAAAAAAAAAAAAAAAACATAAAAATTAATATTTTTTGTTCTATTTAAGTTAGAAAATTGATTTAAACGTCATTTTAAGTAGAAAAAAATAATGCAGTATTTATTTTATTTTATTATTATTATCTTTTTAATTTGAAGATTTATGTGTCTCGGACGCCCTTAAAGCAAAATGAAGAGGTTGGTTCAGATTATGTTAGAGATAGGGCTGAGCCAGTTTGAAAAACAGACTCTCAGCGTACAAATTTTAAGCGCTTTTTTGTCTCGCATTTTCAAAACAGGTGGGCACCAATGTACCTTCGCCGATTTTAATTAATTAACTTCATCTTCTTAAGATTAAACGTCAAAAATTTTTCTACTTAAATGCGCACTAGTTTTTCAAAATATTGATACGTTGCTGTTCTGTGTAACTTTAAATAATGAAATTTGTAGTTGAAAACTTGAATTTTATTTTGATTCAGCGCCTTTTCACTAGAAATACTTTTTTAAAAGGCTATCTATTTCAGTAGCTTTTAAATTAAGAAAACTTAATTTTTTTGTTTGTACGTCAATGTACGTTGAGTTTTTTTGCCCACCGCTCGACCTTCTGTTTCTCGAAGCGTTTCCATCCATCAACTGCCAAGTTATCATTTTTTTAGCTCACAGGCTATCATAGCCTGAGAGCTTATGTGCCCGTCCGTTCTGTATATACGTTCGTACGTTCGTGCGTAACGCGATAACGCATGATAAAAATATCCGATCCACTTGAAATTTTGTATGTAGGTATATCCTGACAAGGCGCTTCCCTGATTAGTTTTTGGAGTTCATTCGATATGTATAAGAGGGGGAACGGGGGGCTCATGCCCCTCCTCTAAGTTGATATAAATGGGATTTTCATGCAGAATTAAGTTTTCGTTCAAAATTTAGATTAGGATCATTCTGATGAGGCGATTCCGTGACTGTTATTAGGTGTTCATTGAATAAGTATAAATAGGGGGAACAGGGGTTCTAATGCCCCCCCCCCCCTTAATTTATATAAATGGGTTTTTCAAGCAGAATTTTCAGATTTCGTTCAAATCTCTGAATAGTTTTGGAAGTTTAATGGTTAAGTATAAAAGAGGGGGATAACTCCTTTTAAATTATATAAATGCTAAATGGGTTTTTATTAAGAATTATCTCATTTGCTCTGAATTTTGGATATAGATTTTTTATATGATAAAGCATGTCTTTGATTGTATAGGAGGTTCAATGATTAAGTATACAAAAAGAGGAAAGGGGAGAGCTGTTTACCCTTCTTAATTTTTTTTCGAACGGAATTAACCCTTGAAAATATAAGGCTTTAATGTACAATTAGTATTTGTAGCCTGTGAGCTGAATGCCATCAGTTTAACTGGGCAGTATTTCTTTATTAATATATCAACTAAACAAAAATGCGCTTTTCTAATTCAAAATGTGCATAATAATTGATGTAAATGAAATTTTTTTTATATAAAAACTTTGCATTTCTTAGTGATAATAATAATAATAATAATAATAATAATAATAATAATAATAATAATAATAATGCTCAACAAAGCAATAAATTTACAGGGTGTTAAAGTGATGTCACACCTAAATTATCTTTGTCATTTTATTTAACCACTTTCCTGATTTGTCCGTGCGTCATACGGGCAACGTGATTTTGTAAATCATGATTGTGCGGGAATACATATTCCAATCATATGATACATTATTCTCACCAGTAAATTTTTATTGCAAATTTTGTATTATTTAATTCAAGCATTTTTCTAATTCAATTAAGCAAAAATTTCTGTTTTGAAAAAGATGTTATAAAAGATTAAAAATTCTGTAAAAGACATTGAAAAAAAAAAAAGACATTATTAAAGGTTTTTTCCCCCAAAAATATTGATCAGTTAAGTAATTAGGTATATCAGGTATTCTATAGATGGCTCCATTTTAGTAACATCATTTCTTTATTTTAAGAAATTCTTTTTTTTTTTTTCGTTATTTAAATCGAGACATTTTTCAGGTAAATACGGCTTTTTTTTGTCGAAATGAGTGGTGTTAAAAAGTAATTATAATCGCTTGAATCCTGAAAGAGATTTAATTATTCAATATTTTGTTGATAATAATTAATAATAACTAAATTGAAAATTCTTAGTCTTTAAAAGTGTAACATCACTCAAACATATTTCAAACATTCAAAACCGAGTGACGAAGATATGTTTCAGTTTTTCTGTAAGACTTTCTACAGACTCCAATGCTTTCGAAGAATTAAAATGTAAGAAAAAGTCTGTGATATTGATTATTTATGCATCTTTTTCAATTTCAATACTTGAAATTACTATTCTATTGAAGCTCTATTCTTGGCATTCGCGCTTACTGAAATGGAGGTTTATTAAATGATAGTGTGTTTAGGAACATAAACTAAATAATTATAAATCTAATATAGTTTAAATATACACAAGAAATAGTGTTTTGCCAATAAATTATTATTTAAAAAATATATTATTAAATGTAACATGATAATATTTTTCCAACTTACGAAGGCCAGCTTTATGAAGGTTTGTTAAATGATATTGTGTATAGGAACATAAAATAAATAGCGATAAATCAAATTTATTATAAATATGCATAAGAAATAACATTTTGCCCGTAAATATTTCTCCATACACAATATCATATGCACTATGCATACAAAATGCTTCGTTAAGCATGCGATATATTTTAGATTGCATGTATTAAAAAATACTCCATTCAGCGATACTAGTGATACTGTATTTAAATATATGCATAATTTTGTTGAAAAATATCACAATATAATGGTTAATTTAATTTTCACGTTTTTGATATGTGGACAAAAGAATGTAGAAATGCCATAACTAATATCAGCAGATCTTCTCTCTATATGTATTAAACAAATTTCTATCTTCGTTCCGATTATATCAAAAATAGAACTGGTGCAGTAAAATGTAGAGAATGTGTTCTAACACTATATTTTCATTTTGATTAAATCAATTGTATGTTGAAAAAAATTATAATGAAAACAAATTTGTCTCATCATTTTGTTGTGATGAAATGAGACGTTGCTAATATTAAGCTTGAACTCGACAAAAGTCTATTTTTATTTTATCTTGTCTTATAAAAAAAATTATTAAGTAAATTTATTATTTATAAGTCTTTTAAAATTTATTTATTTATTTTATGTGCTGTGAAAGACTTTAGTAAGTGGTGCCATTTCTTACCAAATCCTGTTCGCCTCTAACAATTTGCTTTATAACACAAACCGATAGGCTGACGTTATGATAGTTAATTTAACTCCTGATTCTCGAAATAGGATTTGCCTGTTCATTCTTAAGGAGTGATGTACAGTTTATTAATAAAACAAAATAAAATAATTTAACAAATTTCAACAACCATTGGGAAGATTCAAAGACTAATAAACAAATTCTATGTTTAAAGGGGGGGGGGGGAAGAAAAAGAAAAAGGAAAAAAAAAATCATGGTCTTTTACAATTAATCGGTCATTTCTTTTCTATTTCTTTTCTCTTTTTTTGAGATTTTATAACAAATTAAAATTTGTTTCTGTTTGTAAATAGTTTAAATAGTGTTTCTATTTATGATAAATCGTGTTATTGAAGAATTTGGGTTAATGGCCTCGGTAATTGATAGGCAAAATCCAATAGACCTTTTACGTATGTTTTGTGCAAATACAATTCAAAAATAAACTGATAGAAAAAATAGTTTTCAAAACCAAATACCATTCTTCATCAGATCTTGTCGAACTGTTAGGTTCGAAATTTTCAGCTAAAATATTTTAAAATTGGATCAATGATTGGAAAAGGAAAAAAAAAATGAAAGCCTAGTGTGGCAATTGATTACAAGATGTACTTAACCATATTTCTTGGAAAAGGTACTACTGCAATTTTAGATACATCATCAAATTCAACATGTTCCATTTGAGTTACAAAATCTTCGCAAATGAATAATATTAATAAAATTGTTAATCGAAGTGTAATTTTGTAATGGAAACAGTTTAACAATGCATTTCTAAATATGGGTGGTATTATTTGCTAAATATATAAATTATTAATTTATGGAAAATACGTAATCATAGATTGATTTCCAATTTGACAATTATTGGAAGAAACTAGCGAAGCTCGTTGTAAAAAGTGGCTAAAGTACCGAAAGTCCCATGTAAGGAAAAAAAATCGAAAGGCATGTAACGAAAATACATAGCACCATTTGCTAATAAAATTTGACCCTTTGATTTCAAGTATTAATCACAAATCAAATAAAAAGTTTTAAAGAGAAGTAAGTTTTTAGAAGCATTGGAACTTTCACTGTAAAGCATAACACTTTATTACTGCGACGTCAGAGCATTCGTTTATTACAGTTCATTTAACCCATTAACGCCCGAATTATTTTCTTCGCTAAAATTTAAATTTTGTATTTTCCACCACTTTTAAAAGCAAATCAACTTTTATCTAAATTTATCGAGTATTCTGTTTAGTGAAATAAGGTATATATTTATCTTTATATATATTTATTTTATTATTGTAACCGTCCTCAAAAAAGGACGCTGGGCGTTAAGGGGTTAAGACAGTGAGTTTTTGCGCTTTTCTGCATTTTCATATTATCGTTCGTCAATCCACAAATATATAAAATTTAGTTTCACATTTTTGTGTTAAATTATCTTTTCATTTCTTTACATCCTATAAACTTCTTACAACATAATCATTTTATCGTCTTTATATCTAAAAATATTTTTGTCTGCAGCCAGTTTAGCGTGTTTTGAGAAAATTGAAAATGACGTGACAGCCGCTTATAATTCATTTATTAAAGAAAAAGAAAAAAAAGAAAAAAAACCCGCAGGTTTGCGCAACACATTTGTTGAATCACATTAAGTATAATCCTTAAGGGGTACTAACATCTGTTTGAAATTTCATACAAACTTCAATTTAAGTTAAATAATTTTGAATTTTCTGAAACTGTTAATTACATAGGTTCTGTTTCCAATCGCATTTAAAAATCACTCATATTCACGGAATAATTCCATTTCTAAAAAGATGTATTTTTCAGACAATGCAAATGTTATAAAAATTTACACACTTTGAAAAATAAACATATATTCGTATTTCATAGACATTCTTTTAAAATATTTTATTGCAAAATTTTAATTATTTAAATTTTTTTTTCGGTCCTATATGTTCGCATATTCTTAAGGATTGATCTACTGTGTGCGTCATAGCGCAAGAACAAAATGCAAAGCAAGTCCTTCAGAATACTTGTCTATACACATTTCCAGTTTGAATTATGGGAATAGGTAAAATTTATTTTAAATAAAAAGTTGTAAACTTGATATTTCCGTCATTTTTCATAAAATGAAGGGTACCAAGTTTTTGCCGTGGATTCAATTAAAAAAGAGAAAAGAAAATTTTTTAGAATGTTTGCTTAAGCACATTTCCCAGTTTAAATAATGGGAATGAAGGAATTTATTTTAATAGATTTTTTAGAAACATATACAACTCCATCTTTTTTTTTTTTTTTTTTTTTTTTTTTAATATGTCGTTCTTGCGGTAAATTCAATGAAAAAAGAGAAAAAAGAAGAGTCTTTCCGAAAGTTTGTTTACGATAATATACCTTTTCAGACTATAATCATACGAACAGTTGAAAGTAATCAAATGTAATAGAATCTTGACATTTTTAGCATTTACTAAAACGAAGTCTTGTTGAATTATACTTCGAGGTTACGAAAAGGAACTGAGTAAATTTATTAAAAATATATAAGAAATAATACATTGCAAGCAAATATTTCTGCTCCCAGAACGTTATATTCATCCCAAAATGCTTCATTAGGTATGTAATATATCTTCGATTGCGTTTATTCATAAAAAGTTTTCGAACAATGCAGGTTTCTTGGATACTACATTTAAATAGAAGCATATTTTTCTGAAAAATTTGTAAATGAATATGTGAGATAATTTAATTTACATATTTCTGATTGGCATATCTAATTTAGGGATGCCATAGGTAACATTTCGAAAAGTCAGATGCGAAAAAAATATACATAAAAAATTTCATTTGTATATTAAAACATATTTCAATGTTATCTCTGATTATTTCAAAGAAAGGATTGAAAAAATTCACGGAATAATTCCACTTCTGAAAAGATGTATTTTTCAAACTGTACAAATATTATAAAAAGTTGCATAATTTGAAAAATAAACATATATCCGTATTTCATAGCCATTCATTTAAAATATTTTGTTGCAAAATTTTAATTGCTTAATAAGTTTTTCGATCCTATGTTCGCTTTTTTCTTAAGGATTAAACCATTGTGCGAGTCATGGCGTAAGAAATAAATGCAAAACAAGTCTTTCAGCATACTTGTCTATATATATTTTCAATTTAAGTTATGGGAATAAGTAAAATTTATTTTAAATCAAAAATTGGAAAATTGATACTTCTGTCATTTTTCATAAAATGTAGGGTTCCAAGTTCTTAACGTGAATTTAATTAAAAAAGAGAAAGGAAATTTTTTCAGAATGTTTGCTTATGCTCTTTTTCCAATTTAGATCATGGGAACAGGAGAAATTTATCTTAAGCAAATTGTAGAGAAACATACAATTTCGTTTTTTTAATAATGAAGGATGCGTTGCTCTTGCTTTGAATTCAATAAAAACAGAGACTTTCCAAAATGTTTGTTTACGATAATATAACTTTTCCAATTATAACCATATGAAAAGTTGAAAGTAATCAAATGTAATAAAATCTTGACATTTTTCGCGTTTGCTAAAATGAACTCTTGTTAAATTATACATTGAGGTTAAGAAAATAAACTGAGTAAATTTATTAAAAATATATAAGAAATAATACTTTGCAGGCAAATATTTCTCCTCGCAGAACGTTATATCCACCATGCAAAATGCTTCATTAGGTATGCAATATATCTGCGATTGCGTTTATTCATAAAAGGGTTTCGAACAATGCAGGTTTCTTCGATACTGTATATAAGCACATTTTTCTGAAAAATTTGTAAATGAATATGTTCGATAATTTAATTTTCATATTTTTGATTGGCATAGCAGAATATCTTATTTAGAAATGCCACATAGGCGACGTTTAGAAAAGTCAGGTGCGGAAAATATAAAAAGATATCATTTGTATATTAAAATATATTTCAATTTTACCTCTGATTACTTCAAAGAAAGGACTGAGAAAAATTTAAAACAGAAAATAAATATTCTGACTGTCAGCTTGCATCTTGATTAAATCAAATAGGTGTTGGAAACTTGATTTATTGTATAGTAATTTTATTGATTGGTGAAATACATTATGCATAAAATACATTAAGACATTACTTTAAAATATCAGTAGTATAACATGAAACTAAACGAATATAATAAAAAACTAAGGTGCTACTTGGTTATTCCATCAAAAAAATTCGTCAAATTATACAAACCGACAAAGTAACAGCCAAATTATGCATATTGACCTAATTTTTATTTTAGATAACAAAATAATAAATAAATTAGTAAAACATTAATAAAAAGACAAATAAAAAGTTGAAATAAAAATCACTTGATGATATATTAAACACGTATTTCGTGTCTAATGTCATTAATTGTTGGTATTTAATCTTGTAATTTGGTGACAATGTTTTTGGTAGAAGGGATAACCAAGTAGTACCAAAACTAATGTTCTTAATCAAGGGAAAACGATAGATTTTTCTAGTGAATGATGATAAATGTATTTTTAAGGTTTTTAAAAACTGTTATATAATATTTTACAGCAATGATATATAGCGGGCCAGAGCCGAAAATGGCATTTTTTACACACGAGACAAACATGATTTTTGTGCCCCCATCCCACCTCCGCAGGATAAATTTACAAAGAATATTTTACTTGATTTTTAATGGCTTACATATTTTAATCATAAAATACGTAATGCTGAACTACGTAATGCAACCAGTTTTGTCAAATATTGATTCAATAAAATACTTCAAAACTGTCAAAACTAAAAATATCTCTCATATAAACCAAGTTTAACAAGTACGTCAAAAGTGGCAAATAGGGTGCTTTTGCACTATAACTAGTCTTATAAATATTCAGATCTTGGTGCAATAGTGCTTGGTGAAAATAAGCTTTGATTTATTTTAAAAGCGTGAACTAGTTTTATAAAAAGTACAAAAACAAAGACATCCATGATAGTGAACCCATGTGGGTGGTTCCAGAGAGATAGACTCGAAATGCTTTCATAGATGCAAATCTTTCTCACAGTTTTATTAATTTTTCTAATCAAATAAATAAATAAACAAACCTAAAACTTCAGAAATCAAGAAGGAAAAATTAAGTCTCTTTATCCTTCGTATAGAACAGCCAATGGGCCAATTTGACTACAGCAAAAAAATAAAAGCTGAACTTTCATGCATATGTGTCTTGAAAGAGGTGATAAAAGGTGAAAGATGTTTACTTTTATGTTATTTCTTAAATATAAAGAAAGCTAATTCCAATTATTACCAAATTTAAACTTTATATAATTACACCTTAAATACACTTATTAATAATAACTAGAAATTGTGGAAATATGCATGAGTGTGTTTCTGGTTTTTAATGCGTATTTACAGGTTTTGAAAGTATGTCTTATACAAATGTTAGCGATTTTGAAGAAAGCATTATTTATACTAGAATTTTACTTCCAAAACGTCTAATAACAGGAAACCTTCAAAGGGGCACCAAGAAAATCGTCAAAGGGCGCCATGGCGCCCGCGGGCGCCGCGTTGGACAGCCCTGATATAGTTTGTTAAAGATGGGTAAGTCCAATCAATCGTATGCTGTTAATTTAGTAAAAAAAAAAAAAAAAAAAAAAAAAAATATATATATATATATATATATCTGCGTTTAAATTAAAAAATCAATCTGTGCTGTTAATTTAGTAGAAAAATAATTTTAATCTGTGTTTAAATTAAACATTTTTTAAAAGTTACTACAGCACATTTACTTAGTAGATAATTTGCTGATTATGTTTTTTAATTTTATTAATGCCTAAATTTATATAGTGTATTCGGATATAATGCTCTTTTTCCTTACCTCCCGATAAGGTCGATATAACGGGAGGCTAAAGTTTTTACTAATGTGTATAGACAAATTGTATCTAAAAATCAATTATTGGGAGCTCTTAAAAGATTTAATAAATCATTAAGTGAGAAAATGAAACGAACATATGGCCTTTTCAACGTAAGTGAAATCAGGATGAAATTTCGATCCAGTTTCATAATCTCAATATTGAGATTAGTTCATTGTGGGTTAGACAGTTGTCAAATAATCATTAAAGCTGAACAAGAAAGAAAAAAATATGCATCATGTATAGATTATGAAACACTCTCCAACACTAACTGAATATTATTAAGAATTTCATTTTTTCCTACAGTGAAATCGATCGTAGTCCCTACTGTTATTGAATTTTTCTGTGCGGCCTTGTAAATGTCCGATAAATGCTATGTACTGCATAATCTATAGAAAACATGTTCTAATGCGCCTCAATGACCATTTTTAAAATCCTTATGTTTGAAGTATCACCGCATCATTAAAATATAACATTAACGTTTTTCACAAAAATATTAATGTAAAGGAAATCTTTTATGCGTTACTGTAAACGAACTATACTATAAACTCTACTAATTCTATTCCTTTGGTCAGTTTTATGATAAAGGCAGAATATATTTAAAAAAAAATGCTTTCAAATTGAGCATTTTGAATAGAATTACCCGAAGCGATCGTGATTGAAGAGTTAAGGATATATTCTAATAATAATTTAATTTTCTAATTAATCTAATATCTAATTTTCTGACTCATTTTTAAATTCATTTTTGCACTCAAACTAAAGCAGTTGGCCGTTTCTTTTATTTAGGAACTATATAATGTTGCGTATTGGTCAATATTTTCATAAAAGTAGAATATATTTCAAAAAATGATGTCAAAAAAGGCTGGCATTTTGAACCGAATTTCCCTTAAAATCATTCTGATAAAGTCAACTCTTACAAAAAAAGGAAATTAAAAACTCTCCAAAAGCGGCCAAAAAAATTTGTGGAATTGGGTTTATCCCTAATCATATTTTATTTTTGTTGATGAAATGAGAACTTAACTTCGAAATCTACCTGCATCTGTAGGCTGAGCCAACCGGGATTTTATAATTTATAAAATAAAACAAATAAAAACTAAATGAACTGTAAAATAGAAAGTTAAAAACCATTTATTCTTGAAAAAATATATAATGCTACACTGTTAAAACTAATAGTGACACATTGCACCTTTTAAGGGTGAAAGGCTTGTCTCACTGGTGACACCCCTAAAGGAGCCAAATTAGCACCTTTAATTAGGGTGAAGAGATGGCACCCTTAATCCAGAGTGCCCAAACCATTAAAATTACACTAAACTGTGTATGAAACATTTCTGTGATGAAAAATAAGAAATTACCCTAACCTGCTTTCGGCCCTCGATGGATTCGAACGCAGAACGTCTGATTACAAGCTCAGCTCCCTATCCATTCGGCCATCAAGCTCCCCTTCAAAGTCTCCCTGAAATGTTCATATGTCCTGAAATTCAAAGGTTGCTTTATATAAAAAAGCTCGCCAAAAGTTACCCATCCGAAGTTCTAAACAAAATTGGGATAGCGTACAGCGCTGATAGTCATCGTAGGAAAAAATTGCTGTGTTGATCCACCAGTGACAGCGAGTTGAAGTACAAGGATACACGTTACAAAGCATGCACAAATGACTAAGGGGTGAAAATCTTCCAACGGTATGCATTGCGCGGCACCCTAATTAGCGTGAAACACCCAATGGTGAAACAAACACATTTTCAAGCCCGCTGGTGCCAAGTGATTTAATCTTTTCGCCCCTGGGCGTCAAATGCAACCGGTTCGTCACCTTTATTTTTAACAGTGTAGCCTTAAATTTGTAGATTGTCTTTAAACTCTTTCGTTTATAAATTTCCTTTAATTACATGAAAGTAAGATAAATTTGAGTTTATAATTCTGTATTTAATGCGTTTTTAACACGTTCGCTGCCACTCACGCGAAAGCGCGTGATATGGCGCCAAAGTTAAGGGGCCACTCACGCGCTAGCGCGGTATGTGGGGTGATGTCCAATAGACAGTCACGCGATGGCGCGGGAAAATCTTTCACTGATTCTTTGTTATAAAAAGTAAATCGGTTTCTGGGAAAACCCATTTCTACAGTGCGGCATTATCTAGCATCCTATCTTTACGTAAGCGGCAGTTAACGTGTTAAAAAACACGTTTGATTAAAACAAAACTCGCCATTAATTTTAAATTAATAAAAAATGCAAAAACTCAAAAATTGCAGTGCAAAAGGTTCGCACGGGTCTATTCGTACTACTAATAATATTAATCTTATTCCTGAAAATGAAAATTTGTCTGTAGTACTGTAATTCTTCACAAATCCACAGTTTTGAAGCCAGAATTGTGAAATGTTACGCATATATGTATTAAAATATACGACCTAAGCAACTAAAACAATCCGGAATCAAAATAATTTATATTTCATTTTTAATTAATAAAAACCATCAATTTAACAGTAATTTCCAATCAAATTTAAACTTTTTTTTCTATTACATATGCCAACTATTAAAAATGAAAAAAAAAATATCCTATCACAACAATTATTTTTCTATTGTAAGAATTCCATGTGAAAACTGAAAATAAAAACAAAAGGTGAATATTACATCATATATAATGTCATGGATATCAGCAGGTGAATAAATAACATCATATAAGTTCCAAAAAACGTATCGAAATATAATAAAAACCAGATTGTGGGAATATTGGCATATTTTAACATTTTGATGCTCTCTGAATTTTTTTTCGACATTTTTAAATATATTCCATATATATAGGTAAATGGATGTGTGGAATTTCCGCAAAGGTTTAGTTTCCTACAGTTCATTCTTAGAAAAGAACTGAAATAAATTTCTATTTTTAAAAAAAAATAATGTTCGCAGAATTTTTGCTCTTATCATATTTTTCCACATGAAAAAATATTTAAATCATAAAGTACTCGGAAAGAACTTGTTATCAAAAGGTTTTAATTTTGGTCTCAATCCAGATCAAAGATTATATCTATTATATAAGAAGATAATTTATTGACCGGATTAAATGAAAAAAAAAAATGGATAAGTTTGATAGTAGATCTCACAAACGGTTTCGTTTAATATGTCTTTAAAAAATCCTTATCCTCTAATTAATAAATCCAAATTATTAATTTCTAACTGTTAAATTTTTAGATAGATGGTAGCACCAATAACTTTGATTTTAAATTAATTATAACGGGACGTTATTTATTTTAATCAAATTAAACATGCTCAAATCAAATCCAAAATTATAAATTTTTCGAAAAGCCGAAATACAAAAAATAATGAAGATATAAATAAATTTTAAATTTCTAAAAACGAAAAAAAAAATGTTTAAATTAAATTTAAAATACTGAATCATGAATAAATTGCAATAGTTTTTAAAATAGAAAGAAAGTGGAGTCTCAAAAAGTATTATGAATATCAGATAAATGAAACCTCAATAATATAAATCCTTAAATTGGCAAAAATAGGAATTTGTTTTCTAATTAAATTCATCTTAACATAAAAATTTCAAGTTCCAGCATAGGGGATCGAACTATGAGCCTTTTGCTATACCGGGACGCGGCAGCAGAGACAATCACCCCATTGAATTCACAGATGAAATTCTAGGATTAGTTAAATCTCGATTCCATATTAAAAAGCAATCGATCTGCCAAGGGACCTCTTGATGTAAAACACATAAAAACAGGATTTTAGTGGTTGACTTATAGATTTACTATTATGTTTTCCTGCGCCCAATCCTCTATATTTTTGCACTTTTGGGTGTAGGAAGGTACAATTGTAAACTTACGAATCAACTGCTAAAATCGGGTTTTTAAGTATTTTCCACATAGATATGACTCTGCAGACCGATTGCGTTTTAATTACCGATTGCTGTGCGAATCAAGATTTAATTAATCGTAGATTTTCATCCATGAACTCGATGAGATGATTGTCTGTGCTGCCGCCTCCCTATATATGTTTATTAGCGATGCATTTTACGTCCAAGCTATTATATATACACGAAAAATGTTGAAATTAAGATTCTCTTTTAAATTTTAAATCGCAGAAATGAACGGGTAACATTGAAAAAAATCATTTAATTGAAATAATAACCTTTTTGGAAATTTTATGATTTGTCCTGTGACATGAGGTGTTTAGCTGTAAGTTCACAAAACTGCAAGTCTCTGAGTTATACAGTTTTTGTGTACGGACGGACAGAGGACAGAGAGGAATAAGTTTCGTCAGATAAATAAAATCCTAAAAAAGAATGAAAATTACGTACAATTAATATGCAATCGTTGATTTTTATTAAATAATAATAATAATAATAATAATAGTAAATAATGATTCCTAATTTTTTTAAGTTAGAACCAATGCATTTATTCACGGATGACGATTTTACAGGAAATTTGTTTATTTTTTATTAAAAAAAAAAAAAAAAAAAAAAAAAAAAAAAAAAGAAAGAAAAAAAGAAAAAGAAATGTGCATAGAAAATAATAAACTCGACTGTTTTTAAAGTCGATAATTATTTAATTATTACTTATGTTTAATCTTAAAGACGAAAACAACATCAAAGAGAATTATTTTTAACAATATAATCTCACTTTACCACACGATTCTTCTAATTGTATATTTAATTTTTTAAACTGCCTGTTAAAAAGAAATCATTTTTTTTATATTCATAACAACCTTTTTTTAATTTTGAGCTCGTTTCTCAATATATTTTTTTTCTTATTCATAAAAATAATTAAATGTTAATACACGTTTAAGAAAAAAAAAAATCTACAAATAATTATATATTACTGGCGTTTCATAAAAAAAGAGACAACATCAAACAGTAATGAATTATTCACAGAAGATGTACCATAAGTGATTTTAAAAATCACGTTTAATTTCATGATTACAATTAAAAGTATTAAAGCCATTCTTTTAAAGCATATCGATGTTTATCTTAAAAATTATGTAAGATTTCTAATTTGTTTTCAACTCATAATCAGAAGTTAGTTAAAATTGAACTATTGATTGATAAAAGTATATTAAAATTACATTACGCTACATTTTTTAAATTTATATTTTCTACATTTTAGTGTCTTAAATATTTTAACGTTCAGTTTCACATACAGTTGGCATATTCTAGCGATCATGATTAGGAACATAATGATCTCCATTTTAAGCAACTCGGAGTATAGTCGTGACCATAAAAGGAGTTATTTAGTAATCATGATTTGTAAGATAAACATTGAATGCTTTTAAAAGAATGGTTTTAAAATATTTAATTTCAATCATGAAATTAAACGTAATTTTTAAAATGCCTTATCTTTTTTTTTGGGGGGGGGGGGGGGGGGCACGATGGCTAAATATATGCATGCTCAAAAAATGCGACGCCGCCCCCTTGAATTTCAGTCATAAAATTAAGCACGATTTTAAAGACAAACATTGAATGCTTCTAACAAGGGTGAGGTAGTGCTCGCTAAGAGCCGAACGACTATTTTCTACCACTAAATTTTATAATATTTCTCGATTTATTTAATGAGAAAATTTCTGAGACTTAATAAAGCAAAGAACACTTTAAAATTTAGTTCTGAACCATTGGAGTCAGAACGCTTTCATCACTGTTTTAAAAGAACGTTAAAAAAAAGAAAAAAAAAATACTTTAGTTACATTTATGAAATTAGATGCAATTTTTAAGGTAAACATTTAACAATTTTAAAAGATTGATTAAAAAACAACACTTAGAATTGTAATCATGAAATTAAGCGTGATTTTAATGAAAAACACGAATATTTACAAAGAAATAAAAAAAAAAAAACTATTTTTTCTTTTACACTTATTTTTTAAAATGATAGGAGGAAAAGAAACTTTAGTTAAATTTAAAAATTCCGAGAGGGGCAATTCCCTCTTCCTCTACTCCTGTACTCTGTCAATCAGTGCATAGATTTTTATTTTCCAAAGAGTAATGTCTTAGCTTTAGGATCTTGAAAGCCCCTTATTTTTTTCTTTTCTTATTCCTCAAAAGTTAACGCAAAGCAGAACGCAAATATGAAGCTTCCATCTCATATCTCACAGAACAGTGCGTGACAGAAGCAGATGTCATGGTCACCATAGAAACAAATAAAAATGTTGATCTTAATTACTGTAAGTCTGAAACTTCGTCTGTTTATAATTAAGGATTTTGGCTGAATAACATATTCATTTGCAACCCGAAGATTTGAAGAGTTCACACGCTTTTAATGTCATTATGAATAATAGATACATCATGATTTTTCCACTTGTCAGCTTTTCGAAATAAAATGCTTTCAGTTAGAATTAAAATCAAAGTTTAAAGAATTTACATAATCTTCATCTAGAGATATCCTCAGAGAAGGCAACTTTGAATATTTTTATTGACATTTACATTAATCAAAGAGTTTTAAAAAATGATTTAAACATAGTTTTACAAAGTATGTAGAAATGATTTATATTGACATTTTCTTTTATTCAAGTACTTTTACTACGTTTAAATGTGGTAAAACTACTAAAAGTTTTAAATAAAACTTCCTATATCACTGTTAAAAAAATCAGTAAAGTTATTTTTCTAGGGAACTGGAATTTATATAGAGCTTCTTATACGTAATGATAGCAACGAGAATTCATGTAACAGATACGCATTCGCACTGTAAATGAAAAAATCTGAAGGTCACTAAGAATTTTTAGAAAACTGGGATGCCTAGAACTTTTTATGTAAGTACAATCCGGATTACAGATAAAAAAAAAAAAAATTAAGATTACTGTGATTTTAGTAGATTCTTTTGTAAAACTACAGGTTTTTGTAGTTTTACGAAAACTAATTTTGTAGATTTACATTTTTTGTACAGTGTACAAAATAAAATTTGATAAGTATACAGATATCCTAACTTTACGTCTGTAAAATTACAGATTTATTTTTTCGTTTACAACGTTTAGGGGATGAAGAAAATAAAATGTATATTTAAAGAAAAAATAAAACTATTAATAATTATATAACTACCCTAAAACTTTTTTCTGTTATTTTATCTATTCCTTTATCGCAAAACAGTATTTAACATATTGAATGTGT
Organism: Maratus speculifer; assembly: GCA_964019185.1. NCBI lineage: Eukaryota > Metazoa > Arthropoda > Arachnida > Araneae > Salticidae > Maratus > Maratus speculifer. The sequence goes on from OZ025294.1 coordinate 351,367,646, forward strand.
TGGGGAATAATATTGTGCCAATACTAAATTCATCAGAAATCTTTCCAATAAAACAGTAATATTGATTAAATATTTATTTTACAATGGAATTATTTGTGCGCAATTCAATGTTAAAAGAAATATTATATAAAAAATTTGTCTATCGCAGATATGGGCTTTGTAATAAAAATATTTGTAAGGGAATGTCGAAATATAACCATCAAAGGTACACTAATCGGCAAAGTGAAAGCACACCTACGTCGAATCAATATTTCATACCAAGAATGGCTAAAATGTAACCAACATTGATCAGTATGGATAACTGATGCCCCAATATTGTTTTAATATTATGACTTTACTTTCAGTGATAAATTTGTGTAAATATTGTCTATTTAACTGAAAAATTCAAGTATTTGTTTCACTTATAAAAGGCTTTTCTTGATGTTTTTAAACGAAAGAACATTTTAAACGAAAGTCATCAGCAAGATGACTAAGGGGACGCAGTACCTTGAAATAGGTCAAAATACAGAATTCCTTTTTTTAATATTAACTGAAAGCTTTTTTAAAATGTGAATATTTTGAACCCTCATTTTTATCTATACGACTATTGTATCGTGAAATATTGTCAATTTTGTTATTAGATCCAGCGCAATCGCCCACACAAATGAAAACTTTAAACTCATTTTTTTCCATGCTCATATTTTTATATCTTGCTTGTTCGATAAATACTAAGGCCTTTTCGCTAATTTAAATAGAGGTTTGAATTGTTTGTACTTGTTTTCCATGGTGTATTTAATATTTTTGTGCATGGATTTAACATTCGAATATATAGTTATTTAAAAAAATATTTAAATTTACAGTTTGTTGAATTTGTTTTTCATTTTTTTAATATGCAGGAGAGAAAAAAAAATCATATTAAACGTTAAACCTTATACATCTAAAATTACATGCGCAGTTTTACTTGGTATATTTCAATGAATGAGGAAAAAAATTGAAGCAAAAATATTCATATTTATAAAAGTATTAAAACAAATTTAAACTTAATTTTTTTAATTAAATTTTAGTTAAAATAGGCTGTTTTACAAGATTTGTTTTTAATTTTGTTTATTTTTGATATTAAATATTATGCCACCACATATGCTACAGTATTATTCAAAATCAAAATTGAAGAGATTGTTTCAAAAGTACACTGTGCCCTTAAATATAATTGTTTAACGCACTCCGAAGTAGTAATTATACTGTAATGCTCTTTTCTTACATTTTATAAATGATTCTAAATTAAATTATCTTAGAACACAGTGATCGTGCATTAAAAGTAAATGCCTTCTGATAACGTTGTAAGATAGAAAGTTACCGCTATTATTATTTTTTATGAGTTTAAAGTCATATATTTTAATAAATGATAGTATGGCAAACGCTATTTTGTTTATGTAAAGATAGGCCATTACCATAAATGATATCTCAAGTAGCTATGCTTGAAATAAAAATTGATATAGGAATAAAATATAGATGCTTTTATCTAAAAAGATGTAAAATGAAACTGCTGGAAAATTTATTACAAACATTCCTTTTTTATATTCGTATCAATTCAATTTTTTAATAATATTTATTTTGTTATAATGTAAATTATACTCTACAATAGTCAATAAAGTGCTCTTTTTTTTATCCATTTTACCTTATAAAAACATTTTCCTTGTTACTTTTATAAGTGAATGTACATTCAGAAGTAAATTTAAATTAAAGTAATTCTTCAACTATTTTCAGTACTCAAATAAAAGAATATATATACATATGTGAAAACATAAATACGTTTTTATCGAATTGCAATGCAATAAAAAAAAAATATCCCCGGAATATGTTTATCGAATTTTCCTTTCTTAATATGTATTTACTTAAGCACGCATTTCATTTCACTTTTATGACTTTCCCGACGTATCTATTCGCAATTCTAAGACAAAATAAATTGAATTTTCCTCCAGTATCTATTTCGCGTAAAAGGAAACCATAACGAACTATATCCCACAGATCAAAACATTCATACAATATGAGCATAAAAACACTTTCAAATCCATTTGAAATCGATTTTCTAACCAGAAGACCCCCCTCAAAGGTAACAACGTAATAGAATAAAGAAAGAACTAAAACTCGACAGAATAAACGAATTTTATATGTTGAGCAAATAGTAAAAACAAACAAATATGGCTGCATATATACTTTTACAACATCTTGTATAGCAATTTTTTTTTCACTGGCACTACAGATAACAACGATGTAGCAAGAAATCGAAATTACTTCTACTTTGAATGTTGCTTTCGACAAGCGAGTATAAATAAAGTCGAAGAATTTATAGAGACGTTCTCTATGCAATAATATGTATGCAGTCGGATAACAGTAAACCGAAAAGGAGAGTGTGTAATATTGCAATCTGTATGCAGTGAGGTGTTGTAAGCAACTCTTCCTGCATGAATTGTGAGCGATATTGCACCACGGAAGGGAACAGAAAGTTTAGATATATATGTCAAAATGTAGAGGATGTCTTCCTCATCTGTGTTATAAGTTAGTAAGACGTGAACAAAATATTCCTTCTCAAAATCTGAACATATTTTGATTTTCATCTTTGTGATTTTGTTTCAGATGGAAAACTGTGTTATATGTTTCATATACCACTTCAGAAACCGAAACAAAATCTTCTAATAAAAAATATATTGAACAGAATCAACTTGATACTGTTATTGTACTATAACACATGTTTTTGAACATATGTCTTTTCCAATGTTCTTCAATGTTTTCTTTTTTTTTTTTTTTTTTAATTTTGAAGACAGTTCCTAATTCGATGAACCTTCTAAAACTTACAATTCATATTATATGGATAACGTTTGAAAAAGAGGCCAATAGTTTTCATCACAATATTTATTTTATACTGAAAATCATTTAATTTTTCTAGTTTTTTTCAAGTCTTTTTATTTTTTTTAGTATTAAATATTGTGCCACCACACGTGTACAGTATTATTCAAAATTAAAACTACAGTGATTGTTTCAAAGGTAAACTGTGCCCTTAAATAAAAATTTTTAACGCACTCCGAAATAGTAATTAGGCTGTAACGCTCTTTTCTTACATTTTGAAAATGATTCTAAATTAAGTTATCTTAGCTCAGTAATCGTGCATCAAAAGTAAATGCCGATGTAAGATGTAAAGTTATTTGCTATTCCAATTTTTTATGACTTTAATGTCATATATTTTAATAAATGATAGTATGGCAAACGCTATTTTTTTTATATAAACATAGGTCATAACCATAAATGGTATCCCAAATAGCTACGCTTGAAATAAAAATTGATATATGAATAAAATATAGATGCTTTTATCTAAAAAGATGTAAAATGAAACTGGTGGAAAATTTAATACAAACATTCCTTTTTTATTTTCGTATCAGTTCAATTTTTTAATAATATTTATTTAGGTTATAATGTAAATTATATTCTACTTTAGTCAATAAAGTGTTCTTTTTTATCCATTTTACCTTATAAAAAATTTTCCCTGTTACTTTTATAAGTGAATGTACATTCGGAACTAAATTTAAATTAAAGTAATTCTTCAACTATTTTCAATAGTCAAATAAAGGAATATATATACATATGTGAAAACATAAATACGTTTTTATCGAATTGCAATGCAGTAAAAAAAATATCCTCGGAATATGTTTATTGAATTCTTCTTTCTTAAAACATATTTACTTAAGCACGCATTTTATTTCACTTTTATGACTTTCCCGACGTATCTATTCGCAATTCTAAGACGAAATAAATTGAATTTTTCTCCAGTATCTATTTCGCGTAAAAGGAAACCATAACAAACTATGTCCTTCAGATCAAAACATTCATACAATATGAGCATAAAAACACTTTCAAATCCATTTGAAATAGATTTTCTAACCATGGAGACCCCCCCCCCCCCTTAAAGGTAACAATGTAATAGAATAAAGAAAGAAAGACACAACTTAAACTCGACAGAATAAACGAATTTTATATGTTGAGCAATAGTAAAAACAAATAAATATGGCTGCATATATACTTTTACAACATCTGGTATAGTGAATATGTACACTTTTTTTCGTTGCCACTACAGATAACAACGATGTTCCGAGAAATCGAAATTACTTCTACTTTGAATGTTGCTTTCGACAAGCGAGTGTAAATAAAGTCGAAGAATTTATAGACAAGTTCTCTATGCAATAATATGTATGCAGTCGGATAACAGTAAACCGAAAAGGAGAGTAAGTAATATTGCAATCTGTATGCAGTGAGGTGTTGTAAGCAACACTTCCTGCATGAATTGTGAGCGATATTACAACCACGGAAGAGAACAGAAAATTTAAATATATATGTCAAAATGTAGAGGATGTCTTCCTTATCTGTGTTATAAGTTAGTAAGACGTGAACAAAATATTCCTTCTGTAAATCTGAACATATTTTGATTTTCATTTTTGTGATTTTGTTTCAGATGGAAATCTGTGTTATATGTTTTATATACCACTTCAGAAACCGAAAAAAAATCTTCTAAAAATACATTGAACAGAATCAATTTGATACTGTTATTACACTATAACACATGTTTTTGAACATATATCTTTTGGAATGTTCTTAAATGCTTTCTTTTATTTTTTTTTTTTAATTTTGACGGCGGTTCCTAATTCGGTGAATCTTCTAAAACTTACAAGTCATATATTATGAGGAAAACATTTGAAAAAGAGGCCAATAATTTTCGCCACGACATTTATTTTATACTAAAAATCATTTAATTTTTCTACTATTTCTCAAATCTTTTTTTTAATAGTGTTTTAATAGTTATTTAAAAAAATATTTAAATTGACAGTTTGTTAATTTGTTTTCATTTTTAATATACAGGAGCGAAAAAAATCATATTAAACGTAAAACCTTATAAAAAAATTTACATGCGAGTTTTATATAGTATATATTAATGAATGTGAAAAAAAAGAAGCAAAAATATTCATATGTATAAAAGCAGTAAGCATTTTTTAAGTTAATTTTTTTAGTTAAATTTTAGTTAATATAAGCTGTTTTAGAAGACTTTTTTATTAATTTTGTTTATTTTTTGTATTAAATATTCTGCCACCACATATGCTACAGTACTATTCAAAATTAAAATTAAAGAGATTGTTTCAAAGGTACATTGTGCCTTTAAATGAAATTCTTTAGCGCACTCCGAATAGTAATTAGGCTGTAATGCTCTTTTCTTACATTTTATAAATGATTCTAAATTAAGTTATCTGAGAACTCAGTAATCGTACATTAAAAGTAAATGCCTTATGATAACGTTGTAAGATGGAAAGTTACCGCTATTACTATTTTTTATGAGTTTAATGTCATATATTTTAATAAATGATAGTACGGCAAACGCTATTTTGTTTATATAAAGATAGGCCATTACCATAGATGATATCTCAAGTAGCTACGCTTGAAATAAAAATTGATATATGAATAAAATATAGATGCTTTTATCTAAAAAATGTAAAATGAAACTGCTGAAAAATTTAATACAAACATTCCTTTTTTTATTTTCGTATCAATTCAATTTTTTAATAATATTTATTTTAGTTATAATGTAAATTACACTCTACTTTCGTCGATAAAGTGTTGTTTTTTATCCATTTTACCTTACAAAAACATTTTCCCTGTTACTTTTATAAGTGAATGTACATTAGGAACTAAATTTAAATTAAAGTAATTCAACTATTTTCAATACACAAATAAAAGAATATAAGTACATATATAAAACATAAATAAGTTTTTATCGAATTGCAATGCAGTAAAAAAAATATCCCGGGAATATGTTTATTGAATTCTTCTTTCTTAATACATATTTATTTAAGCACGCATTTCATTTCACTTTTATGACTTTCCCGACGTATCTATTCGCAATTCTAAGACGAAATAAATTGAATTTTCCTCCAGTATCTATTTCGCGTAAAAGGAAACCATAACAAACTACGTCCCACAGATCAAAACATTCATACAATATGAGCATAAAAACACTTTCAAATCCATTTGAAATCGATTTTCTAACCAGAAGACCCCCCCCCCCCCCTCAAAGGAACAAAGTAATAGAATAAAGAAAAAAAGACACAACTAAAACTCGAAAGAATAAACGAATTTTATATGTTGAGCAAATAGTAAAAACAAATAAATATGGCTGCATATATACTTTTAAAACATCTGGTTTGGTGAATATATATACTTTTTTTCGTTGCCACTACAGATAACCACGAGTGGCGAGAAATCGAAATTATTTCAACTTTGAATGTTGGTTTCGACAAGCGAGTGTAAATAAAGTCGAAGAATTTATAGACAAGTTATCTATGCAATAATATGTATGCAGTCGGATAACAGTAAACCGAAAAGGAGAGTAAGTAATATTGCAATCTGTATGCAGTGAGGTGTTGTAAGCAACACTTCCTGCATGAATTGTGAACGATATTACACCACGGAAGGGAACTGAAAGTCTAGATATACATATGTCAAAATGTAGTGGATGTCTTCCTCATCTGTGTTATAAGTTAGTAAGACGTGAACAAAATATTCCTTCTCAAAAGCTGAAAATATTTTGATTTTCATATTTGTGATTTTGTTTCAGATGGAAAATTGTGTTATATGTTTCATATACAACTTCAGAAACCGAAAAAAGTCTTCTAATAAAAAATATATTGAACAGAATCAATTTGATACTGTTATTGTGCATGTTTTTGAACATATGTCTTTTCCAATGTTCTTCAATGCTTTCTTCTTCTTCTTCTTTTCTTTTCTTTTTTTTTTCCATTTTGAAGACGGTTCTTAATTTGATGAATCTTCTAAAACTTACAATTCATGTATTGTGTTTAAAACGTTTGAAAAAGAGGTCGATAGTTTTTATCACAATATTTATTTTATACTGAAAATCATTTATTTTTTCTAGTATTTCTCAAGTCTTTTTTGAGATATTTTTAGTGATATTTTGGGGAAAGTTTAAAAAATATAAAAAGAAAGAAAGAAAGACGTGTAAGTCCCAGCACATGTGGAAGATTGGCTTTGTTTGAACTTCCCTATCGATTTTTTTTTTTTCAGAGGAGAGGATAAATTTGGTTACTTTTAGTTGACTATTTAATTTGAGATTAAAGAGACAAATTAAGCTTACGTATATACATACATACATACATACATATATACATAAAGGTTCTAGAATCCGTGAAAAATTTTGGTCTTCCATTATTTATTTCGCTAGATCTTCTGATCTCTGGCCTTTAATTTTATAAATTGTAACTCTATTTTATGCAAGATACTTTAACTTTTCCAACCGTCTCTTTCTGGGTCTTCAAATACTAATTTATACCATTAACTTTCCATTCTAGATCTCCCTTATACTTATGTATTCATTTTAATTAGGTATCTTAGACATGACATTCTTATCTTATTAAAGGATTTTACAATGTCTTTTTCGTTATAGAGGTGTTCAATTTCCAAATTAGATTTAATTCGCCGTACATTGCCTTCCTTAATTGATTCAAAAACTGTCTTAAAATCTTTTTTTTTTTTTTTTTTTTTCTTTTTTTCCGTAGTAATGAGTAACTTTTCACTATTTTGAGTTGTAGTCCAAGTCTATTCACCATAAATTGCTATAGGTTTTATAAATTTTAAGTTCAGTTGCACGGTAAAAATGTAGTTTTATGTTTTTTTTATTTTTTTTTTCGAAAGGTGCTTTTATTTTGCTTTGGTAGATTTTTCTGAAATTCTATTTTCAGTAAGTTGTTGAAACTTTCCAAAATTGTGTAACCAACTTATTTCTTTAAAAATATCTAACACTATTTTAAATACGGCTAAAGGTTCTTTAGAAAGACCCTAATGGAGGGCACCACTCCCACTTTTGGCCTAAATCCCACGTGGTGATTATTGGCCATCAAAAACACAATCAAATCAAAACCGAGCTTTTTTTTTTAGATAATCAAAAGAATTTATAGGATTTTCAAATTTTTTTTGATAAAACAATTTAAATTTAATTTCTTGTAAGTCAAAATGAATATTGCTTCTTATTATTCTCAAATAATATGTTTTCTGACAAAACAATGACATATAAGGTTGTATCGAAACAAATCATTTTGCATTTTATTCTACGAATAGGTCTATCACAGGTGTTTCTTGCTACACTAAAAGTTTTATAAGTGTAGGTAAATGGAAAATCACTTTATTACGCTATTTGTCCCCTCCTAACCACAGAAAAGGGGTAGCTTGTGTAGGGAGGTAACTATATCCAGTCCACCAAACCTTGTCGTATGCCTTTATTTTTAAGGGTTTAATGCTATTATGCATGTTTTCATTTCAGCATGTAGAGCTAAGTGATCAATTTTAATATTATAGTAAAATCATGCAACTTTTTTTTTGCCTCTCCTGTAAAATTTTATTTTGTCAGATGTATCACTCTACTTTTTGGGGAGCGATATATTCAACAGTTTGTTTTAGAAAAGTGTACCAAGCAGACATATTGTACAAAAAATTTAATAGTTATATATCAAAATTGATTTAATTCTTGAAAATTAATTTATGCATGAAAATAATTTCTTTTGTTTGCGTATAGGTTATAATGTGTATATTTACTGGAAAAGAAATCAATTTTTATCTTTTTTTAAAAAGTATAATACATGATGTTAAACATTTCGCATAAACTACTACATTTTGCTTGTCGAGATGTTCCCCATGCCCTTAAGTTTTGAAAATGAAATAATTTACATTGTTTTAATTAAAAAAAACGCAATATACTTATAACTTATTTTAAATAAAGAAATTAGACATACTTTCTGTAAAATATGTTTAAAAATGGAAAATAAATGGAATTAGAAATTAAATGTATACGTTTTTTTTTTAAATTTTGAAAATATATTGAAAAAAAAAATACATAAGGATTATATATATTTTTTCTTATTTCATCTAGCTTTTATAGTTTTTTAGATTAATAAGGAATACAAATATTTGATTTTATCATCGGCCGATAGATACTCACATGGGAGAAATTTAATTCGAATAAAGTGTTTTTTTTTCTTTTTCTCAAATAGGCAAGAATTATTTCTTCGATTTTACAATAGGAAAATAAAGAAGTTATCTCCTTTGAGAATATTCCCCCATTCTTTTCTTTTTTTCCTTTCGGAATAAAGTGGCAGAAAGCTAAATTGCTTTCACATGATTATTAAGGATTTTAAATATAAATTAAAAAAAGACAATAGTTTTCTAGTTGGAAAGCGATAATTGACTAAAAGGGAAGAGCTCCATATTCTGTTCTAATTGACGCGATTAGCTAAGGAGTCCAAAATGACGCCCAAAGGTCGTTTTAGAATCTGACCAAATTTTCCAAGACATCGAAAAAACATGGTTTTTAAAATTTTATAAAGATATATCTTAATATTATAAAAGTTATATTTGTATTATTTTTAATGTATATTATGTATGTGATTAAATATATACATATATATAATTTTACGTTGTCTAAGTACGTTTATATAACTATATACATAAATAAATTCTATATATATATACAGGGTGTCATAAAGAAACTTTGCCGGTATATGGAGCTCTAGCGGCGAGTCCGTTCAACCGATCGAGGTGAAATTTCAGATATAGCTATTTAGAAGTATGAGCTCGAGATTCTCTGAACGGGAACAAAATGGCACTCACGGTTACGGTTATAGTTACAGAAACTCGAAATTTTCCAATGGCAACACCCATTTTTTTTCATCGCAAAATACTCAGCGCATGCGAAAACCTTAAAGAGCGTTGGAACCGTACGTGTATAAAAAGAAACGGACACGTTATGTATGCACAAAAAACTGTTCTGCGAATCCCCCCTCCCAATAAAAAACACGATTGGGGTGCAAGGAGTAAATTTGCATATGACACAAAGTCAGTACACTAATCTCTGATTACAACGCTGATCGGAGAAAACTTTTATTTTGATTACACATTTTCCACATGGGTGCCATCACAAGTAATTACACATTGCATGGTGGCGACTGTGAACAATATAGGCGAACATTACATCCCATGAGGTATGTTTGCAATCTCACGTTTGATAGAATCTCTCAAATCCAGCAAAGTTTGCAGTTTGCACATGTACACTTTAGATTTTAGATATCCCCAGAATCTGAAATCCATAGGAGTGAGGTCGGGGGATCGCGGAGGCCATTGACGTTATTAGTTAAAGTGAAATGTGCCTCGTCTTTTCATAATATGCGAAGAGGTCGATCGCTATTGTATTTGGCAGCAATGATTTCGACGGTAAACGTGCCAGGTTTTCGCTGCATTGATCTTATTTTGATAATAGTTTTACCAACTCACCATGAACGAAGTCATTTTGTTGGCATCTGCGAGCTCTGACTGAAGAACTTACATTCTCACCCTAATTTTTATCCGTTTTCTACGCTGATTATCTGGCAAACGATGTTCCGTGATTGGTATTTTATCTCTGTCATATTCAAATTTTTTTCGTGCACCTTGGTCGTGTTTTTTTGGGGCCGTTCGTAGAGCTGATTTTGTGCGAGAATAACGCGTCCGTTTATTGCAGTAACCATACCGTTCCAACTCTCTTTAGGGTTTTCGCATGCGCCGAGCATTTTGCGATGGAAAAAAATGTGTATTGCCATTGGAAAATTTCGAGTTTCTGTAACTATAACCGTAACCGTGAGCGCCATTTTATTGCCGTTCACAGAATCTCGAGCTCATACCTTTGAATAGCTATACCTGAAATTTCACCTCGATCGGTTGAGCGGACTGGCAGCTAATCCTCTATGCATCGGCAAAGTTTTTTTTATGACCACCCTATATATATATAAATTGTATTATATATTCGTTGTAGATGTTGATTTGTAGCATGATTTAATAGTTATATATATATATATATATATATATATATATTTATATAAGCCATGTTTTCCAACAAATTACTAAACTGCAGCATAACTCATCAATAAATATAAAAACTTTGTTAAATCACCATAAAAAGAAAAAAGAAAAATTAGAAAAATTATACAGGACGCGTTTCGAGCTGCAAAATTACCGCTCGTCTTCAGCTGGTCCAAACACGTGTCACAACGGACAGAGTGGAAATAACAGTGAAATAAAGAGGGAGGAGATTACACAGAGTGCGACAGGTGGCGCTGCTTGCCAAAGCCAAGGAGGAAGAGAAAAGTAAAGATAAACTCAAAGAAGGAGGGAGGAGATTATAAAGAGTGCCCCAGGTGGCGATGGAAGACCTAGATAATTCCTGATTTTCCTAAAAATCAGGAATTATCTAGGTCTTCCATTGCTTCTCACTGTTGATCTTCCGGTCATTTTTTCAATTTTTCCATGACCAGAATTATTTCTAATCCTGCCTCTCCTTCTCATTTAGATACTCACGAAGTTTATTTTATTTATAAAAATTGTAATACTCTTGTCAACGATCTCTCTTCATCCCCCTCCCTTTCTCCTGAATGGAAATTACTTTTGTAGTTTATTATTATTACTATAATTATTTTTAGTTTTTATTTAATTATTATTATTATTATTATTTTATTATTTTTATCATTTTTTAATTAATTAATTTTATTTTATTTTATTTTGATTTTTATTTATTATTTTTTATTTATTTATTTTTATTTTATTTTATTTTATTTTATTTTATTTATTTATTTTTTTTATTTTATTTTTTTTTCAATTGTTTTCTTTATCTTTTATTAGTTTTTCTCTGCCATCTGGGTTCTTTTAGCCAGCGCCACCTGGGGCACTCTTTGTAATATCCTCCCTCCTTCTTTGAGTTTATCTTTACTTTTCTCTTCCTCCTTGGCTTTGGCAAGCAGCGCCACCTGTCGCACTCTGTGTAATCTCCTCCCTCTTTATTTCACTGTTATTTCCACTCTGTCAGTTGTGACACGTGTTTGGACCAGCTGAAGACGAGCGGTAATTTTGCAGCTCGAAACGCGTCCTGTATAATTTTTCTTTTTATGGTGATTTAACAAAGTTTTTATATTTATTGATATATATTTATCGTCAGTATTTTCGGTGTTTCTCAATATTGCAGCATAACTATCTAATTACATATATAGAAAAATTCCCAAATAACTAAGCAATTATATACAAATAGTATTATCTCTGTCTTCTAACATCACTTATTTCTTCCAATAATACTTTCTATAAAACTAATGATAATATAATAGTAAACAATCGCAGAATTAAGATTTACTATGAATTACTAAATATTACATTTACTAACTTTAATTAACTTTATTCAGTGCTGATTCCTAAGCTTCACAAGAATCACGTTAAATTTAGAACTTGTACAATGGGATGTAATACATGCAGCAATTATGCTAACAATATTTTATTAAAAATTCTCAATCGAATATATAAACTCACAACAGCGACGTATAGTACACATTGTATAAAAAACAGTTATCAACTGGTTAGTATACTAAAAGGCCTCAAATGTGTTAAAATATAAAAACTTACGACTTGAAAGATCTATTTAATAATATCGTTCTCTTATACCTAAACAATATAATTAATAAAATATTCCAAGAATATAAAAATCAGTTTGATCTTCCCAATTATATGAACACAGCATATTTTAACACATTAAAAAGTTTCATAATTTATTATAATTACATAATACAAGATAATTTTATATAAATACAGGAAGTCAGAATTCCTCACTGCCGGCGGCTGTATGTCCAGTATTTTGTCAGATTTATACTTATATCAATATGAACACACTTATTATAGTGATAATATTCTGATTTTTTGCCACATTGAGGACATCATTTTAATTGACACTAAAAACTCAGATAGTACTTCATTTCCTGTATACATATAATTTTATATATTTCATATTTTTGTTGTTGCTTAATCTATTACAATAAGTATTAAATATGAAACTGAATATTATGAAATCTTTCATTACTGTAATCCACGCCGCAATAATATGTTTTTTTCCACTGACTTCTACTATCGCAGATTGTAATGGCAAAAGGTGTTCGTCTGTAATGCTGACTGTAACGTTATTTTTGTGTTGGCAATAGCAGACGATTAAATTTTGCTTTTACAGCAATTTTTTATACTTACAGAGCTTTCACTTGGTCCCCCTTTTTGAACGCTACTTTTATTTAAAGATTTTTTTTTTTATATAAATTTCCTAGAAACATATCAGGAAGAACGTTTTTCTTGGAATTAGCCTGCAATGGATTTCTTTCAAAAAAGTTGCTGGTTTAAAAAAAAAAGACCCGTGAGAACCTTTACTTATAAATAGTGCACGTTTTCAATTTTTATATTTCGGAATAGAGAACAAACCGTATTTACAAATGTAATTATTTTTTTAATTGCAATATTAAAAACTTCTGAAAAAATACAGAAAAAAAGGTGAGCTCTATAAATGTACACTTGTTCTCCGCTAAATAGTTTCGATTGAGTATCTCGGTCATCATTTTACGCACATTTCCCTTATCTTGTATTCAATTCCCTGTAGGGGTTTCCATGTCTTTATTGAAACATATTTTTATTTTTGTTAAATTTTGTAATTCAAAACACGCACTTTTAAAATTCTTTTTCAATTTTATTGGAAATATTAAAGAAGAAAATTTAGTTTCAAGATTGTTTTATTTTAAAACTTAAAGTAATTTTGAAAAGGATATATCATCTCATTAGATTTAGTGGGCTATTTTTCCCTGTAGAATCATAAAAGACATATTTTGTACGAAATAGCAGTCGCTCCAACAGTTCAGTCAGTAAGACGTTTTTCCACTGTCAAGAGGTCCCAGGTTCAAGCCTCAGAACGACTAGAAACAAGTTCTGTTAAAGTTTAATGATAAAATACTTCAAATTTACTCGGGAAATTCGAGTTCTTGGAACATCAGTGAAGATTGAGTGATTCACTGATTTTAAAAATAAAATAAAATTATTATCATTAAAAGTAAATTTACAGAGTCTTGTATGTAGGATACTAATTTGTAGAGTCTATTCCAAATTTACCGAATAACTTCTCTATTATTTAACAGAATCTCATTTTTTTCTAATCTTTGTAATTAATTTTACGTAAGACTGAAGATAGAGGATTACCCGCACATTCTCTGTAATTTCGCAGCAATTTTTTTAACAGTGTGCATTGCAATTTGTTTGAAAACTGTATCACAATTTACTCATACTTGAAATCAATCTTCTAACATCTAATCACTTGTGATAACTTATCTTTTAAAATTTTGAAGTAACTTTATCTTTTTTATTATGTTTTGTGTCTCACTAGTACTACTGCGCTAGGAAAGTGTTTCTGACCATGCGTTGCTATGCAAATTTGAATTTTTGTGATGTCCCCTATCTCCCCTTAAAGTTTGTTCGAATAATCCTAAGATCCTGAGATAAATCCCCCCTCTTTCTCTCTCTCTCTCTCTCTCTCTCTCTCTCTATATATATATATATATATATATATATATATACATGTGTGTGTGTATGTATATATATATATATATATATATACATGTACATGTGTGTGTGTATGTACCGGGTGTCCCAAAAATGACTGATGGATTTTAAAATTCAATAACTTGCAAACGGTGACAGCTATTTAAAAAATTTTTGCAGGAGGGCTATGTATAATGTCAGGAGTTTTTTTACCGCAATTCTTGATTTTAGTTCGAATTTCAAACAACAGATAGCGCTGATGGCGGTTGGCGGCCAGTCGACGCCGAGACTTACTTCATTCAGCTTTGACGCAAAAGAAGGAGATTAAGGCTATGGAGTACGTCTTATTCTACAGCACAGTCTTGCTCTCAGGCACCAATTCTGGACTCATTCGATATGATTTCAATGGAATGCGTTGTTGCCATGGAAATAACAGATTGTTCGATAGTGGAATACAGCGTTCAGAAGTGGGCATACATTTCGCAAGCAATTTTTGAGTTTGCAGAAGATTTTCGTTTAGAAAGTTTTTTTTTTTCCCGGATTAAATTACTTTTTTATGTCACGATTTAAAGAATATTTTATGCATCATATTTTAAAACTAGATAAAGAGATTTCTTTAATTTGATAATTTTTGTTATATTCTAAGAAATTTTAGATCGATTTAGATTGTTATATTCATGCTCAATTTTGAATATTGTATTTTTCTATAGAAGAATTTGTTATTTCCATGACAACAACACATTCCTTTGAAATCATATCGAATGAGTTCAGAATCGGGCCCCACAGTGTTAAAAATCTGCTGCATTTTGCTTCATACGCACTCCGCCGCTTGTATATAATATCTCTTTTCCGAGTAATAACAATGCTTCATAATACAATCAAGTAATCGTTTCTATACAAGCGGTGTGCGTATACAACAAAATGCAGCAGATTTTTATAGTGTAAGAGCAAGATTATAGCAAGATATCTTCACCTACACTGTTAAAAATTGGAAACTTTTGCTGCATCGTCACTCCACTGCTATTATAGAATATCTCTATTTTGACCAATGAGAATGCTCCATAATACAGTGAAATAATCTCTTTCTATAAAAGTGGATGAGTGACGATGCAGCAAAGGTTTCAAATTTTTAACCGTGTAGTTTTAAAATACGGTGCCTAAAATATTCCTTAAATCATGCCATAAAAAGTAATTTAATCCGGGAAAATAAATTTTAATTAACTCACATTTATTTTATTTTTTCTATTTTAATGCAACGATAGACTAATCCTATTGAAAAAGGATAAACAAGGCAACTTATAATATTTGTTTTTGGTAGTTATTTTACACAATAATGTACTATCAACAGTTTTCATTATTATTTTTTGAAGATTCATAAAAATCTACTGATGAATTTTCTTAAAAGATCTAAAATTTCTTAAGAATATAACAAAAATCATCAAATTGAAAAAATCGCTTTATCTAGTTTTAAAATATGATGCATAAAATATTCTTTTAATCGTGCCATAAAAAAGTAATTTAATCCGGAAAAATAAAACTTCCTAAACGAAAAACTTCTGCAAACTCAAATACTGCTTGCGAAATTTATGCCCACTTCTGAACGCTATATTCCACTATCGAACAATCTGTTATTTCCATGGCAACAACGCATCCCATTGAAATCATATCGAATGATTCCAGAATCCGTGCCTCAGAGCAAGACTGTACTGTAGAATGAGACGTACTCCATAACCTTAAACTCCTTCTTTTGCGTCAAAGCTGAATGAAGTAAGTCTCGGCGTCGACTGACCGCCAACCGCCATCAGCGCCATCTGTTTTTTGAAATTCGAACTAAAATCAAGAATTGCGGTAAAAAAACTCCTGACATTATACATAGCCCTCCTGCAAAATTTTTTTAAATAGCTGTCACCGTTTGTAAGTTATTGAATTTTAAAATCCATCAGTCATTTTTGGGACACCCGGTATATATATATATATATATATATATATATATATATATATATATATATAAATTTTTTATGAACACGATAACTTCTATAAACCAGCACAAATCTCTTCTAAACTGATACATAAAAATCAAGTGGTAGAAAAACTCAGCCATGTTTGTTTATGGGAAAAATCAGACCAAGGGGGTAGAAATAGGGAGGAGTATTGTGAAGTCCGAAAATCCTCTACAACTTTTTAATTTTAATCCATACCAAATCAGTTTAAAGTTATTATTATTTCTAGAAAAAGGCCAAACATTTATGTATGCTAGATTTTTGATATAGTTAAAATGGCTCAAGCAGTGAGAAAAATTATGGAGAGTTTTAGTGAAAAAAAAATCATTACTTCGTCAATTCCTAAAACATCAAAGTCAATTAAATTTATTATAAATTTTCTTAATATTATTCATAACTTTCACACTGACAAGTTTTTGATAAAACCAACAGTTACAGCAAAAACAAACAATAATAATAAAAAAATAGAATTGAAGAAAAAATTATCGTATTAACATGATTTTGATAAAACCAGTTCTTACAGGAAAATTAAATTAAAAACTCGTCAAAGGAGGCCAAATAGAGTTATTAAACTGAATTTTCTGTAATCTTGCTTTCATTTTTGTAAGTGAAATTAGATCATAATTTCGAAATCTACCACCAGCAGGTATTTTTTCAAATATAACATACTATTATTATAAACATTTCATAGTCAAAGATTTAATACAACATTTCATTTACGTATAATGAAGGTAATAAAAAACATGCAAATATAACGTGCTCTTCAGAAATCCTATTTGAATACTCTCTTGTATAATAATAAAAAAAAGATCTTTTATTAAAATTACATATTTATATTTGGCACAAAAATAACTAATATAATTCCCGAAACAAGTCAATTCTTGATAACGACATTTTTTCACCCTTAAAGGATGTTCATTATCTGTTATTCGTTGTTTAAATTAATCCTCGTTATAATTCTTAATCGTTCTCAAATATTTGCCATTTTAAAATTTAAATTTCGCATTTTCGATACTCATTACTCTGTCACAAGATAATTCCATCCTATTTTCTTTCTTTCTTTTTTTTTTTCTTCCTGCAAATGTTTGCTTCAAGTGATAATACTGGTTGAAATAAATCAATTATTTTTGTCATGGAATTTGATTGGAATTTTTATTCTTAAGCATTAAAATGCAAAAGTGTTAAAATCGATGTTTTGTTTATTTATTTAATAAGAGTGTGATGCAAAGTTCATAAAAAAAATTTATGTGTTTTAAAAAGACAGTTTTTCTTTAAACAACTTTGTTTATTTAAAAAATATAGTCCAAATAATGAATTCACTGCATTTCAGTGTTAAACTAAAAATACATTTTGAAAAAGTAAAAATAAAATAACTGCATGTTTAATTAATTATTTTTAAAAAAGTTAAAAAAATTAAAAAGTTTAAAAAAATTGCATTTTTTAAAAAAAATTTCTGATTTTTTTAAAATTGAAATTTTGTCCAGTATTTTTCAAATGTGTATTACATTATTGAATATTTACAACTAAGCGAAAAATTAACCAGGCTGGGAATCGAACCCAGATACTTGGCTTACAAGGCCAATGCTTTATCTGTTAAGCTACCTGGGCGATAACCACCTGGGATATTTCGCTCAGATAACCTTATTGGTCATAACATCTGGTCTGTCATTTAAAAACCTCAACAGAATAGACCGCAGGTAATGGAACTCCATATGACGATGGGTACGTAGATATATTATTAATTTCAACACAATCTAACTGATTGGTAAAGTAATCTTACGAATTGAATATTTCCAACTAAGCGAAAAATTGACCAGGCTGGGAATCGAACCCTATTCTGTTGAGCTGTCTAAATGACAGACCAGATGTTATGACCAATAAGGTTATCTGAGCGAACAATCCCAGCTGGCTATCGCCCAGGTAGCTTAACAGGTAAAGCATTGGCTTTGTAAGCCTAGTATCTGGGTTCGATCCCCAGCCTGGTCAATTTTTCGCTTAGTTGGAAATATTCAATTTGTATGATTACTTTACCAATCAGTTAGATTGTGTTGAAATTAATAGTGTATTACATAAGACTGCGGATGGGTGTATTTGTGTGTGTGTATTTTTTGTCGGCCGATTATCTACGCTATGGGATATAGGCCCTATGGGGTGGGTTGCCCTCCGTGGGGATCTTTCTAAGGGAACCTAACCTGTATTTACGCAAGGTTAGAAGAAAACCACGGAAAACTCCGAACGGTTAGGCCGACGGTCGCGATTGGGTTCGAACCCAGCACCTACCGTCTACCAGTTTGGAGGTCAGAACCTCGCGGCCACTGGTGGGGCTAGACTGCGGATGGAATTTTAGATACATCTAATATTACATTAAATATGATTTTTTGACTGATAATGCAAAACGATAAAATCTACCCATCTTCATATTCTTTTTTTTTTATAATAACAAAAAACCGGGAGGTAATTCTGTGCGCAGATTTATCACAAATATAATATAGAGCACGTAGAAATTTTTTAAAATCTCTATCTCAAATATAGAAACAGTCTTAGCGTTTGTGAAATAGGAAAGTGATTAAAATAAAAAGATGGGGAAAAAATCATTTAAAATTTTAATTTCTGCAAAAAATTGCGCTGAGCGTGTTAACAAAAAATACATTGTCTCGTGATATAATTGCCATATCGGTAAAAATGAGATATCAAAATATTCACAATTAACAGGCTTTCATTCCATATAAAAATAGAAAAATCGAGTTTTTGACTAGTTTTGAAGTCCTTAAGACGATAATGTTTTGTGTGGCTTAAAATTAATTAAATACAAATATATATATTAATATAATACATTTTTTTTCAATTTTCACAGACTTTCTAAATCTTGTTATTCCATATTAAATAATTTTCAAAAAATACAAATATTTTAAAAATATATTGCATTTTTTTTTCTCTCCTAATAGCTTTTTTGCATATCATGGTACATCAATGATGTTAGTACAAACCGATTTATAATGACATTTGTAATTGTTTTGTTATGTATTAAGTGGAGTTAAGAGGCCGTTCACTAATTGAAAATTGCATAAACTTTGCTTTTGTTTTAAGAATGTGAACCCCATATTTTGACAGCTTAATTCTATTACATCAAATCAATTGGGGAAAATACATTACGTTACCTAGAGTCAGCGGACACTGTGGATTTTAGACATTTTATCGAATATCTATCAAGAAATATTTGATGTATTCTTCTGGAATGTCAGAAAGATAAAGAATACATTAACCTCATAATTTTCGTTGAATGTTCGATCACGAGAATCATTAGCGGTAAAAAGAAATTGAAATAATTAATAAATATAATATTTGCAATCACCTTATAAAATAAAATGCTTGAAACGAATTGTACCTCTGGTATATTAATGATGATTACATATTACATTTATGTTCATTTGTGTATGAATAGCACGCTTAGTAATTAAAAAAAAATGTGTGTTTATTGTTTAATAAAAAATGCAATTTTCATTAAAATCAAGTCTTAGTCTTGTACATGTTCGCAGAGTAGAAGGATATGTTCTTTGCTCCTGATGAAGAAATACAGTTCTTTTGAAAGTCCTTGGGCATTTCCTTATTTTTATGAAGTTTTTACAAACCTCTTTTGATCGTATGATATTTTATAAGGGGACATTTTACCTAAGGATTCGTCAAAATGTCGATTTTTTTCTTATCTACTTATTTGTTTTTAAGTAATAAATGAAAGTATGGTTGATTGTGAATATTTTGACCTCATTTTTATCCATCTGGCAATTATATCGCGAGAATGTGTAAATTGTGTTAATACAAATGAAACAATTCCATTTTCACGTGTTCATCCCTTTCGTGCTTTAAAAAATTTTATTTCTTTTTCTGTATTTAAGATAGATATTTAAACTTTTTTGTGTATGTTCTTTATAACATATGCGATAAATATGCACCTGGGATTAGTCTTCAGTTTTTTTTTTTTTTGTTTTTTTTCTTAAATAAAAGTATATGAATATATATTCGATTTCATCGCTTTTCACTACATTATGTGTGTGAGTGTATAAATTGTATTCAATATAGCATTAGATGTATCTAAAAATCCATGAGCGGTCTTGCACAATGCAAATTTGAAAATCTTAAGAAAAAAATTGGGCGAAAATATCATTATTTAAAAAAATATTAAGGAATTTGTAAAATTCATTTAAATTTTTTTTTAATTTTAATTAATTATACAGTTAATTTTTTTCCTTTAAAATTCACATTTTTTTAACTTTGAAATGTAGTTAGTTCACCATTTGAACCATTGTTTTTAAATGAACATAACTGTTGGAAAGGTAAAGTGTACTTTTCATTTGAAAAATTAAAATGCCTGTATCTTGAAAACTGATAGAAATGAGCTGTTAAATGCACAAGTCATGTTTTCGATGAAATTTTCAGTTTTAAAAATGTATATACATCGAAATTCATAAAGTTTTCAAACATGAATTTATATTTATAATTTCATAAATATGATTTTGAATCGAAAAAATGCCTAGACTTTCGTTGAATCTAACTTTGCATTTTGAAAAAAAAAATTAAACATATCAACCGCATAGTTTTTGAAAAGAGATAAATTAAAGTACGCCACTTGAATTTACCATTGGCATTGTCATATTTTGAACTGTTCTAAATCTATGAGAACTTAAGAAAAATGTATAAATTATGTTCGTTTCCGGACTTTTTTGTGCCAAAGAGCTACGTCTATATGTCCAATCTAATATTATGTTTAGTACACTGGTTCCCAATGCGGGGCGTGCGTTCCAGGGGGGGGGGGGGATTTCGTTTTTGAGGGGGACAATGTCAGATTTGTTAATAAACACATGCTCTGTCATTATTTTTGTCTGTTTTATTTTGTTATAAAAATAAAAGAATTGTTGCAGACGTAAATTGGAATAATGTTTGTAAGTTTCAAAATTGCCGAATTAAAAAAAGTTCACATTTAAAAATACCAAACACAACTGTTATCTGAACGCTTTATGGAAATTTTTATTGGATAGTCTGACACGGTATACATAATAAAACTCTTTTAAAAATTTCTGATTAAAGTATTATATTAATATTACATAGTGTTTTTTTAGGACTGTCCAACAAATTTGAAAAGTGTTTATGCATTCCTTTTGTTAGTCCGTCTGTCCACGCTTTGACTTCCGTATATAAACCCAGATATTCATGCAACTGATAAAGCTTCTTTATATCACCAAAGCATGTTTGGTATTGCATATGAATCATATACAATTAATAATTCATTTTCAGGTACACTCAAAAGAAATCGATTAGATTATGGTACATAAAAGAAAATCATTTGAAGAGTATTTTAGTGACATTACGCTATTTAAAATGTATTGAAACTGATATAAATCACTGAATTTCACTACGATCACGTTAAAACAGAGCATTCATAGCACTTTTTTATTAATTTACAAGGATACACAAAAGAAATCGGTTACAGTACTGTCTTTGCATAATAATTTCTGGAGAGTACATTTTAAAATTCGGTATGCGCTTTTAAATTTAATTTGTTTTTTGCATATTACTCCTTTATATATAATTTTATACCTCATATACAGGACTGCACAAAAGTATTCGCATGCCATTCTCCTTATTAGAAGAAATTGCTGAAGGGGAATTTTTAACTGAAATATATGTATCGCTTAAATGAACTAAATTTTGGAATGCATTTTGCTAATAAATACAAATCTCTGTATCATATATAGGGCTGCTAAAAATTTCAGATAATTTACCGATTGTAGATGGGAACAGCTCAAATTCAATTTTGTAATGCGTAATACATTTCCATATGGCGAGATGAGACGCAATATTTTAATTTTTTTAAACGATGCAGTTTTGTTACATTATTCTGAATGTGTATGAAAGTGCTTCATAATCTATGCTTGGAGCATGATTTTTTTCTTTCTTGTTTCAATTATTTATTGAAACTTGCATATTTATTCATAGTGTGCCATGTGAAACAAGGAGAAGCTTTTATATATGAAATTACTTAAGTTATATTTAAAATTGACTATGTTGAACACACATTTAAACTAAAGTATATTTGAAATATTTAAATAAAGTACTTACTTTTATACAATTAAAAAGTCTCCAAATGATTATCACAGAAAGAAATGGCTAAAAAGTAAACTTTTTGTGGTGCTTGTACAGATTACATGTCCAAATATATAAACATAAATTATGACATATGCATTTTAAAACTTAAAATTGAATAAGGTATGGTGGCGAGATAATGGGAAAAAGAGAGCCTACTACCAGAGAAATATGTTATGATGAGAAAGAAAAATGGATACTAAAGTAACGCAAAATGTGAGAGTATCTTCAAGAAATTTCACGAAGATAAAAATGCAGACTATATAACACTTTTATTTCTGAGATAAGTTGCCAAAGTGCAATAAAGTTTTCTAGTTGTAAGTGTAAAGATGTATGATGTTGAAGTTATTTATGGCGACCGATTATCTACACAAGGAATATAGGTTCAAAAGGCGTGGGGGATGCTCTTTAGGGTGATGCTTTAGATCTGTCTAAGGCAAGGAACCAAATCCGTATTTATGAAAGGAAATCCAAGGTTTGAAGTAAACCACGGAAAATTCCAAATGTTTAGACCGACGAATGCGATTAGGTTCGAACACTGTACCTCCCGCCTACCAGCTTTGAGAGCAGAACTTCTCGGACGCTGGTAGAGCGTAAAGATGTATGGCTTCATAGCATTCAGAAAGTTATAGTAGGAACATACTTGTAACACAAATGTTGACCTTCTGATAAGTTAAAGAATATGAAATGACTTATCGCTTTTAACCTTCTTTCCCCCTTTTTTTTTCTAATGTTTAAGTGGAGCAAGATCACTAGACCGCTAGATTTCGGTGTAGAACCTTCTTTCCTGTGAATCTTCAATTTTTATGTTATAAAAACTACGCCTTAAAGATGGATGGAGAAGGCATTACAAATTTTAATATTTTCAGGTGTGGTGCGACACAATAAATAAATAAATAAATAATGATAATTAAACCTGACCTAGTGCCAATTGATTATCATTTCTTCCTGCATTTAAAGAAACATTTTGGCGGTCAGCATTACAAGGACGACGGTGACGTCATAACAGCGGTGATGCAGTGGTTAGCACACACGGTTGAAGATTTTTATAAGGATACTAGCTGACCCGCCCGGCGTTGCCCGGGTGCGTGATAATAATATCAAACGAACCTGAAATTTGTGATTTTATCTCTAATTCGAAATACGTGACCATTGACTGTGAGAAAAATCGGTTTAAAAAATAAACAACTGAATTTAGAGTAACAAATATTTAAAACGACTTCAATGGGAAACGGAGGAGGAAATATGTGTTCAACAATTGCGCAATTTTCGCGTTAAAATGCTGATTTTATCCGTAAATATCACTGTTCAGTCACGTAACTTTTTTTTTTTCACCTCGAAATCCTAAGTGTAACATTTTGATTTTCAAACAAATTATATCTCTCCTAGATCCGACTATACCTTAATTAAAATCGATAAATGATCAATGATTAGGTAAAAGGTTAATATATAGTAATGTAGTTTCAGAACCATAGAACAAAATTAAGTATATTTCAATTAAAACGTGTGTAATATTCAACCTGTGGTTAAAATCCTAACCCTAACCTAATTGTAATGTAATCGCAACCTATCTGTAACCTAACTGCAACTTAACCTGAGCCAAACTTAAATATATCATAAATGTAACCTAGTCGTCACCTTATCATAACTTATCAATTTTCTGACCGTAACCTAACTACAATTTACTTTAAACTAACTGTAACTTAATCATAACCTAACTATAACGTAACCGGAATTTAAATATAACGTAAGACTAACCGAAATATAATTGCAACCTATCTATAACCCAAATGTAACCTAACTGTTACCTAACCGTAGTCAAATTCTAAATTAATTAAAATTAACACTATTAACTAACAATTCTAACCGCGTACGTGTTACAAAGTACTTTAGTTCCACTTTTCACCACTGCGGGGCGCAGTATATTTTGTACGAAAATCTGATATGGATCACCGCCACTTGCGGTCGGATATATTAAGCTTGCAATGCACGATTTGCAGAGTGCATTAGTTTCACTTGCCATCACCAGAATAGGCATTTTTTCGTAAACAAACCTAAATCCGATCGATAATCCGATTTTCATTCTTTCCGTAGATATATTACCCAACGGGATGGGGATACAAATAGCAATTTATGAAATTTGTTGAAATTTCTATTCAGAAATAATGATAACCACCACGCAATTAAGAGTCCAATATTAAAAATTAGAATCTCCTACACTGCTGCTGCATGCTCTGTAAAATATGTTAGTTCTATTTTTCACCTCCAGGAGCTCACTAATTCCTTCATAAACCTATATCCGAAGGAAACTCCAGTATTAAGCGAATTCGTACATATATTAGTCGAGAGGGCGGTAAAATCCAATAAGAATTTAAGAAATTTAATGAAATTATTGTTCGGAAATAACCACTACTTATAAATTAAGGATGAAATATGGTCTGTGCAAATATCTTACACAGATTCCCACTACCTGCAGCACTGTATGGCAGGTGTGCGTTAAACTCGGAAAAACTTTTAGTATTTAAAAGCGAAAAAAAAAGAACAATGAAAAAATGTGTTTAAAAATAAAAAGTCATGCATCAAGTACAGATTATGAAACACTATCCAACACATTCAGAATAATGTAAAAAACTGCACCGTTTAAAAATTTAAGATATTGCGTCTCATTTCGCCATGTCAAAATATATTAAGCATTTCAAAACCAAATTTCAGCTGTTTCCATCTGCATTTGGAAAATGATCCGAAATTTTTAGAAGCCCTGTATATGATACATCGATAGGTACATATTAACAACATGCATTCCAAAATTTAATTCATTTAAGAGATACACATATTTCAATTGAAAATTCCCCTTCAGCAATATCCTCTAATGAGGAGAATGCTAGGCAAATACTTTTGTGCTGCCTTGTATATGATGTATAGAATTTATATGTAAAGTGTAATGTGGAAAAAAAGTATTTACATTTAAAAGCGTATACCGAATTTTAAAACGTACTCTCCAGCAATTATTAAGCAAAGACAGTATTGTAATCATTTCGTTTGTGTGTCCCTGTAAATTTATTTTAAAATGCTGTAAATGCTCTGTTTTAACGTAACCGTAGTTAAATTAATTGATTTATATTAGTTTGAATACATTAGAAATAGCGGAATGTCATTAAAGTACGCTCCAAACGATTTTTACCCATATATCATAATGTAATCGAACTCCTTTTGAATGTCCCTGTAAATGAATCATTAGTCATACATACTTTATAAGCAATACCAAACATGCTTTGGTGACCTTAAATAATCCTTATCAATTGCATGAAAATCCGACTATAAATATAGTAGGATTTTCATGCAATTGATAAATCTTATTTAGGGTCACCAAACGCGGGAGTTAGAACGTGGACAGACGGACCGACAAACCAAATGCATAAGCACTTTTCAATTTTTTTGGAAAGTCTAAAAAGACAGATGTTTCTTAAACTACGATAGTTTACTATAATCACTATGTAAAAATACTCGATAACCGCTTCCAAGTCGCCAATGCTCCTTTATCTTTAGAAACATCCGAAAACAATTTATTTTCCATTTACAGTTTATTTAATATATAAAGCATTTCAAAACCGAATTTCAGCTGTTCCCATTTACATTCGGAAAATTATCCGATTTTTTTAGGAACCTTGTACATGATATAGAGATTTGTAATGCAATATGCATTACAAAATTTAATTCATTTAAGTGGTACATATATTTCTGAAAATTAGCCTTCAGCAATTTCCTCTAATAAAGAAAATGGTATGCGACTATTTTTGTGCAGCCCTGTACATCAAATATAGATTTTATATACAAAGAGTATTATGCAAAAAACTGATTACATTTAAAAGTACATACCAAATTTTAAAACGTACTCTCCAGCAATTATTACGCAAATACAGTATTGTAGCTGATTTCTTTTGTGTGTCCCTGTAAATCAATAAAAATGGCTATGATTTGTGTGTTTAATTTAATCGTAGTGAAAGCAGGTGATTTATAGCCGTTTCAATACATTTGAAATAGCGAGATCTCATTAAAATACTCGTCAAACAATTTTTCCGTATATACGGTAATGTAATCGATTTCTTTTGAGTGTCTCTGTAAATGAACCAATATTCGTACATATTTCATATGCAATACCAAACATGCTTTAGTGATCCTAAATAAGCTTTATCAATTGAGTATATTTACGGGATTTACAGTATGGACAGACGGACAGACAAACCGAATGCATAAGTACTTTTCAACTTTGTGATAAAAAACACTTCTGAGATTAAAAAAATATATATATATATTATTAATATTATCGAAAATAAGAATTTAAATTATATTTAAAATGTTTTCAATATCTTATTTAATTTCAATATGAAATTTAATTATTTCTAATTTTCCAATTTCTTTTTTTTTAAAGCGAACATTTATTTTAATAAATAATAATAGAACAAAGACAATTTTAAAAATTTGCTATTTCTTCTTAAAATATGCTTTAGTTGTAAATCATTTCTTTCAATTCGTCTTATAATACAAAATCCCATGGAGGATTGAGATAGGTGGAGGTGAAGTAAGGATAAAAAAAGGTTTGCAATATGAATCCATATATCGCTCAAATTTTAATGTTCCAAACAAAAGGACGTGGAAGGTATTATAATACGAATTGAAAGAAATGAAATACAACTGAAACATATTTTAAGAAGAAATAGTAAATTTTTTGAATGGTCTTTGCTCTATTATTATTTATTAAAATAAATGTTCGCTTTTAAAATAAAAGAAATTGGAAAATTAGCAATAATTAAATGTCAAATTGAAATTAAATAAGTATTGAAAACATTTGATGCGAACTAAAAATTGTATAACTAAAAGTTTCCTAATTTAATATAATTCTAAATACTTTATAACGTAGATGAAAAATGTTTATGACTTAATAATTGCATGTAAATAAATTTTTAAAATATAATGATGAAAACATTCTTTTAAAATCATGTATGAAAACTTAAGTAATAAATATTAATCTAATGTATAGATTTCTGACTGCAGACGATTTTAAGATATTAACAGAAGAATGTTATATTTTCAAGGAAAACTTTAAAATAATATTCTATATTGATATTTAAAACACATATGATAAAATAATTAATAAATTCTTACCGGTGAAGCGATAGATTAGTTCTTTTTAAAAAATAATGGCAAAAATAACGGGTTTAAACCTGTTTCAATTGATAGGCGTGTCAAAGCACGTGGTTTTATTTGGACTTAATGTTACTTAATGTAGGGTTACATTTTTAGCATCACCCCCAGAGATAATACTTCCCCTCCACCTATCTCATTCCTCCATGACAAAATCCCTTCCATGTCCTTTTGTTTGGAATATTAAAATTTGAGCAATAAATGGTTTCACATTCAAACCTTTTTTCAGACTTACTTCACCTCCATCTACCTTATTCCCCTATGGTCATCGTCTTGAAACATCAAATACTCCAATGTCATTGTTACACCGGCTTATCTGATTACTTCTGCGAAAATTTTTACACAACCATCCAACCGTAAAAGAATGAAAGAGAAAAAAATGGGAAAAAGATGATTTTTTATGAGAGTGACCTCTCGATTTTAATTAATTACTCAGTTAATAATTGGAATTTCGAAATTCTGAGCGTCAGGTGCATCAGGAGAGATATTGGGGTACTCTCAGAAAAATTTTGAGGTTCGTACGTACCGTAGTTTTCGCTAACTATCGCAGACACACACACACACACACACAGAGCGATTTGTTATTTTATTAATATAGAAGATACAAAAGCTGATCGTACGAAACGATGAGTGCCTTAATACATGCTGAAATTATATCGAAAAGTAGATTTAAATCCCGGTTTTCAAGTAAAAATTAAACTGTTAAAAAATAGCCTTGCGTTTCTTTTTAATATCAACACGGTACTTACTTCATAAACACAATTCATATGTACATGAAAAATGTGAAATCTATTTTATTATAATATTATTATATAGTACAATGAATGTATTTATGTAATTGTACAGCTAATAGTACATATAGAAGTAATATATTTGTTATAAGCCTAAACAAGGAGTAATAGTGAGATGTGAAAATGGTGGTAAAAAGAAAATTTTCACAAATACGTTCTGGCAAATATTTTGCCTTTTGATATATATTAGTTTATCATACAATTATTATACTAATCGATTGATATACAGAATCACTTGCATCTTTTTTTATATAATTTCTTCTGTATTAACACAATATTCCAGTTTTAAATACTGAGGAAAAAAGAATGAATACCTACTTAAATGAAACTATACTACTACTACTTGAATGAAAGGCCTACTTAAATACTGTCCTATCCAATAAAAGACTGTGTTTTATTACAATTGCATATTTAACATTTGAGATACGGAAATAACTGTTATTAAAATATCGGAGACAAAATCTTACCAGTTGATACAACATGAAAAAAAGACGTTCATTTCCTCTTCTTATATTTTTACAGACTGGTGTTTAAGTTAATCCTCGTCATAATTCTAAATCGTTCTCAAATATTTGCCGTCTTAAAATTTA
The DNA here is from genome assembly GCA_964019185.1 of Maratus speculifer. Classification (NCBI taxonomy): domain Eukaryota; kingdom Metazoa; phylum Arthropoda; class Arachnida; order Araneae; family Salticidae; genus Maratus; species Maratus speculifer. The sequence goes on from OZ025294.1 coordinate 351,396,809, forward strand.
TATCTTGCCATTTCGACGTTCATTACTCTGTCACGAGATAATCTCATATCGTGAGTTTTTCTGCAAATATTTCCTTCGAGCGATATTACTGGCTGAAATAAATCAATTATTTCCGTCATGAGAGTTGATTGGAATTTTTATCCTCCCCTAGCATAAAAATTTGAAATTATTATTTTCTATATTTTTTTGTTTGTTTTTTTTCATTATGAAGTGGTTGTAAAACAGATAATATGTTTAATGAAGATGAAATTATGTATATACATGTGATGGATAAATGCGAAATCTATTGACTGGTAATTTATTATTGTATAATTTAATGAATGTATTTACCTGATTGTACATCTTACAGCACAAACAGAAGCAATATATTTATCATAAGTATGAACAATCAATAACAGTGAAATAGTAAAAATGGTGGCCCAAAAAAAAAAAAAAAAAACTTTTTACAATTCTATTCTTTTAAATATTTTGCCGCTTGATATGTATCAATTTATCAATCAGTTGATTGATACACAGAATCAATTGCATCTTTATTCATAAAATTTCTTCTGTATTAACACAATATTCCAATTTTGCATATTGACGGGAAAAAATGAATACAAAGTTAATATGCATTTCAAAAAGTCTTATTTAAATATTTTCCTATCCAATAAAAAACTGTGTTTACATAATGAACACAACTCTTACATGCATAAATAAATGTGAAATCTGTTAACGTATAATATTATTATATAATGTAATGATTATATTTATATAATTGTACTCCTGACAGTACAAATAGAAGCAATATATTTAATATAAGCATAAACAAACAGTAATAGTAAGATAATGAAAATGGTGGCAAAAAGAATTTTTTTACAAATAAGGTCTGAAAAATAGTTTGCCGTTTGATATATATCAGTTTATCAAACAATTATTATATCAATCAATTGATTGATGCAATCAGTTGCATCTTTCTTTATATAATTTCTTCTACACTAACACAATATTTCAGCTTTGCTTACTGAGGGAAAACGAAGTTAATATGTATTTCAAAAGCCCCAGCAGTGGCCGCGAGGTTCTGACCTCCAGACTGGTAGACGGTAAGTGCTGGGCTCGAACCCAATCGCGACCGTCGGCCTAACTGTTATGAGTTTTATGTGGTTTTCTTCGAACCTTGGACTTCCTTGCGTAAATACGGGTTAGGTTCCCTTAGAAAGACCCCCACGGAAAGCATCCCACCCCTTAGGGCCTATATCCCACAGTGTAGATAATTGGCCTACATAAATACAAACAAACAAATGTATTTCAAAAAGCCCCGTCTAAATACTGTCCCAAGCAATAAAAGATTTTGTTTTATTAAAATTGCATATTTTACATATATTTGAGACATAGAAGTAACTATTAAAATATCGAAGACAAAATCTTACCAGTTGATACGACATGAAAAAAAGATGTTAATTTCCTCTTATTATAATTTTTATAGACTGGTGTTTAAGTTAATCTTCGCCATAATTCTAAATCGTTCTTAAATATTTGCCGTCTTAAAATTTATATCTTGCCTTTTCGACGCTCATTACTCTGTCACGAGATATCGTGAGTTTTTCTGCAAATATTTCTTTCTAGAGAGGGATATTACTGGCTGAAATAAATCAATTATTTCCGTCATGAGAGTTGATTGGGATTTTTATTTCCCTTAGCATATAAATTTGAAATTATTATTCTCTTTTTTTTTTATTTGTGTTATGAAACATCAATAAAACAGTTGATATATTTAATGAAGATGAAATTTTGTTAAGCTTGAAGTAAGATTAATTAGGAAAAATTTCAATGCATCAAATCTCTGTTTTCAAAAATTTCCCAGGAGTTTTTGGGTTTTATAATATGGTTCTAAAAATTTTACTCTCAAAATTGCTTGATTAAAAACTGTATCTATTAGATAATGCAGCGGTTCCCAATCTATGGGTCCCGACCCACTGGTGGGCCGCGGCAGTTGTTTTGATGGGTCGCGGAACAATCGAGGTTTGTCATCAAAATATATCTTTTATTTCATCTGTTTAAAATGATATGACAATTTCAACAGTAAATAATATTTCAAGGGAAAATCCTTAATTTCCTTCTAGATTAATATACGAACAGAATATCCAGAAATATTTAAATCACCTTTGAGGTCCTTGTGAAATTCAACACTTCATGCTTATGAGAACATGCGTTTTCTACTTTGCTGCATATGAAAGTCAAATACTGAGACAAACTGCCTGTTAATATATGTTCCCACACTGGTAAACATCAGTACCAGAAATCTCATTGATTATAAAGTTACGTTTTCATAATAATTAAACGTATTTTTAACTATCTTTGTAGTTTGTGCCTTGTTTTAATTACTATTCATTTACACACATTGAGATTACCGATTCTGTTTTTGTTCATAATGTATCTTCCGTACGAAAATTTGCGTTTTTCGTATTAGGATAGCCGAGCGTATAGAGATCGTACAAAAATTGCTATAGTGTATACAACTTTATCTTGGGTGGGTCGCGAAGTTTTTTTACTACTGAAAGGCGGAATTTTTTTTCGCTGAAAGGTGGGTCGCGTACCAAGAAAGTTTGGGAACCGCTGAGCTAATGTATTAAACTTTAAAATCGGATTACAATAACAAGGAATTGTCTTATAGAATAATAAGGCTGTAAAACACTTATTTAATTAGAAATACAGTATACCAGGGGATTCATTCCAAGTCAAACCTGAATATTCGTTTTTTTTTTTTTTTTTTTTTTTAATTGATGAAGATACTTTAATAATTTATACGAGCGTTCCTAACTATTTAAATACGTAGCATCTACAGTCATAGCCTGGTCCATCCGTATGCCTATTTGTTAATCTGTCCGCATATAACGGCGCAAAAACAACTGAACCAAATGGACTGCAATGCAACAGAGCACACAATCACCTCATCGAGTTCACGGTTGAAAATCTAGGATTAGTTAAATTTTAGTTCGCATATTAAAACGCAATTGGTGTACTAAATCACATCTTGGTGGAAAAAAAAGAATCGATTTTAGTGGTTGACTTATAGGTTTTCCATTATGTTTTCCTGCTCAAAATCGTCCATGTTTTCATACTTTTTGGTGCTTATTAAGAAACTATTATTAACATTAATTATCCTTCAATTTAATATAATAGTATTAAGCCATATAAAAACTAGCCAGATATGGAAATCCTAAAACTTTTTCTATCTTATACATGTTGATACTTCCTAAAAAATGCAGCAGTGAAGCGCCTAGCATAGTTAAGTGATTTACACACAAATCTAGTCAGCAACAACTACTGTCAACTTACAATTGAATCTGAAGTTTGATAAAATCCGCGCATTAGTTTCTGAGATAGATTTATTGCAAAATCTTTTTAAAAAATTCTGTATAATAGCGCCACAGGTTGGGTTATGTACATTAAAAACTAATCAGATTTTTTTTTTTTTTTTTATAAGATACTAACTGAATCTGAATTTTTATAAAAATCGATGTAATTCTTCTTGAGATACAGTCTTTGCGAAATCGTAAAAAATGCAGCATAGCAGTGCGATATGTAGGACAATTTACATTAAAAATTAAATAACACTAATTTATAAGTTTTAGAAAAATTCGTGTGTTAGTTGTTGAGATACAGCTATTGCGATAATCATGAATAATGCATATTAACAGTCTCGCGCATTTACATATGCATTTTTATGCTGCCTTACATGATTACGATCATGCATGCCGATTTTAATAGATACCATACAGGCTGTTTTTCATACATACACTGTTAAAACTAATGGTGACACATTGCACCTTTTAGGGGTGAAAGGCTTGTGAAAGGCACTCTCTGGTGACACCCCTAAAGGAGCCAGAATGGCACCTTTAATTAGGGTGAAAAGATGGCACCCTTAATCCAGAGTGTCCAATAATAAAAAATTAAAAAATATACAAACCGACTTTTGGCCGTCGAAGGATTCGAACTCACAACGTCTGATTACAAGCTCAGCGTTCTAACCGCTCGGTCATCGAGCTCACCTTCATTCACTCATAGCCATAGATTTTACTCTCCGTCACAGAAAACAGAAAGACACACATCACAGCGCATGAGCATGGTTCCAGTCACCCGATGAGGTGCCACATTGCTGCCAATACGAAGTGCATGGCACCTTATTTAGCTCCAATCACCCAGTAAGAGACCTGTCGGCACTGCAACCACATATCCAAGCCCCTATGGCACCCTAGGGTTCCAATGGATCCTAGGGCCTTTTCACCTCCGGGTCCCAAATGGCACCGGTTTGTCACTTTCACTTTTAACAGTGTACGGTCATGCTTGAAAACAGTAGCAAGTATACGGGAAAAAAATGGTTACATACTAAAAATAAAAGTAAAATACTAAGAGTTAGTCGAGTATCTATTGGAAAGTGTGAATAAAAGATGCATGTTTGTTCTTATGTAAGAGTCCAATTAAAAAAATACGTAAAACTACACGGTGTTCCAGAAATAGCGATCCATTTCCATAATGAAAACACTTATCTGTTGATTTCTTTCACAGGTGTTTGAAGAAATGCTCTACTTAGAAGAAAAAATAGCTATCGTTTCTTAGAAACTGGGTGATAAAACATATGGAGAGGTTCGTCTGTTGTACCATAATAAAATATGCTTTTTTAAAAAAAATACTAACCGACTTCAAAAAAAGCGCTAAAAAGAATTAAATAATTATTTAAAATTCTCTAATGATAAAATGTTATCGAATAACTAAAAATCTGAAATCATGTGTCGGCATAAAAATGATAAATTTAATATGTATAATTTAATATCCAACAAACATGGATTTTCGAGAGCATTTTTTTTACAAAAGATTAATTTTCAGATTTATCATTTAATATACGGATATATACATTTAAAAAGTAATCAATTACTTTTTGAAGTTCGGTGCAAAACTATTCCCATTGATAACAATTAAGCAACGAATTTCCTGAAGAAATATATTATTTTTTCCGACTTTGTATCATCTTTTCCACCATTAAAATAGTTTTGCACCGAACTTCAAAAAGTAATTGATTACTTTTTAAATGTATATATCCGTATATTAAATGATAAATCTGAAAATTAATCTTTTGTAAAAAAAATGCTCTCGAAAATCCATGTTTGTTGGATATTAAATTATACATATTAAATTTATCATTTTTATGCCGACACATGATTTCAGATTTTTAGTTATTCGATAACATTTTATCATTAGAGAATTTTAAATAATTATTTAATTCTTTTTAGCGCTTTTTTTGAAGTCGGTTAGTATTTTTTTTAAAAAAGCATATTTTATTTCCTTCTTTTTAGTTGTTAATACAGTAATATATAACTAGCCTAAATTCAATTTATGTTGAATGAATATATGATTCATTATATGTATAAAATAAATAATTTCTAATACAAATTATTATTCACCAAAATTATTTATTAAAAGTAAATAGTTTATAATAAATATTTAATTTTCATTAGAAATATGGTTTTTTAGGATGTAATATTCATAATATAGTTGATTTAAAAAGTAAATTGCATTTATAACAGTCTACATTCAAGGATATATTTTAGTAGAATTATCTTGAGAAGAAAAGAAACGCAGAATACAAAGTAATCTTTGAATTGAATCTTCACGGATTTTAAAATTTGATTCAGAATTCTATATTATTCCTTTCCAATAGACTCTATCACATGTTTCCTCTAGTACAGTGCCTCTATACGAATGTTGTGACATACGATACTCATACTATATTTAGAGAGACGATGTTTGCCTAAACTAAGGCCCTAAACATTTTCTATTCCAGAATGTGGCGTTAGTCGCTTGAACAAGTTCGTTTACACTACAACATCTAGAATGGGCCTACGTGGTCGAGTGATCAAGACGGCGCTCTGCAAAAGTGGAGGTGGTAGGTTCGATTCCCGCTGGCTCCATTGCACACACATGCTTTGTATGGAGCTCCTGGTTGTATTTATCTTGTGATGTAAATTTCCTTGTGCTATGTCGTCCTTGTATATTGACGATGAATTATAAGCAGACTTCCATGTCGAGCACACAAGTCAGATGTATGTTGTTCAAATAAAATAAAAACATCTAGAATATATAGTGTAGAAATGTGCTATGCAGACAGCGATAAAAAATTGTATCCTTTAAATGTGCAACGATGGTACTGAAATCTAAAGTATCGATCACAGGAACATCTGCGGGATTTCCTAATACATTGTTTAGATTAGCGAAAGTTTTGCAGTTTTACAAAAAAACGCAGATGTTACTGTTATGTTTAGATTTCATCAGCATCGTTGCATGTTTAAGGATACAATATTTTAGCGCCTTTTTTAAGTATTTCTGAGGTAGCCGATTTCTACACTATATATTCTTGGTACTATAGTTTAAACGAGTGGTACATTTATAAAAATTGAAACTTTTGCTGCATCATCGCTCAAGTGACGATGCAACAAAAGTTTCAAACTTTTAACAGTGTAGTCATTAGCTTGGCTATAATAACAGGCTCGTGAAGATAACTAGCGATTACCATTTGTTCAATATCGCATCAATCAATAAATTTTTATACCTTGTATGCCGCCATGCTGTCTCCCTATATGAGTGTACTTTAACGGTGGATTTTCAGGTATTCGATATCTGCACTGTTAAAAATCTGCTGCATTTTGTTGCAACGCACTCCACTGCTTGTATATAATATCTCTATTCCAACCAATGAGAAAGCTCCATTTCACGGCCAAGTAATCGTTTTCTATACAAGCAGGGGAGTGCGTTGCAACAAAATGCAACAGATTTTTAACAGTGTACTTTTGGTGTCGGTTATGATCGATGTGGTCTTTCCAGTTTGGAGGATGCCAGTATATGTGGAGTCAAGTTTTCTTTCTTTGGAAAGACATTGCATCTCTGTGAGAGTAAGGGCATGTCCAGCGCAACTTACCGAAAAGACCAATGTCACTGACCGATTGTAGGGCAGTACGAAAGCGAATAGTGGTACCAAAACTATCCTACTGAATTGTAGCTGACGTCAGAATTCGTCTTGATTGTCATTTCATACTGCACCGCAATCGGTTGGTAACATTGGTCACTTCGGTAAGTGACCGGTAAGTTGCGCTGAACATGCTCATAGTATCAAAAATAACGGTTCTGTTTGTGTGATGATTTAAACTTTTATACAACTAGAGTGCTTTAAAGAAATTCTGTGGCATCAGGAACAGAACAATGGGAAGAAATCGAGGAGATAAACTCAGTCTGCAGGTATTATTGCATTAAGTTAACATGGTGCAGTTATAGAAGAAAATTAATAAGCAATGGGTAGACCAACAAGACACGCTGTACGCATGAGAAAGAAGCGTTTACAGGAATCAAATAGGGATAAAACGTTACGTCTTCAGAAAAAGAGACAGAAATATGCCATTAAATGTAAATCAAAAACTGTCGACAATTCAGATGTATGGCTTTCTAAGAAACTGACATTATCAAAGATTGGATTTTTAAGAGAATTGAAACATGAAACACAACATAGTTTTAATATCAGCCCAGAACATTTGACCAACGGTACTCAAAAAGGACGATTAAAGCGAAAGGCTACTATGCGAATACAACAGCGTAAACGTCGTTTAAATGAAACAAAAGAAGAGCGTTCACGTCGTTTATCACAAATGCAAGACTCTGCAGAAAATCGTAGAAAAAAATTTAGTAAAGAAGATTTCGAATCTGCAATTAATGTGTACGCTGACAATCCTTGCAAAATATGCAATAAATCCCTTTACCCACAGCAACGCACGATGTTACAAACGCAAAGCTTGTCACATTTACTTCCTAATCATATACTCATTTTAGGAAATATTGTAGCATGTACCCGATGTGCAAATAACTTAAAAAAACAAAAAATTCCTTCCCAGGCTTCGTGGAATAAAATGAATGTAATGAGAACCCCTCCTGAGTTAGCAGATCTAACTGATATTGAACAACGATTGTTAAGCAGAGTTATTCCTTTTTTAAATATAATCAAAGTTAAAAACCGTTTTAGTCAAGACTGGTGTAAAGGCCAAGTGATCTTATTTGCAAAAGATATCGTAGAATTGGCTGAACAACTTCCAAATCAATTAAATCAATCCGGAATATTCATAATAACAGAGAGCTTGGATAAATTGCAACGCTCAAGACAGTTTCAAATAGACATGGGCAGACTGCAACGAGCTCTCAAATGGTTAATATTGAACAATTCTCTTTATAGAGATGTTCGACCAGCTTTTTCAAATGTTATTGACATATCGGAGGTTACGCAAATTGCAGAAGATACTTCAGTAGTTACTAAAATAGTTGCACAACAAAATGAGTCACCAGTACTTAAAGTAAATAGGTACACAAACATAAATAATAATGCGTCTATTTTAAGAGGATCATTTAATCAAGATTCAGACAGGTTTCACACCGAGAGCCGCGGTAAACAGTGTATGGCAATTGCGACAGTTGCTTGTGTAGCTTTTCATACTCAGGATTCCGGTAATTGGTGCGTAAGCGATATAGATTATATCCTAATTTTAGGAGATAGATATTATCGTGAATGCATTGCGTCACGAAAAAGTCCGAATACAAACGAAGTAAATACAGATTATCTTGCTGCTAGAGAATTACTTTCAGAGATTACATTTAATAATTCTAAGATCAATATTGAAGTTGAATATGAAACCAATTTTAATGGTCATATTGTTAATGACTTTAGTAACGATGGTTTTCCGAACCTAAAAAATGCCTTGATTGCTTTTTTTAGAGAGCATAGATATGGTATTCTCACAGCCAATGCATTATCTGTTGCAGTTTCGTACGATGAAAATACCAAGTATTTGCTTTTTGATTCCCATTCTAGAGGTCCGAAAGGATGCATTGCGTCTTCCAGAGGTGTAGCTTGCTGTATGCGGTTTAGTAATCTTGATAGCTTACACGCAATTTTACTCAGAAATTTATACAATAAACGCATTGTAAACAGAAGTGAAATTTATTCACCAAATATTTATTCGCTAACACCAATGAGAATCTTTACCAGAAATAGGTCCGCTCAAGGAAATGAAACAGATCATATTAGTCTGCAGATAAATTCTTCTAATACAGTTCCAAATCATAACAATGAAAATAAAATAGATTTGCAAGTGATTTATACAACAAGTATGTTACGTTCTATTGATGACAGAGTGCCTGCTTTGAGTAATATTGTTTCTGCCCCTGACGAAGATTTTGAAAATAATCCAGTGCGGATGGTAAATATTCAAAGAAAAACAGCTCCACCTTTAAATTTAGAAAGAGAACGTAGAACGGAAGAACTCGGGTGGTATTTTTTATTTCCAGATGGTAAAAATGGGTTTGGAGAGTCACGCGAAATACCAATAACGCCTTTGGATTATTTTCAAGCTCGTATAATGGGCCAGGATACTCGTTTTAACCGTCCAGATTATTTATTTTTCGCTCTTTCAGTTGTGGAATATTTTCGAACTAAAAGTAATGTGTCCATAGCTTGCCGAATGCGACAAGGAGAAAATACGCCTCAAGGGTTAGTAGATAATATGCATCTTACCATGCGTAACATCAGAGGGTCCGCCTCTTATTGGAAGCGCTGTTGTTCTGAATTGATAGCCATGGTCAGGAGTTTGGGTCCACCTGCATGGTTTGTTACATTTTCTTGTAATGATCTAAACTGGACAGACATGATAAAATCTTTACTTATAGCTGATGGACGCAACGCTAATGAAGCCCAAGATTTATCCTTTTCTGAACGACTTAGTTTAGTGCAACGATATCCAGTTATAATAGCACGACAATTTACTATCCGTGTTAATGCATTGATTCGTTTTCTAAAAAAGAATCCGGAGTGTTTGGGTGGTCATATGCAAGATTTTTGGTACAGAATTGAATTCCAAAACAGAGGAAGTCCTCATTTACATATGTTAATTTGGATCGCAAACATACCAGATTTCCAAACACCTGCTGGTATGGCGACACTTGAAGAAGTTGTCTCGTGTTCTATAAACCCTGAAAGTAATGATTTACGCGAGATAGTCAAAAATTGTCAAATTCACAAGCATACATCCACATGTTATAAGGATCGTAAGAATTGTAATTGCCGATTTGGATTTCCTAAACCGATAACGGAAAGAACAGTATTTCTTGGCCCAGATGAAGCTTTAAAGAATAGCGGCCGATTTTGTTTATTGAAACGAACATCTGAAGAAACCATGATTAATAATTATAATCCAACTCTTTTGAATATTTGGCAGGGTAATATGGACATACAACCTTGCGGAAATGTCACTGCCGTTTCGTATTATGTGGCAAAATATGCGAGTAAATGTGAACCTTATGAAACCGGAGAAGTTGTCAAGGAAGCGATAATGAAAGCTAAGAGAAGTGGTGGTTCTACCTGGAGTCAATTGTTTGCTGTATCTATGGCAATATTATCGCAACGTTTGGTAAGTGCAGCAGAATGTGCATATCGATTGTGTCATTTACCATTGAAAATGAGTTCTCGAAAAACAGTATTCGTCAACAGCTGCAAACCAGAACAAAGATACAGAATTCTTCGTTTCGAACAAGATGAAACGTCGGTTTTCAATAACATTTTCGACCGTTACGTTCAAAGACCAGATATTCTTGAAAATTTGAGCCTTGCTGAATTTGCTGTTAGATACGAAACGGTTTCGGGAACGGCTTGGACAGAGGAAGATGGCGACCATGAACTTATCGAAAATTTGGATACAGAACCAAGCAAATTTATAAGACTCAGAGATAATACGCGTATGCGAGTTAGAAATAAACCAGCTGTGCTTCGTACTCGATATTACACTTTAAACAGCGACAAAGAAGGGTATTTTTACAGTATTTTAGTTTGCCACATCCCATTTCGAAATGAAAATGAACTGTTGTCAGATAACGAGACAGCAGAAGCATGTTTTTTGAGAAGGCAGAAAGAATTACGGCCTTTACTTAAAAATGTTAATGCGGAAGATTTTGCGCATGCAGAGCAAATGATCCAAGTTGCTTTAGCCCAAGCTGTAGCTTTAAATGCCGCTCGTTATGATTCAGACATCGATTTGACTACATTTTCAAATATACAGGCAGACGAAGAAAATATTGTTGAACCTGTAAATTACGACGAAATTACCGAAGAAGCCCAATGTATACCACATGAAACTTATATGAATATGGTGGAAATGCTTAACATACAACAAAGACAATTATTTCGGAAAATTTCATCTGCAATCGAGAATGATCTCCTAAACGAAAGTAATCAAATGTTACTTTTTATTACCGGGGGCGCTGGTAGTGGTAAATCATTCCTCTTAAAATTAATAGTTGAACACATTAAACGGTGCTACTCTCCTACTGTAGATGCTTTAGTAAAGCCTACTTTTGTAGAGGTTGCATCTCTGACTGGCGTGGCGGCTCGTCAAATATTTGGTAAAACCCTACACTCAGTATTTTCACTGCCTATAGAAAAGGGTCGCAGTATGACGTTTCAACGTATGTCAGGAGAAAGGCTACAACAAGAACGCCAAAAATGGCGATATATTAACTGGCTTGTGATTGATGAAATTTCAATGGTCTCCTACGAAAATCTTAGGATAATTAATTTACGTTTGCAAGAGTTCAAAAACAATGAAAAATTATTTGGCGGTGTGAATATATTGCTCTTTGGAGACATTATGCAGTTACCCCCTGTAAAAGGACATTGGTGTTTTATTCAACCACCTTGGTGTGCCGCTGAAATTAATTTGTGGCATCAATTTTCGTTTTTCGAGTTAACTATGAATATGAGACAAAGAGACGACACAGAATTTATTGATTTGTTAAATAGCTTGCGATTTGGCGAAATGACTATCAACCAGCTGCAACTTCTCTGCGAAAGACGAAGAGTACCGTTATGTGGAGAATTTGATGATGGTATAGCTGTTAGAATATTTCCAACACTAAAATTAGTTGATCATTATAATCAAAAGATGACGGAAATTTTATCCACTACACGCCGGGTATACGATATCGTTGCAATTGACGAATCTCGAGAAGCTGCCACATACGGGAAAAAACCGCCTAGTAACGTAATTTCAACTGATGTCAATAATTGTGGTGGTCTTTTACATTCTATAAAATTATCAGAGGGATCACGAGTAATGCTGCGACGCAACATATCAGTTTGTGATGGTCTCGTAAACGGAGCTATGGGTGTAATAAAAAAATTCATATGGCCAGCTCTTAGAAGAGAACAGTTAGAAAGTGGGGAACAACCAGATGCCATTTTGATTAAATTTGATGACGAAACCATAGGTAACAGAGTGAAAGATACCAATGGATACGTTTCGGTTGCTTCTGTTAACGCGACTTTTCAAGCCACAAAAGGATATGGAGACGTTGAGCGTCGAATGGTTCCTCTAATTCTCAGCTGGGCAGTTACAGTACACAAGTTGCAAGGCACTACACTAAACAAAGCTGTCATTGACCTTGGTAAAAACCTGTTTTCGAAAGGGCAAGCATATGTTGCTTTAAGCCGAGTCAAGAGTTTAGAAGGATTAGCATTGTGTGATTTAGAACCTAACAAATTACTCAATAAACCGCATGATGAAAAAGCGCTAGATGAGATGCAGCGATTACGAGCACTGCCTACTTAATACAGCGAACATGCAACCAGAATAATCTTGACATTTTTTATCACTACATGTCAAATCTAAGATAAGTTTTATGATTGGATACTAATATTTGTCCTTAGATTAACCCGGGAGAATGCGCGCTTACCCAGGGTATGAATGGTAAGCGCGATGATTTGATTTTAATGGTACTTTACCACCAATAAAATCAAATTATAACAGTCACTTTATTAAGACGGAGACAATTCTTACAAATTTTGCGATAAAATAAGTTGAAGATTACTTTTAAAAAAATTAGTGGGTACAATTGGAAAAACCATACGTACATCGGGTTTTTTAGGCCCTGCGCGCGTCCTCCCGAGTTAACGAAATCCCGAATTGGAGCATACCGAAGAAAAGTATCTTATTAAGAATTTCGCAGCTCAAAGCAGAGTTTCGTTTGACTAATTCGTTCAATAGATATGTATCATGATTTATATACGATATTTGTTTTTTGTATGTATCAAGGCATTTGATATTTTCATATTTCATATTTATTTTTATAAATATCATGGTGCTTGATATTTTCTATATATGATATTGATTTTCAAATATTATTCAAGAATTTTTTTGTATTTCAGTCAGAGCAAGTGCAAATGAAATTTTCCATTGCTACCAACTCTGTCGTTTTGTTATTACTTACTAGAGAACATGTTCCTGGTTTTGGTTTAGTTTAACCTGCACAACAGGTTAGAGAATAAAATAGATGACAAGCTTACATGCTTAGTTTTTTTTTTCGGGGAGATGAGGGGGGTTAAAAACGGTTTTGTATTTAAAATATTATTTCATAAAAGACATTTTCTTGATAGTGAATCTTTTTTAAATATCTGAATAAAATTATTTCTATTTTGAATTAGTTTATCTTAATTTTTATTTTAAGTGAAAAAAATACATTTTAAGAACATACTTTTTCTAAGTTTAATGTTAAGTGCAATATATTTTAATTTCTAATTTGTATTATGCTTGGAAATATGTATAATGTGCAATATGCTATCTTGAAAATATTATATATATCCAAAATATCGGATATTTTTAATGTTTTCGAAAACGTCATAATAGTTCTTAACACTGGATTTGAGTTAGAAGGTATTATACTTTATCAGGAATATGTCAAATATTTTCATTGCCTATTATTAAAGTAGAAGCTGAAATTAGAGAAAAAAATTTTCTGGCTTATCGAACCACCAACTTTTCTATAAATTTACCCTCATACACATTTTAATAAATTGTTGATAGTTAATGAGATTATCTGAATCTCTTTCAGTTAAAGCCATGAATTTTAGAGTTTTCCAAATAAGATATTTGTAATAATCGTAAGATTTAAAAAATCTCATTTCTATCACATTTTATTTTTTAAACAATATTGAAATCTGTACCTTTTATATTTTGGAGTAATTTCAATATTGCTATCAGTGAAATATTCAGCGTCTAAAATATATAGTGTGAAAATCTGCTATGTAAACAGTGCTAATAATTTGTATCATTAAAACATGCAACGATATATTGAAATCTAAAATGTCGACCGCAGAGCATCTGCAGGATTTTCGTATTGCATTGTCTGGACTACCAATAATTTTGCAGTTTTAGAAAATATCTTGCAGATGTTACTGCCATATTTATATTTCATCAAAAGCGTTACACATTTAAAGGATACAATATTTTAATGCCTTTTTAAGTATTATTGAGGTAGTAAAATTCCACACTATATATTCTAGACACTATACACTGTAAAAAATATGACCCTTTTGCTGCATCATCACTCCACGGCTTTTGAAGGATATGTCCTTTTTGACAATGAGAATGCTCCATAATAGGGTGAAGTAATCCTTTTCTATAAAAGCAATGGAGTGACGATGCAGCAAAGGGATAATATTTTTTACAGTGTAGTAACATCATGTTAAAAGAACACTTCTAATTGGGAGACTGTTTCAAATAAGATTTGAATTTTTGAATAAGAGCTTTCATCAAAACTTCTTAATTTTTAAGCATCACATTTTAATGAAATTAGAATAGACCACACGGGTGTCTTACACTTTCAAACAGAAAAATATATCAAAATCGGTTCATATTTATGAAAGTTTTGTGCTTTCAGCATAATAGGCATTTTCTTACACAGGCGCTTGTTCTCTGATACATGAAGAAACTTTAAAGGTTAATTTTCAGCTTTTCGAAACCTACTTCCTTTGGTATTGGTATGAGCCTTCCGGTTTGGTGGATAACAGAACTTGACCGGGATCCAAATAGATTTAGCTCTGTTATCAAAATCAGAAACTTATCATCCTTTCTGTTATCGCCAGATCAGAAACCGGCATTTTTGCTAAATAGTTGCTATTTTAAGTAGGTACTCTGTTCAAAATCTGCAGCTGCATCATCACTCCACCGCTTTTACATGAAACAATTAGTTTATTATGTATGGAGCATTTTTATTGTTCGGAGTAGAGATATGCTTGTACAAACAGTAGACTGATTAAGCGGCTGTAGCTGTAGATTTATCACAGTGTACACTGTTAAAAATTTGATCCATTTGCTGCAGCGTCACTCCACCGCTTTTATAGAAAACGGTTACTTCACAGTGTTATGGAGCATTCTCATTGGTCATAAAAGAGATATTCTATAAAAGCGGGGGAGTGATGCTGCAGCAAATGGTCAAATTTTTAACAGTGTAAATTTTCTTATTGGTCAATCTGCTTTCGCAAACTTCGCAAAGCCCATCTGGATCCCGAACTTTATACAGTCCAGATTTTGCACATTGTAGAAAAAAAGATCGCATATCTGTGTATTAGTAGTAGTCTGAAAAATGAAAGCTTTTAATTGGATGGGTTATGAATTTTCAGAATTTTCTCTTTGGGGATGAATTTTCAGATTTTCGAAACCTTTTTCTCATGTCTATATTTATCGATGTGAATCTTTCACTTTGGTAGATACGAGAATTGTTCCAGCTAAAATTTCGTACTTTGGAAAAAAATCGCATCTCTGTAACAGTAGTTAGGATCCAGAAGTATTATTCGCTGTTTAGCAAAACAAGATTGACCAATCATAAGCCTTCATTTTTGAAAACTTTTCAATATTTGAAGGACAGAGTCTAGAATACATGGAGTGAAAAATCTGCTATCCAAACAGTATTCAAAATTTGTATCCTTTAAATGTGCAACGATGCTACGGAATTTCAAAGTGTCGATCACACCGAAATCTGTGCGATTTTCGCATTACATTGTCTAGACTAACAATAATTCTTGCAATTTTAGAAAATTTCCTGCTTATGTCGCTCTTATCTTTAGATTTCATCAGCATCGTTGCACATTTAAGGAATACAAAAATTTAGTGCTTTTTTAAGTGTTACTGATATAGCCTAGATGCTATTACTTTCGTTTTGGTGGATAAGAAAATTTGGCCAGAATCAAGGAAGAATTTGCACTGTTAACGAAACCAGATTAATTAATCAGAACCCTGAATTTTTGCAAATTTTCACTGTTTTAAGTAAATTTTCTTATTTATGAATCTCGTTTCGAAAACAGCGCAAAATTTATGTGAATCCCGACCCTTGTTTATTTAGGATTTTACCCTTTGAAAAGATCGTACACTGTTAAAGTTTGATCCATTTGCTGCAGCGTCACTCCACCGCTTTGATAGAAAACTGTTACTCTACTGTGTTGTGGAGCATTCTCATTGGTCATAAAAGAGATATTCTATAAAATCTGTGGAGTGACGCTGCAGCAAATGGATCAAATTTTTAACAGTGTGTGTCTATGTAAGTGTAACATACACTGTAAAAAATTTTACCCTTTTGCTGCATCGTCACTCTGCCGCTTTTATTGAACATCTCTCTTTTGACCCATGAGAATGCTACATGATAGGCTGAAGTAGTTGTTTAATATAAAAGCGGTGGAGTGATGATAGAGCAAAAGGATAATTTTTTTACAGCGTAAAAGCATGAAAATGAACGCTTCTAATTGGTCGATTACTTCAAAATGAACTTGCAATTTAAAGTTTTTATTTTTAAAAAAGTTCTAATCATCAGATTTTTATGAAATTTGAATGGGACCACATGGGCCCCATAAGCTTTCAAACAAAAAAAGAATTATCAAAATCGGTTCATATTTGCAAAAGTTATGCGTGAACAACAAATACATACAGGTCGAAATCATAACCTCCTCTTTGAAGTCGGTTAAAAAATACCGAAAACTGCTACCAACAAGGGTCAATATCAGGCTACGTGTGAACAAATTCAGACGAACCGGTAACATCCCTAATAGCATGCATGGTCACAGTGACATCACAGTGACGTCACTGTGAGTCACTTTGGTCACATCACATCCGTGACCAAAATGCCACCACTCAGTGACGTCACATTGTTACTGAGATGTGACTTTCTTAAAAATCTTTAGAAATTTATAAATATCTTTCAAAACACGTTATTTACTTTAAAAAACATGTTTCTGGCAATTTAAATATCGTTGCTTTTGTCACAGTTTCGTCACAAAGTTAATGTCAAATTAGTCACAAATGACACATTTTTCACAAATTTGTCACATTGTGACCACTTTGTGAAACGTCACAAAAGAGCTCTAAAACGGCCATAACGACTTCACATTTTAGTCACTGTGACTTCACATCGATGTCACGTGACGTCACATCGAGAATAGATGGTCACAAAGTCACAATGTGACTTCACAACGACGTTGCAGTGACGTCACCAAGCTTTACGGGATGGCGCTTTTTCTTTTCTGGACAAACTTCAACATCTGAAGGTACCGTCAAGAGCATTCGTGAGGCAGTTGAAAGGAGCCCACGTTCACAAGTAGCCTGATATTGGTCCTTGTTGGTGGATGAGTTCTGTATTTTTATTGGAACAGCTTACGTACCTCTTTAAATGTTACATCACTCAGTTTCCAGGAAACAGTGACCATTCTTTCTTCTAAGGAGAGCATTTACTCAAATACTTGTGAAAGAAACCCACAGATTAGTGTCTTCATATAAATGGATCATTATTTTTGGAACACGCTGCATTTTACATTAATTTTAATTTGCATAACGAAAAGAAAAGCAATTGAATATACTCCATGTATTTCACAAAGTCATATTTACCGGGTATCCAGTAAATAACTGACCCATTTTGAACTTAAATAACAAATAAACGGTTTGAGATAATAATGCGCGGTTTGCGGTATTGTTATTAGAAAATCAATAAGTTTTTAAACATGTACTTTGTTAATATAGTTCAAATTTCGGAAAAAAATATCGCTATGGCGGTAACAGGCTGTTTGGATACAGACATGACTCTAATTTTCATAAATATGAGATTTTCGGCTGAATCTGAATCTATATGTTGAATCGACTCTCGAATCAGCTTCAGAAATAGAGTACGTTGGTTGGAAAGTGATTTTAAAATAATATTTATGATTGAACCATCTGTATTATACTTCACGTCCTCAGTCTTGAGACTGAGATATTATTTTAAATATTATTATATTACATTAACAAAGTGCATATTTTAAAATTTATTTATATTCTAATAGCAATACAGCAAATCGCGCATTTTTATCTCAGACAGTTTTTTAGTTATTTACATTCAAAATGGGTCAGTCATTTACTGGACACCCGGTAAATACAGCCATGTGCAATGCAAGATGGCGTTTTATTAAAATCATATATTTTACATTTTACATAAAAATTACTACTATAATATATTATCCGTTGATACGACATGTAAAAAAGATATTCATTTCCTCGTATTATAATTTTTATAGACTGGTGCTTAACTTAATCCTCGTCATAATTTCAATTTATTCTCAAATATTTGTTAGCTTAAACTACCTTATATAACTACTTTTTTTCGACACTCGTTAGTGTGTCACGAGTTAATCCCGTCGTGAGTTTTTCTAAGCAAATGTTTGCTTAGATCGAATGTTACTGGCTGAAATAAATCAATTATTTCCGTCATGGAAGTTGACTGGAATTTATGTCACGTTGCAAGAAAATTTTAGAGTTAAAATAGATGCCTTTTTTGTACGTCCGTGATGAAATAGTAAGAAAATTTTGTTATTGCTTACAGTGATTTACGTATCGTAAGGCTTAAGCTTAATTTAAAAGATCTAAAAGAATAAAACTTTGCGTGTTTTATAAGTTCTCTCCAAATGTCTGGGTTTTGTAATTCGGTACGAAGTTATTTTATCTGTAAATATGAATAATTAAATAGTTAAATACAGAGTGTATAAAAAATTTTAAATTTAGCATATATTAACTAGAAAAAATATTAATATTAAATACGTGTCATAGTTATATGGTAACTGATATTTAAAAATTAGTTCAATAATATTCATAGTTCAATAATACTGATCTGCGTGTTATCTAAAAATGGCTTGCAGCAGAAGTGTGCCAAATGTACAAAAACGAAAACGTAAATGATTTTACGATAACATATCATTTGTAGATTCCATTAGCAATAAAAAATTAGTACATATATATTCATTTTATGTTTTTCAATGTTTTTTCAGTGTACAAAAGTAAAATAAAATATAAAACCCCAAGAAATTGTCAAAAAATGCACTTTTTGAATCCCCATGTATCAACCGATTTTATGTACAAAATATAATTTTTAATTTAGTTCGATGTTCAATTTTTCTTAATTATCAGTTAATTAATATAAATCTATAACTGAACTTTAAAAGAAGTAGATAAATAAACCGTGTGATCTGAAGAGTGTATAATAAAATAAAAAAACAAGTTGAATGTAGATTCTGATATTGCAGAATTCAATTTCGCCTCCGATTAAAAAAAAAAAAAAAAAAAAAAAAAAGGAAAAAGAAAAAAAAATCGATAAAAGTCTTTTAGAAGGGCGACACTCTTTAGAATGCAATGAACTAACTTCATTTTTTTGTGTTTATCAATATAATAGCAAACAGAACCGCGTGAAATACCCAATTGATTAGCAATTTCTCTCTGAGACATTGGAATTGCGGAATAATAAAGAGATACAATTTGACGTGCTACTTCTTCATTGACTAGATTCATCAAAAACGAATTTTATCTTTAGTTTAAACGCTTTTTTATAGACTGAGAAAAAGGAAATGCATTTTAACAATAAAACGAGTGGAATCCCGTCGAATTCGACGAATGAAATGTTTAAAAGACCCGATCGATTTGGTTTTGAAAAAAGCAAAAGTAATTACATTATTGAATCAATATATAATAAATATATTTCCAAACTTAATGTGAAGTTTGCCAGTTACAATTTTGCATGCAAATATTCGCACATCTTCAGTTAAAATTGTAATCTGAGTGCCGGCGAAATCCAGAAATTTTATTTTATATGCAGTCACAGAAAAATAGTTTTATTTAAAAAAAAAAACTAATTTCATTTTTACTGTGACATTACTTTCACTAACTGAAGTCATCTGAAAGTAAAATCTCAATCTCAGTGTCCATAATAAAAAGAAATATTGAAATGTAATATCGTTATGAGTAAAAATGCGATGTTTTAAATATTTCAAATGTTTTTTAAAAGTTACTGTTATTAGTAATATGAAAAAGGCATCCGTAATAATATTGTAATTCCCATTTATCTGGTTGCTGAAAGACATCACTTTCCTCACTTGAAATTTTTCTTATTTTGCTTTAGACATTAATTTTTATCATAAATTATTTTCTGTTATTTTATTTACATTATTATTTCTCAGTAAATATATTTTTTTTTTTACCTCAATTAGTGCATAATTATACGCAATCATTTTATTGTGGTTAAATTTTACGAAAACAATTAACTTTTTTCTTTTAAATGCGAGGACATGTTCACTGATGAAATAAAGCTTCTGACTGGTAGAAAGTGATAATGCAAAATAAATTTTTATTATCGAGAGAAAAGCTAAACTGAGTTGCCAACATTTTGAAGAAATATCGTAAAAAGCATTTAAAATTAAAAATAAAACATAAATATAAATATATAGATTGTATGAATGTCTCGTTTTAACGGCCAGATTATGAAAAAGTGGGCCACAATTTTTGACACGACACTTTTTAGCTTGTCTGAAAGAAATAGCATCGAAGGCTAATAACAGTTGGTTTAGTTTATCTACCTGAAAGTGTGGATCAAAAATGCATATTTGTTCTTACGTAAGAGCTCATTTGAAATAATACATAAAACTATTTTATATTTGTTTTCATTTGCATAAGGAAATGAAAGCAATTGAACTTATTCCATGTATATCACAAAGTCATATTTAAATACGGCCATGTGCAATACAATGAAGATTATATATTCTTCATTTCACATAAAAATTACTATTGTAATATCTTACCCGTTGATACGACTTGAAAAAAAAATGTATTCATATCATCTCATTATAAATTTTATAGACTAGTGTTTAAGTTAATCCTCTTCATAATTTCAAGTCATTCTCAAATATTTGCTGTCTTAAAATACATTATATAATGCTTTTTTTCGACGATTATTAATGTGTCACGAGTTAATCCTATCATGAGCTTTTCTAAGCAAATGTTTGCTTAGATCGATGTTACTGGTTTAAATAAATCAATTATTTCTGCCATGAAAGTTTATTGGAATTTTTGTCGTGTAGCATAAAAATTTGAGAGTTAAAATAGATGCGTTTTTACTTACCCATCATACGTAGTATAGGGTAAGTCTTGCAATCGTTTTGAAAATCGAAAAAATTTTTTTTGACGGATTTACACGTTTTAGATAGTGGAGATTCCGAAAAACATATTTTTAGAAAAAAAATTTTGCCTTCCGTCTGTCTGTCTGTCTGTCAGTCTGTCTGTCTGTAAACGCTCTATCTCCCGAACGAATTGAGTTAGAGACTTGAAATTTTGTATGTAGTTAGTATGTAAGAATGGAACGAACCCTATTTAATATCAGCAACCTCGATTATCCGGAACTATTTTTTTCGGACTCTCGAAAAATTCGTTCTGATGAAAGGTATATAAAAATTTTCAAAATTTTTTGTTCTAAGGAATGGACGAAAAAGGCAATAAAATAACACATATTTTGCATATAGAACGAAGTCGATCGGGTTATTAGTTGCCGAGATATTTGTAATCTTGTTTTCCACATTCTTCGATTTTTCATGACCCTGTATTTTATTCAAATTTCAATTCAGAAGTATATTTTAATTGGAAATGAGACGCTTAATCCGACGCAGTTAATTGTTAGTTAATAGAATTATTATTTTTGGAGTTATAAGGATGTTTCTTTTACGCAGTTCGGTACTACTAGAGTAGTTTGGCGTTTTATATAATTTGTCGAAATTGGTACATCAGCAGTTCTTTAATATAGCATTACTATGTATATTAACAATATTTAAATTTTGTTTATGAATTGCAATGCATTGTATAAATAGTTTCACATGTTTTATTTTCATATACATATCCATGATGGGTAAGTATTACGGTGGCTCCCAACGACTAGTTTTATACGTGTCTTGAAAATTTGGAGGTATTAGAAAATGTTATATTATAACAAAATTTAACTGATATTTCAACTTTCCAAAACTTTTTGCGCTTTATGACACGATTCTTTCAGAAAAGTAACTTTGATTTTAAATTTAAAGAGTGATATATATGTTTAAAATAAAAGAATCGCAAAGGTGCAAATAGAATTAAGCAAATATTTATTATTATCATTAATACTAGATCCCTAAATGTTAATGAAATCTTATAGTAAGTGTATATTAGACACCTAGTAAACTTACTACATGTAAACAGTAGCAAAAGTATTTGTTAAGCGTAATTTTTTTTTCCAACCACCTTCGTCGTTCCAAGCCCAAGCTTGCACTCTGATTGGTTGTTGCTCTCGGCACTATTTTCATGTAACTTGGCGATAATCATACTTGGCGTAGCGATAGATGCTTCCGTCGAGGAGTTTGATTTCCTTCCGAACCGAGTACAAAGTAACTTTTCTCTTGCAGCATTGGATTGGATGGAACGTGTCTTATTGAAAGCTGTACTCTTTAAAAGTTTTTACACACAACTTTTTACTTTGTACTCGGTTTACTTCGTACTCGGTTCGGAAGGAAATCAAACTCGACGGAAGCGTCTATCGCTACGCCAAGTATGATTATCGCCAAGTTACGTGAAAACAGTGCCGAGAGCAACAACCAATCAGAGTGCGAGCTTGGCCTTGGAACGACGAAGATGGTTGGAAAAAAAATTACGCATTTGTTAACACAAAATAATACTCAATTAAAAGGCATTGTTAACAGTATTGTATTGTTAACAGCACACCATATTTGAAAAGGTTAAGATTATACATTTTGCATTTAACATAACAATTACTATTATAATAACTTACCAGTTGATACGACATTTTTAAAAAATGCTCATTTCTTCTTATTATAATTTGTATAAGCTTATGTTTAAGTTAATCCTCGTCATAATTCCAAATCATTCTCAAATGTTTGCTCTCTTAAAATACATTATGTACTGCTTTTTTCGATGCT
This sequence comes from Maratus speculifer, assembly GCA_964019185.1. Lineage (NCBI taxonomy): Eukaryota > Metazoa > Arthropoda > Arachnida > Araneae > Salticidae > Maratus > Maratus speculifer. Next base: position 351,419,946 of record OZ025294.1, read on the forward strand.
CATTAGTGTGTCACGAGTTAATCCCATCGTGACTTTTTCTAAGCAAATGTTTGCTTAGATCGATGTTACTGGTTGAAATAAATGAATTCTTTCTGTTGTGGAAGATTATAGTAATTTTTGTCATGTAGTGTCAAAATTTGAGAGTTAAAATAGATGCATTTTTTATACAATATATTATGAAATAGTAAAGAAAAAAAATTATATGGTTTACAGTGATAATGTGTCGTAAAGCAACAAATTTATTTTTAAAAAATGCATAGGAAAGAAATTTTGCTTGTTTTATCAGTTTTCTCAGAATGTCTGGGTTTTGTAATTCGATATGAAGTTATTTCATATGTAAATATGAATAATTAAATGGTTAATTACAGAGCGTATCAAAATATATTAAATTTAGCATATATTAACTGAAAAATATATAAATATTAAATAGGTGACATATTTATATTGTAGCTGATACTTTTGTATGTAGTAATTAAAAAAATAGTTCAAATTTTACTCAATAGGTGGTGTTTCACTGTTTCAATTTTAAGAAGTAAGAATGTTCAAATGAACTTCTAAACATTGCATTAATTTTTCTTTTGTAATGGGCATGTGAGTTTTTTTTTTTTTTTTTTTTTTTTTTTTTTTTTTTTTTATACAGACTTGATATTTACTTTCCAGGTGAAGTGCCTAGTGACTCAGCAGCGGAATTCCTTTCGGTAATTTTAATGGCGTTTGATGCATTCTAATATTCAAAATATTTTCTTAAGAAGTTAATATTTTTAAGTTTTTTTTTTTATTTTTTTTTAGTGTTTTCTTCTTAAAGAATGCCATTTTTTTCCTTCCTTTACATAATATTGCTAAAATCTATAATTATTTTTATACAAAGTGTTAAAATTTCACTTCCAGTCCGTTAGTCTTTAAAACGTAAAATATTAATTTAAGCATAGATTTTAGACAAATTTTGAAAACTAGGAAAAAAAGTGACCTCCTTTAAGAAGAGAACACTGAAAAAAGAACATAAAAGTATTCAACCCTTAAGGATGTTCTCAATTGTTCTGCTCAACAAACGCAAACCGTTTTCACACATTTACAAATTCATTTTTTAACAGAAAAATATAAAATTGGAAGGCCTGACTATGTAAACACTTTCAATTCGAGCTCAGTTTTCCATTTTATGATAATTAAATTACCTAGTGAATTATAAGCTATATTGATCACGTGATCGTACGATTTTCTACCTTACGTTGACTGGTTTTTCTGCTATCGTCGGAAAATGCGGTTCAAACCATCATTTTTGACGGCTTGTTCTGAAATATCTATTGCGTTTGCACAAAAAACAGAAAAATGAGTGCGGTTAGATAGTTTCTGAATCAAAACACCTGCTAGTTTCATGCATTTCCGAACAAAAATCAATTAAAACTTACGTCACAAAGTTGCTTTTTTTTACTTAAGAACATCCTTAAGGGGATATTTTGAATGTAAGAGTGCATCAAACGCCCATACACCTAGCTTTACCGGAGGGAATTCGGCCGCTGAGTAACTAGCATCCTTAACAGGTTACGGACATGACGCCTACACTGAGAAAAAAATATGGTTCGGGCATATAGAATCTAAATTGTGGCTCTAGAAAAAATAGTTCCATGTCATCCTCATAAATTCTAGCTCCCTTTGCTAGTGAATTCTAGAATCTCTTACTAGAATTCAAGAGCGTTTTCTTATATTCTCGTTGTCAAATTTATTTAAAAATCCCTGCAAATAGATGCGATCACAGGAGGTTTGATTTAGTAACTATAATTCTAGTTCATGAAACCGCTCCCGAAATCAAGCGATGATTTCTTGTTATTGAAGCAATTAAATATAATTTCATCCCCTAGAAAACAAGAGACTAGAAATGCCAGGTCATTTCGACTATTCAGCTTTGTTGTTTAACCTACTAGTATAGTTCGGGAATCTACTATAGTTCTAGTTTAGGTATTCAGAAAGTGACTAACTATTCATTCTAGGTGATGGAGATATATTTTTTTTCTCAGTGTAGGATATTCCTCTGATGGCGCTGATTCACTGCTGTACACATTACTGTAGCGATTTTTTATGATTGTTTTAATTCTCCGAGTTTGTAATTTAAGGACAAAGTGGAGGGTGTATGAAGAAAAAAAAAATCGTATATCATTTGGGTACTACATCGTTTTTCCGTCGACCAACAAATGAACGCCAAAATATAAGATTAAATGCCAATAATGGATGACCGTCAATGTCACATTCAATGACATTAAATGAGATACATGTATTTAAAAATGTCATTAAGTTATTTTTATTCCGACTTTTTTATTTGTATTTTTATTAATATTCTATTAATTATTTGTTTTCCGTTATTTGAAATAAAAATTATGCCAATATGTATAATTTAGCGATTTGTATAATTTGGAGAAATTGGCCGACGGGATAACCAAGTGGTACCACCATTTGTTTATCAAATAAAGCTAAAACGTATCCTGAAGATATAACATTAATGACTTTAGCGGTATATCCTCTATTTCCAGCGTGCACCTTCTGGTTTTTTTACGACCAGAGCACTGTTGCAAGTCATTGGTTATTATTTAACTTTGTTTATTTGGCAAATACAAGCAAAAGTAAAAAAAAGAAAGTGGTGCGAGACGCACTTTTGTGTGACGCTCGAATGTTGGGACCTATCGGTTTAACTCATCCAGACTCGTACTGAATAAATCGAGGGAAAATCCTGCAAAAATGAACGGGTTTGTACGCTTTTGTAATTAAGAACATATTAATTAAATTTAATTATCCTACAATTAAAAGTAATACTACTAGGCATAAGAAAAAGATATTTCAAGATGAAAGTTTATTCTGTTAGGTACATATAACATATTAAAAACACTGTTAAAAAAAAAAAAAAAAAAAAAAAAAAAAAGTTAAATTTACGGCAAAAACTGTTGGCTGTAATGTTGTTGCCAGCACTTTTTGAGGAAAAAATTAGAGTAAAATTAGATGTTAATTTTTTTTATTACATCTGATTTTACTGCAATTTTTACGGCAAAAATGGCTAGCAACATAGCTGAGCCTTAAATTTAACGGATATTTTTTTTATAGTAAATAAAGCACATTTACATACATGTGTACGTGTATTGATAATCTTGCGAATTTACATGTATACTTTCTTTCTGCCCTACATGTTTACGATCATACTTGCAAGCTTACATACTGACATACATATTATCCTTCATATACACAAACATGTTTGGAAACAGGAGCAAGCATACTAATAAAAATTATATTAATTATATGTATATATGTATGTATGTATTTTACATCGATTTTAATCTGCATAATGAAAAGAAAAGCAATTGAGCTTACTACATGTATTTCACAAAGCCATATTTAAATACTGCCATGTGGAATACAAGATGGTGTTTTATTAAGATTATATATTTTATATTTGATATAAAAATTACTATTATAAAATCTTACTAGTTGATACAGACATGAAAAAAATATATTCATTTCCTCGTATTGTAATTTTTATAGAATGATGTTTAAGTTAATCCTTGTCATAATTCTAAATCATTCTCAAATATTTGCCGGCTAAAAATTTATTGAATATTGCTTTTTTTTTACACTAAATTATTCAGTCACGAGTTAATCCCATTATGACTTATTTTTTGCAAATATTTGCTTCAAATGATGTTACAGACTGAAATAAATCAATTATTTCCGTCATGGAAGTTTACTGGAATTTTTATCGTGTAGAAGAAGAATTTGAAAGAGTTAAAATCAATGTTTTTTTATATGTCTGTAAGAAATATTAATAAAAAGTTTATATGTTTTACGGCGATAATGTTTTGTTGGGCTTAAACAGGATTAATTAACAAAAGACGCAAAAATAAATTTCTAATGTATCGAGAATTTTCTTGTTTTACCAGTTTCCTCAGATTATCTGGGTTTTGTAGTTTGGTACTAAATTATTTTACGTTTAAAAATGAATAATTGAATAAAAATACAGGGTATCTCCCGAGTTCAACAATTTATTAGCTACAAAAAATATAAATAATAAATAAGTGAAGTATACTTATTACGCTATCTGATAAATTTTGTATATAATAATTAAAGTATAGTACAAGTTTTAATCAATATATGGAATTTTACTCATTGTTTTTTTTTTCTTTACGAAAGAGACATGTTTATATACATAGATTTAAGACATAGTTTGAATTTTCATAAACTAAATTTTTAATTTTTAATTTATTGTTAAATGCTCCTTTATGATTCACTTTTCTTCGGTGCGCTATGAGCCGCTAACAGCTTCTATAATATAATTGGCTGGAATTGGAAGAAGTGACATAGCGTAGTGTTTTGATCCGTAATATGAAATTTGGCGAAAAATTATGCTTAAAACTGTAATTTTTCGCTAAATTTAGCTATATTATATCTCAGTGTATATTGTTTCTGAAGTTACGTGTTTATCATTTGAAACAAGAGTCAACGAGTGCTGATAATTTTAGCAGAATTTATGCAAGAAATGAAATGTAATTTAATACCAAAATAAAATGAAAATTGAAACCTTCTTAAGAATGATAAAAAGTAAGTTATTTTTAAAATTAATAAATATTAACAGAAATTAGAGTTTAAATTTATTTACAATTTTTCTGCATATTATATTTTCTGCCTGTCAGTAGGGAAAAAAATGAATCTCGAAAAATAGAATATTTGTCAAATCCGTTATCATTATAACGTATGTAGAGCTTAATATTAAAACAAACAACAACAAAAAAGAAACATCAGCATCGCCCAGTGGCGTGATCAGTATCGACAGCTGCTACTATGGGGGGGGGGGTCGAATTCTCCTATAAAAGATGGATGTAACTATGAGTGTCCATTAGTAGTTATATAAATATGTAATGGAAAGAGATATTTAAAAAAAAAATGTTTGCTTGTTGTTGTTTCTGTGTATAATAAGGATCATTCGAGGTGAAAAGCCATAGTTGCTTTAGACCCTAAGCAATGTCTATGTCAAAACAGCAGCGGATACAGTTCATTCGTTGCATTGGAATCTAAAAATATGAACTTCGTTAGATCTGTAAACATTATAATGCACGTAGGCCTCAAATTACTGAGATTTTCCATTTTTTAATGAAAATTCTCCAAATGAACTTACAATTGGACTGACCATTGTCGTTTGGGCGGGGTCTACTGTTTTTGGTTGCATACCGAAATTATTATTTTTTATTTTTAAAAGAAACTGTGTTTGAGGTAAGACAAGCAACAATTAAACATGTATTACCTCACGGACAGAAGGATATTCAGATTAAATTCAAATTTTTAGCAGCATCATTTACATTTCCATAGGAACTGATTTAACATTTTTACAACTTGCATTTAGTCACGGGAGTATCTCAATTTACAAAATTTGCATCTTTTTATTTCATACACAAACATTCTTCACCTTACTTTCTTTAAGAAATAATTAAAAGTTTTTTTTTTTTTTTTTTTTTTTTTTTAAATACTCATTGTCGGCGGAAACAGGAAGTTGGGCCTGATAAATGTTATAGAAAATATAATAAAATTTGTTATATTGAGATAAAATATCGAAGCAGGATTTTCTTTACAAATGAAAAAAAATCAACATAGAACGCAAAAAAAAAAAAAAAAAAAAAAAAAAAAAAAAAAAAAAAAAAAGTTTGAAAAATGCATAGAAAATTTAAAAAAGAAAAAAAAAAAAAAAACTCGTTATATGAATTCCAAATAAACAGTATTGGAAAGAGGACAAAATTTACGATATTGGTCTAAAAGAATTGAAACCGGATTCCTTTTACCAAGAACAAAAAAATCGCATAAAAATAAATAAATTTTTAAAATGTAATTACAAAATCAAAAAGCTAATTTTGATTCACGACATGAATCACGACATGATTCACGATCATGAATGTCAAAAAATCTTTGTGGAACGCGAAAAAATACCAATCGTCGCATAAAAAATAAAATAAAAAACTCGTCAAAAATTAAAAAATCGTTGTGTGAATTTCGAATAAACTTTATTGAAAAGCGGATAAAGTTTAATATATTAGGTAAAAGATTGTAAAAATATTCTAATAATAATTTCAAAAACCCTCCCCCCCCCCCCCCCCCACCAAAAAAGTCGTATGGAAATCTAAATAATCAAAAAATCTAAAAACTGCCTTAGAAATGCTTAATTTCAAATATATAAGAAGACTCCCGTACTCTTCCATTAGTTGATAAAGTTTTTGAAATTTTTCGCCATATGATATATCATTTTGTTTTTATTATTAGTAGTAGTTATTTCATGGATAGAGTATTTAGTTTGTATTATGATTTAACTAGCATTTTTTAAAACCAATAAATAAGCGAAAAAAAAAAAGAAAAGAAAAAGAAAGAGAAAAGGGAATATTAGTCAGGAAAAAAAAAAAAAAGATTACGTGCATTCACGTGAAATTTAAAAATCACAAATTTAAGTTTTTAATTCTAAGAAATTTTTTATTAAAACTATCTTATAAGAAATTAGTCGGAATCAGTGTTTTACCATTAGCACACTTTTTACTGTCTATTAATCTTTTACTTAGTGGCATTTCACGCACTATTTATCTCTAATGTGAATTTCCGTTAGTTTTAAACGGGGCATAACTATACGTTTTAACTATCTGAAAAAAAAATCCCTATTTTTAAGTTTTGAAATGCATTTTCTAAGTAACACATTATCGATTTCCGATAATTACTCTTCTTATGAATGGTCTCTCTCTTTTTTTTTAAGAATAAAATTTAGCAGTATTTTTTAGATAAGTCTGGTATTTTTCGTTTTTTAGTTTCTTAAATTCTTTTGTATGCACGCGAGTTAAAATATTCAATTCGATTGATTATTCTAATTCCTTTTCGTAAAATCTGCACTTCTTATTTTTTCAGTTTTCTCTTTGGATTTTGTAAATGAATGTATAGTATAAAGTAAAATACATAAAAATACATATTTTCGTACAAAATCAAAAATTTTTAAATTAATGCTGCAGTTGCAATTTTAGTTTTAGTATTGAAATAAGCTAACCTAAATGATTTAAATATTTATCAAACGCGGTATTAGACTATTCTGAGAGTATCTATATGAGAGAGATTTATAAAAAAAGGCTAGTCTGAGGATAGAAATACCCGTATCTTATTTTAAAAACAATTAATAGTCCATGAGACGATAGCACAAAACACCTAAAATATAAAGTACAAGAATTTTTTATTTATTTTATGGCAGACTAGAATTAGGGGAATCTAATGATCCATGTGTAGTGGTGCACTAGCCAAATATTAATACCATCAGTGGTTGACTCATAGGTTTATCACTGAATTTTCCTGCTTCGTTTTCCATGTTTTCGTACCTTTGATTGTAGAGCAAACACAATTATAAACTTACGAGTCAACCAATGGTGTTACAGTCGGATCTCGTTAATTCGAACTCGTCGGGACCACAAGAAATGTTCGAATTATCCGAAATTCGAATTATGGAAAGTATGAAATTAGAAATGCTTAATATGGTACTATTACAAAGGAATTAATGTTACAGTGTTTTTTAAAATTTATTATATCTGTTATCATCACAATATGACTTAATATTAAATTAGAATGCATAAAAACGTAAACTAACTAAAAGATTAGAAACAAGTACAACGGAAGAAAAATTTGAAGGGCCACTGATGGGCAGATGGGGAAATTGGAAAGTGGATATCAAATACATGGGAATATATGTATACTCGTTCGGAACAATTTTCACAAAAATCAAAGAAAGAAAGTTATTCAAATGATCTGAAATCCGTGAGAAAGAATGAAACATCGGAATTATCGTTAGTTCGAATTAAGCGATGTCAAGAGAAAATGAGTTCGAATTAACAAAAAAGTTTAATGTTATTCTGCCATTGAAAATTTCGGGACTTCATGTTTAGTTCGAATTAAGCGAAGATTCGAATTATCCGATTTCGAATTAACGAGAGTCGACTGTATTACATGTTGGCTTAATCGCCACTTCACTTCCGGCAGCCATTGATCATTAGATTTCCCTATTTCATAAAAGAAAGTTTTTTTTTTCCTTGTGCTTGATACGTTAAGATTTTGTGCTGTCCACTCTTGGACTATAAGTGACCCATTTGAGAAGTTCACAACTATAATGGACGAAGTCCATTTTGAAAATGAATAAATAAATAAATAGTCCCTTTAGAAGTTGCATAAAATCAGTTTTATCAACTCCTAGAGGGAATCAAGTTTGTTTTCACATATTTTCTCATACTTCATCTGATTACAAGCTTTACTTATTGTGGAAGTGTATAAAAATATATTTTATGCAACTTCTAAATGAACTATCTTTCTCTCTCTAATCTTTTTTTAACAATTTATTTAGATGTTTTTCAAATATGAAGAATTTAAATTTTATCAAATGCATAATAGTGGATAAAAATGTACATAATTTGATAAAGATTTTTATTTACACCAGGTGTATCACATTAATTAATGTTTAAAGAGAAAATAAATAAAACATTAATGCATTAAAGAATTGTTAAAAAGAAAGAATAATTAAACCAATTTGTAAATTTATAAATAATTCTATCTCAGAATGCATCACGCAAAAAATGTTTCTTTTTTTTTCTGAAAAGTGGTAATTAAACTAATTTTTGAAAGTCACAATCAGTTTCTTTTTTTTTTCGTCCTTTTCGTGAAAATAGTTTACATTTTAAGCTTTTCTTCATTTGTGATTCATTTATAAAACTAACAAAGTGCTCTTCTTATTAGATAGGATGATATTTATTATTCTAAAAATTAAAAAATGCTGATACGACGAGTGCTTTATTTTGATAATTCCTAAATATTTATTTACATCTTTTTCTTGAAATATTTTTAGTTACTTTTGTTAATATTAAATACAAAATTAGCATTAAAAATCTAAATGGATGTAGCAATATTGCTTTGGTTATTGCTTTTAATTTTACAAGCAATACTTTTTATTGGTTTATTATTTGTTGGGTATTATAAATATTTTTAATAATAAAAAGGAAGTTTAAGCTATGCAATTTTATTATTTATTTTTTAAAATTTTGTTAAACTTCTAACTATGTAATTTTTTTGTTTTATTTTTAAAGGTATGTATCCATCTGAAGAAAACACCGTTTTTGGGAAATCAATAATTAATATTTTATGATCGAATTAAGGCATGTTTTATTCATAACAGAATACATGTAAATTAATTTAGTTAATAATTAAAATTGTTATATAAGATTTCAAAAATATTATTAAAAGTTTAATAAAAGAAAAACTAGTAAAATAAATGAATTTCAATAGTAAATTTATAGAATTTTAATGTTATTTGAAGTTTGATTATTAAAAGAGAAATATAATGCACATTAATTTAACTATTAAACATATATTAGCCATATTTTTCAACATTTAATGCCCTTTTTGTGATTTCGTGGTGCGTTTAACTTTTTATTTCATTTGAAGAAATATTTATTTAAAATCCATCGTCGCCTCTTTCCACTGTTGAGCCATCCCGTCTTTTTGACATTAACCACAAACGGTTGGAGAAAATAAAGGTCATAATTGATTTGGAAGGAGAATATTTGAAAGAAGAAGTAAACCAGGTCTTAGAACTCATTGGTATAAATGTACAAGGCAGCTTACCTGTTTGCAGACCAGAAATGCAAGGTTGGCATAAATCCAAATTTCATTTATTGGTCGAATCTAAGAAGTATATTATAACCAGATTAAGGCTTTTAAATAGTCCATTATAGCCAAAGTTTAAATCATTAGTTATATAGGATTTCATTCTGTACCAAGCATTTAAGTACGGTATAAGCGAAAATACGTTATATGCTAGGTTCGTTATAACCCCCTATAAATAATCTAAGTACGTTATAAAGGAAAGTACGTTATGTAGAAGGTGCGTTACACCTGGAGTCGACTGTAATTATGAAAACATTTTTACTGATGAATATTTATGTTTTGTTCGTATTTCAAACGATCAATTTTTGTCAAATATTTTATTCCCGTTTGCACGTAACTTTCCAGTATATAATAAATGAGGAGCCCAGAAGCCAAGGGGTACAAGTGACAAAATTCAGATTTCGAGTAAATTGAGTTCAAAGTTAAACATCAATTGTAATTGAACGAATTGAGATATGAAACTTTTGCTTATTTCATAGTGATCTTTGAACTCTTATTAAAATAACTGTTTTCAAAAAAGTGCAATACAATTTTTCTTTTTATTTATAACTAAGCAGCATCTATCATCATTCGGCACTTGTACCCCTTGGCTTCTAAGCAGTAATGAAAAGTGCTTGGAAGCTACAGGGTACAAGTGCCGAATGAGTACAAGAAATGAAAAATTATGAAATAAAAAATTGTATTTATGAAAAAATTAAGAACAATGTTGATACAAATAAATGAAAGGACAAAATTTTGTTTTAATATAAATTCTAAAAAAGGAAAAATTATGAAATAAAAAATGAACTTACGAAAAAAAAAAAAAAAAAAAAAAAAAAAAAAAAAAGAACGATCTTGATATAAATGAATGAAATGAAAATTTGTTGCTCTAATATAAGTTTTAAAATTTTATTACAAATTTTTAAACATTGAAATTTTATATTTTTTAACACTTTCCAACAAAGTTGAAAAGTGAATATGATTTTAGTTTGTCTGTCCGTCGGTCCGTGCCCTAACTCTCGTAAATGAATTCGGATTGCCCTGAAATTTTTGGGAATTATTCACGTTTACCTCAACACAAAACTATTGCAAATGAAGTTTCTGACATGATTTGTTTATTTATAGGGACAATCAAAAGTTTTCCGTTACATTACGGATTATGGGAAAAATCCTTTCAAATGAATTTTAAAGATGTTATACCTTGTCACATTTAAAGTTTATATGCATTTACGAATTGTATTAAAATAAACATTCTGTAAAATATGAGATGAAAAGAAGAGGTATTTTTTATTTACAGGGCTGCACAAAAGATTTATATTACCTAATGATAAAGAGGGAACTTTTTACAACGTATTTTAATTATATTACAATTTTCATGTATAATAAAATTGATATATATCGCTGAAGCTTAATATAAGTTATTTCGCACGTAATACGAAGTACACAGTATTTACAAGGACACAAAAAATATTTCAAATAGCATATTCTATCCGAAGTACTGTATACTATCGATGATGATTTATGGATGGACGAAATGCCTTTTTAATTATGATTTCCGCTTTTAAGTTTCACTAAATTTATACATTTTAACATATATACTATAGTTCATATACAGGGCTATACAAAAGATTTCGTAAATGTTACTGAATATGAGCGTAATTTAGTTAAAGATTGCTTTTAAATTAGTCATACATTTCTATGCTGAACTACATTCAGTTTACTAAGAAATGCTTGTAAAATATAGATAAAATGACATACAGAGTCCCGCACAAAATTTTATACATGGTCATCTATGGATGATACTGAGGGCGATTAAATGAAAAGGTACGAAACGCCCTAACTACCAAACCGGTTGAAATTTTAATATGTCGCTTTGGAATAAAGTAGTGAGACATCGAGAGATGCGGTTGGAATATCCAGCGTAGTTGTGAACATGCGTAGGCGCTTGTGCATGAAGGGGAAGAGAAGCAGACAGCAAGTGAGTTCCATCCAATTGACGCGCGGCAGTGCCTGTGAGGCCATTATGGCTTTCCCATTGCAAAATCCGATGATTAAAGGGCAGCGAGGTGTTATCAGATATCTCACTGCGTCAGACTTGGTTTAGACACATCGCTGCTCTTTAATCATCGGATTTTGCAATGGGAAAGCCACGATGGCCTCACAGGCACTGCCGCGTCTATTGGACGGAACTCACTTACTGTCTGTTTCACTCCCCCTTCATGCACAAGCGCCTACGCATGTTCACAACTACGCTGGATACTCCAATCGCATCTCTCGATGACTCACTACTTTATTCCAAAGCGGCATATTCAAATTTCAACCGGTTCGGTAGTTAGGGCGTTTCGTATCTTTTCATTTGATCGCCCCTAGTAATTTCTGGAAATGTGATTTCAGTAGTCTTAAGTGTGTTTTAGTTTGGATTAAATTTTAGCTAAATACTGGCGTATAATTAAGGTTCAAGGTAAACTACAGGATAAACAAAAGTATAAAAGTGTGTTTCCATATAAACTGCTGAAAGAGAAATTTCGAATTGTTATGCGTTTTCTTGCTGAACTAAGTTTCCCCATTATGCAGTATATATCAACCGACAGATAAAACATAGAGCTGTTCAAAATTATTAGAATACATATTTGGCTATAAACAGTAACAATCTATTACTCTAAATAGCAAAGATTTGTAAAGATTTCAGAGAGTGTTGGAAAGTGTTTCATAATCTACGCTTAACGTGATTTTCTTACATGTTAACAGTTAAAATACATTTATTTAATGTATAAAAAAGCAAATGGACTTGTATGTCATTGGTCGGGCTTCTGCTGAAGACGTTAACGTACACAACTGTACTTATACCCTTTGGCCTCCACGCGTTTCACCGTTTTGAGAAAGAGATTAAGTAATTGACCCCTAAAACTCAGTATATAATATAAAAATCCCCAATAACTTCTTACCTACAACTAAATAGACTTATTTTCAGATAGTCTGTGCACTTAACTCATTTTTTCAATTTTGTCACTTATACCCCTTGGCTTCTGGGCTCCTGAAATGTGATGCGATTCAGAGAATGTAATTATTCGACTGAATTCAGCACTCTTAAATTAGTTTAATGCCCCCATTTACAAACCAGATATGAAAAAAAATAAATTTATATTTACAGTTAAAAACATGATGCAATCCAAATTTTCAGGCTTGTGTTATTGCTAATCCCAATATTGTTTGGTTTATGTCTACTTGAGTCAACCTCCCACAATTAGGCAAATTTCGTAAAAAATACTACTTATTACATTCTTCCCTTATGTTCGAATTTTTAAAACTTTTTTGTAGATCTACACCGAGCACGACTCCTAAAACCCAAACTACTCCAATTAAAAACTTTATATGTATATCATTATTCATGGATACGATAATTATAATTTTTATGATTCTGCAAAATCACTTCCAAATTGATACATAAAATCATGTGGCAGAAATTCTCAGTCAAGATTGTGAATGGGCAAAATAGAACAAAGCGGGGAAATAGGGAGGAATTTAGTAAAAATCGAAAAGAAAACGCTATAACATCCTTATTATAATCCAAATCAAATCAGTTTAAAGTTATTATTACATCTAAGAAAAGGGTAAGAAAATTATGTATGACAAATTTTTGATAAAATTAAAAATGCGAAAAAAATAGGGTTTTAGGGCGAAAAAATATAACTTCATCAATTCTCAAGATCACTTAAATTTATTATAAATCTTCTTAATGTTATCTATAACTTTTATAATAAGAAGTATTTGATAAGACGCATTAAAAAGAAGAAAAAGAAGGGAGGAAAGATTAAAGAATAAAAAATTTCCTAACTACAACAATTCTTAAAATATCAAATCCACTTATTTTTTTAAAAATCCTTTTAATATTTTCTACAATTTTTATATTGACAAGTTTTTGATAAAACCCTTTTACAGCAATAAATAAATAAAATAAATAATGAAATAAAATGAAATATGATTTGAAGAAAAAACTATCGTATTACAACGATTCTAATAAAATCAGCTCTTAAAAAAAAAAAAAAAAATTAAAACTTGTTAAAAGTGGCTAGATAAAATTGTTAAACTGGGTTTATCTCTAATCTTAATTCGATGTTTGTTGATGAGATTAGTACTTAACATCGAAATCAATTTAAACATTTAGTTTTAGGTTTTTTTTTTTTTTTTTTTTTTTTTTATTATTATTATTATTACTTTACCACTGTATGCATGCTGTATTAAAATATTTATCGACATGGAGACTATATCGTTAATTTTTAGGTGCGTTCGTAATTATGTAAATACGTAGCACCTATTGTTGTCGCTCAGTCCGTCCGTCTGTCTGTCTGTCTGTCCGTCTGTCCGTCTGCCCGTCCGCATATAACAACGCAAAAACTACCCAACCGAATCGTTTGAAATTTAAAATACATAATTATAACATAATTTTGTCAAATCATTTCAAATTTTATGAAAATCGGATTGATAGATGAATTACAGGGACAATCAAAAGGATTCCGTTACATTACGGTCAATGGGGAAAAAAGTTTCAAATGCATTTTAATCGTTTGAAATTTAAAACATATAACTATTGCGTAATTTTGTCGAGTCATTTCAAATGTTATGAAAATCGGATGCATAGAGCAATTACAGGGACAATCAAAAGGATCCCCATTACCTTACGGTCAGTGCGGAAAAATATTTCAAATGCATTTTAATCGTTTGAAATTTAAAACATATAATTATTATGTAATTTTATCGAGTCATTTCAAATGTTATGAAAGTCGGATGCATAGATCATTTACAGGGACAATCAAAGGTATTCCATTACATTACTGTCAATGGGAAAAAAAGATTCAAATGCATTTTTATGATGTTACACTCATTCGAACATAATAGAATTGGCAGGAATCTATGAAATATATACTAAAATATGCATTCTGTACAATCTGTGATGCAAAGAATTTTTATTATTAAATTACAGGGTCACACAAAAGTATTCCACTACATAATGCTATACGGGGAAACATTGTTTGGGGCGTGTTTTAATTATATTCAACTATTTCACGTTTTATGAATAAGATATGCGTTTCTGAGGTGTAATAAAAATTACTTTCTGCATATTTACAGAAACACAAAGATTTCGACTACTATACTGTATCCGAAGTACGCTCTACTATATCATCAAGATCTGAATATTTTTAAAACTTCGTTATCGTACAAACGCACCTCATTTGCTACGTTCACGTGAAATTTCCAACTTGTTCTAATTATCATAGTTATTAATTATTCTTGCGTTAATTTCTTGATAAATACAATGCTAAAATATCTATTCTGCCATATATCTTTTCAACCGAGATAATCGAAACTTATATAAACGTGTACAGTGGGAAGAAATAATTTACACATATACATGATTCGATTACAGCTTACTAAAGATAGTTATTATCATTAGAATGTACTTCGAGTTTAAACTACAGATAAACGCCAAAATTAAAAGCTTTTAAATTATGCGGCTTTTGATGCATTCTCACTTTAGACATATGAGAGATAAAATTAAAGATAGCTGACACCAAGTGAGATATAGCCTCTCATGTTGCGGATGTGAATTAAAACTGACGAAACATTATGAGTTATCTGTAGTTTATCTAATTTACAATACTTGATGAAAAAAAAAATTATTATTATTGGTAACTTACAGATAATTTTTGCCGAAAATATTTTTTATAAAAAGTTTTTTTTTTTTTTTTTTTTTTTTTTTGTCAAAGTAAAAATGATATTGTCTTGAATTTTTGACAAAGATGTAAAAATGAATACATTTTAAGACAATTTAAAAATAATGTAAATAAATTATCGTATGCAAAAAAATTATTTCGGAAATAGTAGGGGTTTTGGTAAAAATCGAAATTCATTAAAAATCTTAATTAAACTTAATTATCTTAATCATAATCTTAATTATTTTAACTTAAATTTTTTAAAAATCCTCTTAATATTATCTACAACGTTTATATTGACAAGTTTTTTATAGGAAAAACTATTACCAAAAATAAATAAATAAAATAAGAAAAACAAATAAAATATGATCTAAGGAAAAAAAAATATCGTATTCCCATGTTTCTGATAAGACCAGCTCTTAAAGAAAAATGAAATTAATAACGTGTCAAAAGTGGTCAGATAAACTTGTTAAACGTGATTTATCTATAATCTTAATTTAGTTTTTGTTGGTGAGATTAGTACTTAACTTCGAAATCAACTTGGGCATTTAGTTTTATTTTTCATTACTTTACCACTGTATGCATGCTGTATTAAAATATTTATCGACATGGAGAATGTATCGTCTATTTTTCTAATTCTTATTATTATTAATTATTCTTGTATTAATTTCTTGATAAATACAATGCTAAAATATCTACTCTGCCATATATCTTTTCAACCGAGATAATCAAAACTTATACAAGCATATACAGTGTGAGGGAATAATTTACATAAACGGGATTCGATTACAGCTTAAAGATACAGTTATTATCATTAGAATGTACTTCGAGTTGAAACTACAGATAAACGCTAAAATTAAAAGCTTTTCATTTATGCGGTTTTGATGCATTCTCACTTTAGACATATAGAGAGATAAAATTAAAGATAGGAGACACCAAGTGAGATTTAGCCTCTCGTGTTGCGGATATGGATTAAAACTGACAAAAAATTATGAGGTATCTGTAGTTTATATTTAATTTATAATACTTGGAAATATATATATATATTATTGATTATTTTTTATTTGAAGATAATTTTTACCGGAAATATTTTTAATTATCTTTTTTAAAATTAAAAATGATATTGCATTTTTATAGCGATGTAAAAATGAATATATTTTAAGACAATTGAAAAATAATGTAAATAAAGTATAGTATGAATTAAAGATGAAATAAAGTATAGTAAGATATGAAATAAAGTATAGTAAGAAATGATTTCGGGAGTAGTAGGGGGTTTAGTGAAAGCCGAAATTTATTAAAAATCTCAATTAAACTTAATTATCTTAATCATATTTTAATTACGTTAAATTAAATTTATTAAAAATCCTCTTAATTTTATCTACAACGTTTATATTAACAAGTTTTTAATAGCCTCTCATATTGGGGATGTGATTTAAAACTGACGAAAATTATGAGTTATCTGTAGTTTAATTTATAATATTTGATGAATATATATTTTGGTAATCTGCCTTCTATTTCACTTCAAACTTCAACTGTTTTCAATAAGATGATTGTAAAAATACTGGTTTCATTGGTTTATTGTATGGTAATATATGAATTACTCTGGTTATATAATGTCCATTTATCCATATATTTCTTAGTAATTTGGTAATCTGCCTTCTATTTCTCTTCAAACTTCAACTGTTTTTAATAATATGATTGTAAAAATACTGGTTTCATTGGTTCTTTTAATGGTATTGTCTGAATAACTTTGGATGTATTTATAAAAGTATTTATATATATATATATATATATATATATATATATATACTATTATTAATTTTTGGTAACTTGAAGATAATTTTTGCCAGAGATATTTTTAATAAAAAGGTTTCTTTTTCTTTTTTAAATTAAAAATGATATTGTAGTGAATTTTTGATAGAGATGTAAAAAAGAATGTATTTTAAGAGAATTAAAAAATAATGTTAATAAAATACAGTATGCGAAAAAATGATTTCGGAAATATTAGGAGCTTTAGTGAAAACCGAAATTTATTGAAAATCTTAATTAAACTTAATTATCTTAATCTTTATCTTAATTATCTTAACTTAAATTTATTAAAAATCCTCTTAATATTATCTACAACTTTTATATTAACAAGTTTTTAATAGGATTTTATCAAAAATTTTAGGGTATTTTAAAATAATTTACAAAAGTAGGATATTACCATAAATGAATAAATAAATACAATAAAAAAACAATAAAGTATGATTTAAGGAAAAAAAAATATCGTATTAACATGTTTCTGATAAAACAAGCTCTTAAAGAAAAATGAAATTAAAAACTTGTCAAAAGCGGCCGATAAAATTGTTAAACTGGATTTATTTGTAATCTTAATTTAGTTTTTGTTGATGAAATTAGTATTTAACTTCGAAATCCACTTGAGCATTTAGGTATTTTTTTTTATTACTTTACTACAGTATGCATGTTGTATTCAAATATTTATCGACATGGAAACAATATCATCTATTTTTCTAATTATCATTGTTATTAATAATTCTTGTGTTAATTGAATATATACATAATATACATAATAATATACATAAATACAATGCTAAAATATCTATTCTGCCATATATCTTTTCAACCGAGATAATCAAAACTTGTACAAGTATATACAGTGTGAGAGAATAATTTACATATACTTGGTTCGATTACAGCTTAAAGATACAGTTATTATCATTAGAATGTACTTCGAGTTGAAACTTCAGATAAACGCTAAAATTAAAAGATTTTAAGTTATGCGGCAGTTGATGCGTTTTCACTTTAGATACATGAGAGATAAAATTAAAGATAGCAGACACCAAGTGAGATTTAGCCTCTCATGTCCCGGATGTGAATTAAAACTGACGAAAAATTATGCGTTATCTGTAGTTTATATTTAATTTATAATACTTGATGAAAAGAAATATTTATTTTCGGTAACTTGAAGATAATTTTTGCTATAAATATTTTTAATGAAGAAGATTTTTTTAAATTAAAATTTTTGGGTCTTGTGTACTATTAATATATCATGTCTTTTAATTAAGTATTATTTTATTTCAACAAATACATTTGTTACATTTGTTACTGATTATGAACTGAATAGTGTAAAAAATAAAAATATTCGTTATGTTTCAGACAATGGAATATTCGTTAATCTCTAATTAATCTATTTTGGAAGGCTAGTGTTAATGTTATTAACATAAAAGTAATTTTTTCTAAAAAAAAAAAAAAAAAAATCTGACTTTAATAAGGTTAAAAATGATATTTAGTTAATTTTTGATATCGATATAAAAACGAACATTATATTTTAAGATAATTAAAAAATAATGCAAATAAATTGTATTATGTGAAAAAATGCATATTTGTATCACTTCACATTATGCTACATTCACGGGACCAAGTGTATTTGGAAAAATCAAAATCGTCGATTAACAGAGTTGACATTGTTAGATGCACTTATTATGCGCAAACATAATTTACCATAAATATAAAAAATGATGCTACCAAAAGTACAACAAATAAATATTATTATTAAAGAAATAACGTAAATAAAAGCTAAGGCAAGCAGGAAATTCTGAACCGTATCTTTTGTTTGAACAACAAGATCATTGATTAGATTTGTATTTTCTTTTTAGCTATCATTGTTCATTTCAAGAATTTGAATTCTAATACAAAAAAAACTTATGTTACATCTGCTTTTTTCATACCTTCAAACCACTTTTGCAGTTAAGAGAAAGTGGAATATGCAACACAGATGTCTCTACGTGTCGGTCGGGGCATCGCGGGCTGGCCGATTAAAGACGAATTTTTTTAATGGATTGGGCCGATAAAAAAAAAAGAAAAAAGAAAGGATTAAATTAAGTCTAAGGCATGTTCCGAATTTGAACCATTTATCTTAAATGGTTCTTGAATCATAACAATTTAAATAGGAGAAATAGTGAAAAAAACCATCATGAAGAAAAACTCATTTTAAAAAAAGTCGTTTCCAAAGCAACCATTGCTTGAAAGTTAGATTTTGAAAGCAAACCAAAACATAAAAATTAATATTTCCTATTCTAATTAAGATAGAAACATGATTTAAACGACATTTTAAATAGAAAAAAAATATAATGCAATAAAAAGTTTTTGAACAAATTTGAAGATTATTTTAGTCTCAGACCCCTCTTGCGATTTAAAATGACATCTTTAATTCAGATTAAAACGAAAAGAACGTCAGTCGAACGTTCTTTAGTATTCCATCTCTATTTGCTATTATAGTGACAGCACAAATTTGAAATGAAAGGAATTCTGGGTCATTGCTCTGTAAATTGGTTTTCTTACATGATCATAAATTTACGTACTCCACCCCGGAATCTAACACATACATTTATTTTTAGAGCATTCAATTTTTTATCAACCCTTTCATTTCATTTTATTTTGCAACACATTTCGTTCAACAAGTTTATGAATTTTATATATCATCTCGTCTTTCTTTCAGGAAAGCTGATTCATAAGAATGGCGTTTCTCTTGTTCAGACAATTTGGCAATTTTCCGAGTTTCATTTAATACCAAAATGCTAGGATTGTTAGGATGAAAAAAAAAATGTCGACCGAGATAAAAATAATTATAAATTTTAATAATTTATGCATGTATAATATCAATTAAGGGGATACTCCCATCAAATGAAGACTCGTTCGTTAATGCTAATCATGTGGAAGAAACTTATAAACGTATCTCAATTGCATTTCAATATTTTTAAATATTTTTTTGCACTGGATAGCTGAAATTGACCTGAATGCAGGCTGTTTTTTTATTTTTTTCGATTTAAGTTTCGGATAATTTATTATGAGAATGCTTTTGCTTTCCAAACAGGTTTTTCTAAAATGAAAGTGTCCTCATAAAAATTATCTATAAACAAAATCAAAAAGTAAAAGACGGCCTATATTCAGATCAATATCAGCTATCCAATGCAAAATAATAATTAAAAATAAATAAAAAATATTAAAATGCAATTCAGATATCTTTATAAATTTCTTCCACGCGATTAATAATAGCGAACGGGTCTTTAAGTTTTAAATGAAGTAACCTCTCAATAGTGTCTAATAACAATAATTTATTATGCATCATGCAACATAGATTAACTCTTTATATTCAATTCTTGAGAGTTGTTTATTTTAAATATTTTGAGGGGGGAAAAAAGATAGCGAATCATTTGTTTAGAATGTTCCTAAATTTAGTTGAGTCAAGATATATCTAAACGTATTTCTTCTTTCTAAATAAGAAATGAAATTCTCTAGCCAAAAAGATAATCTATGTAATAAAAGCCTAAGTCATGTGACTGTAATTAACATTTCCGGGCAGGCCGCTTCACTTTTTATAAGTCAGATGACCATTTTGGCACATTAATGTTAACTAGCCGCAGGTGATAAGTCGCCAGATATTGTTCTATCGCCATAATTTAACCTATATTTTAATAGTCCAAGTCTGTGATTGTCATGAGCAACTACGAGATGATTCCATTCATTTTCATATACAAGGCTTTCAGTTTGATTTAAAAAAATATTTTTTCGAATAAAATTCTATAAAAGTTGCCATGACCATAAAGAATTCTTAATACGTTTTATGTTAGCCAGGGGAAATCTCGCCAACAGCATTTTTTAACTCACCAGTTAGCATATTTCTTGTGGTATTTTTCATGTGGTAAATTTAAAAAATGCAGTAGAACCTCAATTATCCGAATAATTGGGACCGACCCTACTTCGGATAATCGAAGTTTGCGAATAATCGAGATTTTACTTATAACCATCTAGTTTAAATATGTAGTATCGTCACTGAACTGTTTTTATGACTTTTTTAAACAGTTAAACACTAAATTAAAATTATAAATTAAAAAAAAAAAAATTTGTGAAACAAAAACTTACAGTGGTTTAAATTCAAGCTTCAACTGGTGTAAATTGGCTACCTTTGGTAATTAAGCTCTATCCCGAAGTTTTATTAAAAGCATGTGTTCATGAAATTCATGTTCAGTGAAATGACATGTTCTGTTCATTTCGGAAAAATCATGAGTCCAAAATATTTGTCTGCACTCGTAGTTTGTAAGGGACGGCTTGCATGCAAAAGGAATGTGGGGACCCCCCCCCCCCCTTAAAATGCATGCTTGTTAAGAAAAAAGTTTGGATGATAGTAGAAAGCGAAGAAAAAATGCAGAAGAAGCCAATTTCGGTTAACGAAAAGTTTCGGTTAATCGAGGTTCGGATGATTTAGGTTCTACTGTACTTTGAACTGGACTTTAAGTATCATGGTTTGTGGTATTATTTTATATTTCTTGTCTTTTCGTTAAACATAAATAAATAAATAAAGAAAGATGTTAAAACCGTAAATTTTAGGTGTTTCAGTTTTAAATGAAAGTATTGCATTTTTAAATGAAGTGAGAGAAAAGATTATATTTTTAATAAAATACAAAAAAAAAAAAAAAAAAAAAAAAAAAAAAAAAAAAAATCTGATGGGAACAATGTTTGGCGACTTATCACCTGCGTCCCGCTGTCATAAAAATAAAGAGCTCTTAATTTCTCAATCAGAAGCTTTCAATTTGGAAAAAGATTGAACAACTAAATTGAATCCTGAATAAAAGTAACATAATACATTGGTTATAGCATATATTTAAGGGAGACCAAATTGATCGCCAAGGGCGCTAGTTTTTAATAAAGATACTAAAATATACTTCGGAATATTATTTCTTGGAACTATTTATTTAACATTTTCCTGTAAAAGTACATTCTTTTTTAATATTTTAACCCTTTATGTTCCGAATTATGAATTTATGAACATTTCATTTTTTAAAGCATTTTTCGGGAATTTTTGAAATAATATTAAAAGCGCTGCACAGTCATTTAGTAAATTCAAGAAGGATTTCGCCAATTAATATTAATCAACCAAATTTGTATTTATAGGAAATTTGCGAAGTTTTTATGACGTCAGTCAAATCTTTTATTTAGAAATTTTTTAACGCTTTCCAACAAAGTTGCTAAGGGCTTATGCATTCGGTTTGTCTGTCCGTCTGTTCACGCTCTAACTCCCTTAAATATACTTTGATTTTTATGCATTTGATAAAGCTTAATCCCGATCACCAAAGAATGTTTGGTATTGCATATTAAGTATGTACGATCAATGGTTTATTTACAAGGACACGCAGAAGAATTCGATTACATTATGGTATATTGGGAAAATCGTTTCGAGAGTGATTTAATAATATTACGCTATTTAAAATGTATTGAAATTGATATAAATCATTGAAGTGGATAAAAATCAATCCACTACGATTATGTTAAAACAGAGCATTCATAGCATTTTTTATTAATTTGACACATAAAAGAAATCGTTTACAGTACTCAATTTTCAATTGAAATACATGTGTCTCTTAAATGAACTAAATTTTGGAATGCATGTTGTTAATAGATATAAATCTCTATATTATACACAGGGCTGCTAAAAATTTTGAATAATTTTTCTATTGTAGATGGGAACAGCTGATATTCGGTTTTGAAATGTGTTATACATTTTCATATAGTGAAATGAGACGTAATATATATATATATATTTAACGATGCAGTTTTGTTACATTGTTCTGAATGTGTTTGAAAGTGCTTCATAATCTATGCTTGACGCATGATTTTTTTATTATTTTCGTAATTTATAGAATTAGGAAACATACAAATTTAATGGTGTTACAATAGAAATATAGTAAAAATTCCAAACTGAAACTTTTCGCCCGCAATCTTTGATCGCCAAGAAAGCTGCAAAGATGGAAATAAAAAAAAAATCTTCCTTTTAAAGATTTTTTTTTTTTTTTTTTTTTTTTTTTTTTTTTTTGTGCAACCAATAATGATTTTGGAATAACCTCTTCTGCCCTAGTGTATCCTATAGGATACACATCTTTACATTTTTTTTTCACGTACATAAATATTGATAAAAAAAGAAATTGGAGTGAATGGAACATAACAGATAGCAGAAATAAACGAAATAATAATTTGTTTCTTATAGCGCTTTATTATTTATTTATTTTTTATTTTTAGTGAGCTACGTATTATATATAAAAATGGCTCGCAGCAAAAATGCACGGAATGTGCAAAAAATGAAAGCATTAAATAATTTTTCTGTTTGTTAAGCTATCATTTGTAGAATCCATTTGTAATAAAAATTTATTAAATATATGATTTTCATTGTTTTTGCAATGCAAAAAGAATAAAATAAAATAAAAAAAATGTCCCGAAATTGTCAAAAATATGCTCATTGAATATTCACGTATTATCAAATTTTATGTGCAAAAAATTAATTTTAATTTATTTCGATTTTCAATCTATTTTTATCAGTTTGTTAATATAAACTCATAACTGCAGTTAAAAAATATATAAAAATAAACCCTGGGTTCTAAAGAGGATAAGATTAAGTAAAATAGCTATAAAACTTATTTAAAAATGTATGACTACTAACCGATGTGTTAAATGAACTCTATAAACATGTTATTTTAATGGTACTTTAAAACGACCGAGTAAATTTGCCGAGAAAATACAAAACTAAATTCTGTTTGCAACTTTTTAGAAATTGCGTAGAGGATTCAGTTTTTCTATTTGATATAGATTGCCAATGGCAATATTAAAAGTGATAAAATCTGCTAAACACGTCCCCGGAATACCAGGTTTATGCCTTAACACAAAAGGACGGATTTTTTCAACTTATGTATGTTATAGGTCTGACGGGCATTGGCTTTGTCCAAGGCCGCAGATTAAAGACAATTTTTTTAATGGGTCTGGCCAAGCTAGTAAAAAAACAAATGGTCCGGGCCGGTGAAAATTTAAAAGATAACAGTAGATTAATTGTAAAATAATTATAAGTTAACTTTAAAATAGCTGTAAGATAAATAACTGTAAAATAACTGTATGTTAGCTTTAATGTAAATTAAGTCATTAAAATATGAGGTTTTCTATGGACGTGACTGGGGCGAAGCGTAGTAGGAATGTGCTGCACGAGCCGATGCTAGATTGACATCACTACAGAAATATAGCATATTCTGCATAGAAATTAGTATTGGCAATTGCATCGTGTCTGTAACAAGGCTTAATTATTTCGGCAGACTCGGGTCGAGACAGGACCAGGCTTACATTTTCTTTCTATATACTGAATCTACATGGCAAGTAGGTACTGAAGATATTTAAATTATATCACTTGCGAGCGTGCAGTAATCTCTAATGTTAATTTCTCTAATGTTAATATGTGTGTAATATTTTTAGAAAATCTTAATTGTATGTTAAGAAAAATTGCCATATTCGGCCAAAATTGAATCAGGTCTGATTTCATTAATTTTTCACGAACTTAATGTATGTTTCTTCGAATACGAAGATATTCGAATACCTTAAATGTTGGAAATCCATTTAATCTATAGCAAAAGCCTAAAACAAACTTATTTTTTTTCAGTTTTGATCATTTAAGTTTAATTATTTATAGTATGAAACATCATCACCCTTAATTTAATTTTGATTTAATGAATTACAACTTATACATAATTTTTTAAGAAAATACATTAACAAGATTCAGCTGATGTAGTATTAAAATAGACACAAATTAAAATCACAGTATTAAAAAAAAAAAAAAAAAAAAAAAATATTTAAACGTACTTCTCTTTCTTCTACAAAATAGTACAAATGTATGCTACTTCAAAGTGTAGCCATTTAAAGAACTGGAATTGTTTTCAGGTTCATTCGATGGTCTTGGAATAATTAAAAGAGTCTTAATGACCTGGAGTGCTGTGTCAGCATTTCACATTATCGCCATGTAATTATCCAGAAAGCATCGAATGTTCCGTTGACAGCACTGTAAAATATCCGCAAGTTAGCGGAATAATTTCCAAAGTTCTTTGTCTAGATAATTCTTTTTAAAAGTTAATGAATATTTCGAGTTTCACTACGATTTTATAAAATTAAAAACCGGGAATAAAAATCTTTTAATCAAAAAGACACGAAAACATGGCTGAATCTATTCAAACTATATAAAGGTATATTGAATGGTCAATGTTTTTTGTTAAAAACATTGACATTTCAGAGGAAAAAAAATTAATTATAAAAATGTAATAACATTTATTAATAACGTTCTAGATTACGCCCTTTTTGAAGACGTATCCCCTTTTGTAGAAACATACATATTTTTGTTGAGAAATAAAAATGTTTAGTGACAAATTGTTTGGCATTAAATTGAGAGAAAAAAAGTTTATTAACATTCTAATTCGAAACACAGAATAAATTTTGGGAAACTGAACAATGGGTAATATACACGCATTTATTTTATAATCAATACATTTATATTATTTTGTGTTTTCTAATAAAAATAACATGAAAAAAAAAATAGATAGAAAAGAGAAATCTGAAAATGATGAATTAAAAAACGAAACAAATATATATATAAAGATAGATATATATAATATATATATAATGGTACTATTGATTGTAGGAATCATTATAATGATTAAAAGTAGCATAATTAATGTAATGATAATATAATATAATAATAATAAATTAATAATAATAATAAATTGATAATAATATTACATTATATATAATTTTAGTATTTAATAAACCAATTATTTATTATTTTTATAATGTTTTTCATTAAATAAATAATTTAAATTTTACTTATACATCTACTGAGAGTATACACTTAATGCATCTTCCAATAGATATATAATGCATTTAATTAATTTTTAATCATAACAATCTATTTTTTGCTACATTTTCCTTTTCTATCCATTTTAATAATGTTATTATGATTTATCTTTAATGTTTTTCTCCATTTTATTTTGGTTTTATGTGTATTGGTAGCCCCAAATTCACAGTATTTCGCTTTTTTAATGACTAATACGAAGATGAAACCATACACTTTATTTGTAATTCCAAAGTATATGTGGGCTTCAAGATTCTACTTTGGTTCTACAAATTTTGATCATATTCATTTTAATTAATTTTCCCATGTTTCGATGTGTTAATTTGTGTTAAATTTAATGCTGTATATGCCGGGTGTCCCAAAAATGACTGATGGATTTTAAAATTCAATAACTTGCAAACGGTGACAGCTATTTAAAAAAATTTTGCAGGAGGGTTATGTATAATGTCAGGAGTTTTTTTACCGTAACTTTTTATTTTAGTTTGCATCTCAAACAATAGGTGGCGCTGACGGCGATTGAAGGCCAGGTGATCAGTGCTGAGTGAAGCGTCGACCTGGGTTTCAATTGCCATCAGCGCCATCTATTGTTTGAGATGCAAACTAAAATAAAAAATTACGGTAAAAAAACTCCTGACATTATACATAACCCTCCTGCAAAATTTTTTTAAATAGCTGTCACTGTTTGCAAATTATTGAATTTTAAAATCCATCAATCATTTTTGGGACACCCGGTATATATGTGAGGTTTGATGAATATACTATGGTTCTGCATACTTCGAATATTCCTTTTAATTTATTTTTACACCGTTTTTTTATCAATTAAAAATATCACAGAAACTTTGTTTTTAAAAATTCGTCTTTAAATGTAAAAAATAAGTTCATTCCTGAGTTTTATGAAGATAAAGCACTTTTTTCGGAGCCATGGGTAACTCTGCGAATTTGCTGAAAACTTTTATTAGTAGTCTTATTATATTTCCGTGTGTTAAGTAATATTTTTTACAGTAAATGAAATTCATCAACAATACTAATCATCACAAGATTCAGCTGATTTATGCTATATCATAAAATTAATACAAAAGAAAAAAAAAAGTATTCCTCTTTCTTCAACAAAAAAAAAAGCATAAATTTAAGCCACGTCAAAGTGTGGCCATTTCAAGAACTGAAATTGTTTTTTGGTTCATTCGATGGTCTTGAAATAATTAAAAGAGTCTTAATGACCTGGAGTGCTGCATCAGCATTTCACATTATCGTCTGCAATTATCCAGAAAGCATAGAATGTTCCTTCGAAAGCACTGCAAAATATCGAAGTTAGCCTGAATAATTTCTAAAGTTCTTTGTCTAGTTAATTTTTTTTTTCATATTTAATGAGTAATATTGAGTACCATATGCGATTTTGAAAATTAATTCAAAGTTGGACGTTAATGTTCTTTATCAAAAATTACAGATGCTTATGATCGAGCGGATTAGATTCATTTTATTTTAACTGTCTTCTAGATTTAGATGTAGCTTTTTTTTAAAAAAATTTTCTTTTATCTCATGGAATACTTGAATGTACAATTAATATGGCTGCTTACATTCGAGAAGTGCACTGTAGGCTTTTGTGCCAGAATTTATAGTTCTATTATGAAAATTTCAACTTGTAAAAAGAAAAAAATAGTAAATGTAAAAATAAAAATAAAAATAATTTTAAACAAATATAAATGTTCATGCGTCCAGCATAGAATTTAAAATATTTACCAACACATTCAAAATATTCTAAAAACTCTTTATAGTTAATTAAGGTAAAATTTGCTAAATAAACAATTCAGAAGATACATAGCGTGTTTGAAAGCCTAATTTCAGCATTTATCACCAACAGTTAAAAAAACTATCCGAATTTTTTTGTTTAATTCTTTATGTGATTTGTAATTTCATAGCTGCAATTCAGGATGTTTCAATAAAAAAAAGTGCCCAATTAAACTGATGGTTATGTACTCATAGGCTATTCATATTAATTGCATATACAGTTGACTCTCGTTAATTCGAAATCGGATAATTCGAATCTTCGCTTAATTCGAACTAAACATGAAGTCCCGGAATTTTCAATGGCAGAATAACGTTAAACATTTTCATTAATTCGAATTCATTTTCTCTTGACTTCGTTTAATTCGAACTAAAGAGAATTCCGATTTTTCATTTTTCCTTTCCTTCTTGTGGATTTTAGATCATTTGAATAACTTTCTTTCTTTGAATTTTGTGAAAATTGTTCCGAACGAGTATACATATAATCCAATGCATTTGATGTCCACTTTCTTAGTGCCCTGTGAGTCCAACAGTGACGCTTTAAATTTTTCTTCCATTGTGCTTGTTTCTAATCTTTTAATTAATTTGTATTTTTATCCATTCTAATTTAATATTAAGTCATATTCTAATGATAACAGACGAAATAAAAAAAAAAAAAAAAAACACCATAACATTAATTTTTTGTAATAGTATCATATTGAGCATGTTCTCATTTCATACTTTCCATAATTCGAACTTCGGATAATTCGAACATTTCTTGTGGCCCCGACGAGTTCGAATTAACGAGAGCCGACTGTATATTCTAATTTTAAAGTATAAACCGGTGTACATAATATGAAGCAAATCGGATAATTCCGCTTAGAAAAATCCATTTAAATAAAGAGGGAGACTAGGCCCACGGTTCCCCCTTTATACTCAATCAATGAACCTAAAATCTAATCAACGTAGCATCTTATTAGAATAAACTAATACACCAAATTTGAAGTAAATCGGATAAATCTGCATGAAAAACCCGTTTAGCTAAATTAATGATGGGGGGGGGGGGGTTATCAGCGACCATTTTCACCCTTATACTTAACCAATGAAAACATATCAGGGAAGTGCCCTATCAGAAGGATCCTATACAAAATGAGGAGCAAATTGGATATTTCTATCAAGAATTATCGCGTTACCTCATACTTAAATGCATACATACATATGTTACTTAACCTGGGGCGCAGTTGTTCTGAGACTCTGATAACCTGTGAGCTAAAAAATGTTAATTCTTTGCGGGACGCGTGAAAATTTTCCCACTCTGATTTTACGCTTATTAAAAAAAAAACGAACTATACGACAAGGAGTCTGAAAAAAAGTTTCCTCTGGCGTCTGTAGACAG
Organism: Maratus speculifer; assembly: GCA_964019185.1. Taxonomy (NCBI): domain Eukaryota; kingdom Metazoa; phylum Arthropoda; class Arachnida; order Araneae; family Salticidae; genus Maratus; species Maratus speculifer. The sequence goes on from OZ025294.1 coordinate 351,449,203, forward strand.
AGGTGTGTATGAAAATCAAACAATATAATGAAACTTGGAAAATAAGACACAACTTTATTTGTCAACATAAGTTCCAAGCACGTTGAGGCATTCGTCATACAGCTTGATAAGTTACAGAAAGCCCTCCTGCAAAACATCAAGGCTTTGCATAAGGACAATCCGTTAAATGCTTCTTCCGTTTGCAAAGTCCTCAGATTTTCCTGGGGGCCTTTTTTGAAGCTTATCAAGCAGTAAAACAAATGTTTCAATGTATTTGGTAATTATATGTGGAAAAATAAAGATATGTCTTATCTTTAAGGGTGTATTCGAAAAAATGCTTTTCCACTTTCAACAGCTCGAAATTTTCCGATGCAATTTCAGACACATTTTTAAAAGTAGATACATGAAACTTGCTGAGGGGATCTTTGAAGAGACGTACAAGGTGCCGTGTGATGTCATTTTACGCTCCATTCATTGGAATTTGATTTATGGACAATTATCTTCTCAGTATATGACACTTTGTTTCGTTCCCAAATCTCCCGCTTCGGAAAAATCTGTTCAAAATGCCGTTTTTTTTTTTTTTTTTTTTTTTTTTTTTTTTTTTTGCAATATTTTCTGCATTTATCAAACAATCGACTGTCACGGCACCTTGTGTATTTTCTAAATAAGACAATTTGCCAGTTTGATGCATATGAGTGCAAAAATGAATTTAAAAATAAATCGGAAAAAAAGCAGTTCGAATCGAAATACACCCTTAAGAGCCCACAATAGTCACAGAAAAAATACTCAAAAAGACCCGGATGATCATGTAAAGTCTATGGGAGCGTTCTTTTCTAATATCTCGTTCAAATTTTAATATTTTTACATGATTTTTTTTGCATAGGCTAGCTGAGGACAATCCACAACCGGCCTAGTTTTTACTTTTTCAATTTTGGTTTCAGATTTTTAAAAAAAATTATTTTAACTTTCAAAACCGGTTTAAACCGGTTCTGAAATTGAAACTATCATAATATAAAAAATATATGAGCAAAATCGAAAAAGTAAAAACTAGGCCGGTTGTAGATCGTCCTAAGCTAGCCTATGCAAAAAAAAAATCATCTAAAAATATTAAAATTTGAACGAGATATTAGAAAAGAACGCCCCCGTAGACTTTACATTAGCGCTCGGCTTTTACCGCGTGACTAGTGTCATAATGTCTCCTTCTATGTTTTGACTTTCATACTCAACTCTGACCATAGACGACAGAGGAAACTTATTTTCAGACTCCCGCTCGTATTTAAAGATTGAAATTTTTGCTCTCTTTCTTTTTTTTAAAATATTGCAACTGGAAAGCAAAACAAAGCATTGCTTAAGCTTTCAGGATTTTTAAATTGTTCTATTAATTGTTTAAAGCGTTTTGTTATATGTTACACTCTTTATTTTTTATTTATATTTTCTACTTTTTAGAGTTTAAAGTATTGCAACAGCTGACTTGTCTTGTCAGATGGAATGAATTATCTCAGAAATATTTCTTTTATGATTTATCAAATTTGGAAGGAATATCTAAAATTCCTTATAAAGTATATGCATGAAAATTTCAACAGATTTTTTGTATTATATTTCAATTAAATTGTCTTCAGAATGTTTGAGTGAATGATTGAGGATTGTGAAAATATACTAATTAACGCAAAAGTCACACACGAAAAAACTTCATTTTTTTCACTTTAAAAATTATATAATTAACATTTTTACAAATCCTGAAAAACATGCATACCATGAAAACTGCATACCAATTTTATTATGTTCGAAAGAGTGTAATATCATTAAAATGCATTTGAAACTATTTTTCCCCATTAGCCATAATGTAACGGTTTACTTTTGATTGTCCCTGTAATTTAACTATGCATCCGATTTTCATAAAATTTTGAATGATTTGACACAATCAAGCAACAATTGCATATTTTAAATCTAAAACGGTTCAGTTCGGTAGTTTTTGCTCTATTATATGCAGACAGACGGGCAGACGGATTGATCAATGACTATTGTTTACATAATTACGAAAGCATCTAAAAAGTAACGTAAATAACTCGTGTTTTTTGTCTTTGAATTTTAGTTTTGGAAAAAAATAATTTTCCAACTGATAGTTGTAATTTGTTAAATTACTTTTTTTTATGTTTTAAAGTTTTCAGTATTTTTTCACATGCAAAATGCTTATTAGATAAATACATATTTCACAAAAAAATTTATTTTAAAATATCTGTAAGAAAAAAAAAGATTTGTATATTTTTACCGTTTACCGTTTGGTCTTTACGTGTTAAAGAAAGCAGAACAAGCTTTTAAGCAGCAAGAAGATGATAAAAAATCAATGAGATATCACCTTTGTTACACCTTCCGAGAACAAAAGATATAACAAAGACTGCTCTCGTTTTTGCGTTGTTAGCAATGAAAGCTTTTTTTTTCTTTTCACAAATAAAATGGAAAAAAAAAATCTTCACTGTATACTTTTTTTTTTCTTTGGTTATGGCACAATTTTTTTTTTCATTATTTATTGTTTTTCTGAGTGACTCCTTGTCGTAAAATTTTCGCTTATAATACGATTTAAATACAGTACATGACAGGGCTCGAAAAATCTACATGCCCGACATCAGTGTTGTTAGACGGCGACTTTTTAAAAATTTGATATTAAAGGATAAAATTCCTCTTGATTAATATGTCATTAAACGAAACGTAATTTTACCAATCCAAAGAAGTGGTGTCAATCTGAATTTTTAAAAAGTCGCCGTCTAACAACACTGATGTCGGGCATGTAGATTTTTCGAGCCCTGGTACATGATATACACTTTGATTTAAAAAAACACACACGCGAAAAGAAAAAAAATTGTATCAAATATCAATTTATTTTTCAATTTTGAAGGAACTTTTTCAACGTTAATTCAATATTTTTAATCTCTCATTGATTGACAAAATATTTGAAAAGAATGCTGAAATTAAAATGAAATAAAAAATTACATTTTTTTAAACTTATCTTATTATACTTTTACTTTTTTGTTTCTATTCTTTTATGAAAATGCAAGAGTGACCTATTACGTTCTTTTCTTATGTACGCCATAAAAATATAAAAAAGGAAGTACATCAAATTTCGAGAAAACTGAATATTTCTTCATTAGAAAAATGTACAGGCTATTACTATGAGAGCAGAATCAAGACTGATTGTAAAAAGAGAAAATATCCGATAAAAAAATAGGGAAACAATAAAGGACAATCATTAAACAAATTGTGACAAAGAAAAAAAATGAGAGAAATAGATTTAAAATAATACGAAAAATACATAAAATTTCGCAAGAAATGAAAGTAAATATACTATTGTTACAACCATAGTAGTATACACTATATCATACTATACAATGTAGTGCTGTAGTAGTAGTAGGATGAAGTTAAAATGATGGAGCCAGATTAATATGTTTAGTTGAGAATAAATAAAAATAAATTTAATTATTATTTAGCAACAAATTAAAATTGAATTAATGATTCATTAGATGAAAATTAAAATTTTTTATTTCGTTAAGTTTTTTCAGGCTTTTATGACATTTCATTTCATATATAATTAAAATTAAAATACATAAATTATTGAATCTTTCGCGAAAATATAATTCAAAAATGCAATTAAAAAAATTAACAATTTTTATTTAAGAATATTAACGTTTAGAATTAGAATAACTATAACTGTTAAGAATAACTGTTAAGAATACTGTTAATAACTGTTAAGAATAACTAATTTTTTTTTAATTTATTTAAAAATATTAATGTTACAATTATCTTCATTCATGTCAGGCAACATAGTTATACTTTCCCAGTGAAATATCACGTATTTTCCACCTGATGTTAAGAACTACTACATTATTAGCCTTGAAACTAGCATTTTTAGAATTTTATAAGATTTTAATTTCGATTGAAACTTGTACCCATTATTAATGTGCGAATTAATGTAGTTTTTTTTTTTTAACCTTCAAATTTATATTAAAACAAGTTGGAAATTGCACGTCAAGCGTCGTAAATGTGGTGCATTCGTAATGTGAGGAAGTTTTAAAAATATTCAGATCTTGGTGTAATAGTATACAATACTTCGGATACCGTAGGGTATCCGAAATCTTTGTATATCCTTGCAAATTCTATGTGCTGTTTATGATACAAAAAGTAACAAGTAGTAAAAGTCATCAGCGTATATAAATATCATAAAATGTGAAAAAGTTTAATATTATTAAAACTCACCCCAAACAATGTTTCTCTCTGTACCATTATGTAATGGAATACTTTTGTGTAGCCCTGTAAACTAATAAGAAATAGTCTTTGAATCACAGATTGTGCAGAATGTATATTTTAGTATATACTTCATAGATGCATATCAATTTTATGATGATCGAAAGAGTGTAACACTATTAAAGTGCACTTGAAACTTTTTTTTTTTTCATTGGCCGTATTGTAACGGAATAGTTTTGATTGTAGATGTAGTTAATTTGTGCATCTGATTTCATAAAATTTTAAATGACTCCACAAAATTATGCAACAATTGCATATTTTAAGTTTCAAATGATTCAGTCGGGTAGTTTTTGCTCTGTTATATGCGGAGAGACGGACGAACTGAATGACGACGAACCGGGTGTGCCAAACATGGCTGGTGGATTTTAAAATTCAATAACTTGCAAACGGTGACAGCTATTTAAAAAATTTTTGCAGGAGGGTTATGTATAATGTCAGGAGTTTTTTTACCGTAATTTTTTATTTTAGTTCGAATATCAAACAATAGGTGGCGCTGATGGCGATTGAAGGCCAGGTGATCAGTGCTGAGTGAAGCGTCGACTTGGCCTTCAATAACCGTCAGCGCCACCTATTGTTTGAGATGCGAACTAAAATAAAAAATTAAGGTAAAAAAAACTCCTGACATTATACATAACCCTCCTGCAAAATTTTTTTAAATAGCTGTCACCGTTTGCAAGTTATTGAATTTTAAAATCCATCAGTCACTTTTGGAACACCCGGTACATACAAACGCATCTAAAAACAAACAAAGATTCATTAATATTTTACGTTTTGTCTTTAAAATTACAGAAACCAGAAGAAGCTTTTTAAATTGCAGACGATGAAGATGAAAAATCAATGGGAATTTATCACCCCTGTTGCACCTTTCGAAAATAAAAGATATAACAATGATCGCGTTTCTTTTTGTGTTGATACCAATGAAAACTTTTTTTTTCTCCGTTTCACAAAGTAAAAGAGGAAAAAAATCTTCTCTGTTTAGTTACCATTATTTTCTGTCCATAATAACAAAAGCTTTTGATCATTGTTTATTGTTTTTCTGAGTAATTTCTCACTTTGAATCTTTTGTTTATATTTCGATTTAAATGCAGCACATGATTCCAACTTTCATTTAACAGAACAAAACAAAACAATTTTAAGTACAGTTGGAATCTTTTTTTTACAATTTTGATTTTTTTTTCTTTTTTTGATAAATTACTACTATTTATTCAGCGGCAATCATTAAAAAAGCTTGCAAAAGAAAGGTAAAAAATATTGCTTTTTTGAGCGCATCTTTCCGTAATTTTTTTCTTGTTGTTTTTCATTTATGTAATGAACAATAAAGGTAAGACATTTTTTATTTTTATTAATTTGTGAAGCTATTATTTGAAGAAAACTCATATTTGAAAAAAAGAAAAAATTAGGATTTATAATCTGTATAATACCATATAGTTTCCAAAAGAAATCTGAAAAATCGATAAATAGTCGTCTAAAAAAAAAAAAAAAAAAAAACAGTTTAATCGAAGAATTTTTGTGTATTATTTTAAGCTGATAATTAAGTTTTTTGTAGCTTTTACTCATTTTACATTTGTTGTAGAGAATAAATTTGAAAATTTATGGAAATTTTCATACCTATTTTTTTATTGTTTTTAAATCTTGTAGACAGTCAGCTTCAGTTACAATTCTCTTTTTAACTTAGGCAATATACTTATACTTTCCTTATGATTTTCCTCCTGATGTTAAGAGCTATAGTACTATTAGCCTTCAAACTGGCATTTTAAGAATTTTTTAAGATTATTATTTCGATTGAAACTCGTACGCATATTATTACTATTAATATGCGAATTAATATAGTTTTTGTTTATCTACAAATTTATATTAGGACAAAAAAAAAAGTTAATCTTTTACGTTTTGTCTTTAAAAGTTAAAGGAACCAGGAGAAGCTTTTTAAGTTGCAGACGATTATGATGTAAAATCACTGAGAGGCTATCATCCTTGTTACACCTTTCCAGAATAAAAAACATAACAATGATTGTGTTTCCTTTTGCATTGTTAGCGATGGAAGCATTTTTTCTTTTTTCCAGTTTCACAAATAAAAGGGGGAAAATCTTCTCTGTTTCGTTATCCATTATTTTCTGTACAAATAGTAACAAAAGCTTGTGATCATTTTCTACTGTTTTACTGTTTAATTTCTCACGTTGAAACTTTTCTTTATATTTCGATTTAAATGCAGCACATGATTTCAACTTTCATTCAACAAAACAAAACAAAACAAAGATATTTTAAGTACAGTTGGAAACTTTTTTTTTTTTTTTTTTTTTTTCAATTTTGAAAAAACTTTTGTCGTTGATAAGGTACTGCTATTTACTCTGCGGCATTCATTAAAAAAGCGTGCAAAAAAAGTTTTAAAAATATTGCTTTTTTGAGCATATCTTTCCGTAAATTATTTTCTTGTTGTTTTTCATTTACGTAATGAACAATAAATACAAGGCATTTTTTTTTATTTTTATTAATTTGTGAAGCTATAGTTACTTCATATCAAAACTCATATTTGAAAAAAAAATTGGGATTTATAATCTGGATAATACCACATATAGTTTCCAGAAAAAATCTGAAAAGTCGATAAATATAGTCTAGAAAAAAACAAGTAGTTTAATCGACGAATTTCTGTGTTTTATTTTTAGCTGATGAACAAGTTTTTTGCAGTTGTCATTCATTTTTACATTTATTGTAGAGAATAAATTTGGAAAACTATAGAAAATTTCATGTCTATTTAAAAAAAAAAAAAAAAAAACTTTTGGACAGTCAGTTTTTGTTGCAATTCTCTTTTTTCATGTTAGGCAATATACTTATACTTTCCCCATGATATCACAAATTTTCCTTCTGATGTTAAGAGCTACAATATTATTAGCCTTGAAACTTACATTTAAATAAAAAAAAATAAGATTTTTATTTCCATTGAAACTTCTACGCATATTAATATTACATATAATATATGCGAATTAATATAGTTTTTGTTTATTTTCAAAGTTATACTAGGACAAAGAAAAAAATTGTTAATATTTTATGTTTTGTCTTTAAAGTTAAAGAAACCAGAAGAAGCTTTTAAGTTATAGACGATTATGATGAAAAATCAATGAGAAGCTATCATGCTTGTTACACCCTTCGAGAATAAAAGATATAACAATGATTGTGTTTCTTTTTGCGTTGTTAGCAATGAAAGCTTTTTTTTCCTTGTTCCACAAATAAAGGGGGAAAAATCTTCTCTCTTTAGTTATCCATTATTTTCTGCACTTAGTAACAAAAGCTTGTGATCATTGTTTACTGTTTTTCTAAGTAATTTCTCACTTTGAAACTTCTGTTAATAATTCGATTTAAATGCAGTACATGATTCCAACTTTCATTTAACAAAACAAAACAAAACTATTTTAAGTAAAGTTGGAAATATTCTTTTTTTTTCAATTTTGAAAAAAACTTTGTTTTTGTTTTTGTTTTTTTATAAAGTATTCCTATTTACTCCGCGGCAATCATTAAAAAGCTTATAAATGAAAGCTCAAAAGTATTGCATTTTTGAGCGCATCTTTGGGTATATTTATTTCGTCTTGTTTTTTCATTTATGTGATGAATAAAAAATAAAAGAGCATTTTTTAAAATTAATTTGTGAAGCTATTATTTGAACAAAACTCATACTTGAAAAAAATTGGGATTTATAATCGGTATAATATTACCATATTGTTTCTGGAAGAGGTCTGAAAAGTCAATAAATAGTAGTCTAAAAGAAAAAAAAACCCCAAAAAACCAAAAAACAAGCAGTTTAGCTGAAGAATTTGCATGTTTTATTTTTAGCTAAGGGGGGTGGGGGGATAAGATTTTTGCAGCTATCACGCATTTATGTATGTATACATTTATTGTATAGATTAAACTTGGAAATTTATAGAAAATTTCACATCTATTTTTTTTATTGACTTGAAAATAAAAATAGCATAATTACTAAATTGTGTACAAAATGTTGCAAAATTTAAAGATTATGCAAACATTAAAGTATATTTAATGTTTGTACAGTTTTTAAATTTTGTAGCATTTTGTACACCATTTAGTAATTACGTTACTTTTATTTTCAAGTCCATTTATAACATTACATGATGTAAATGTGCAGCTCTTTCACCATTTTTTAAATTGTTTTTAAACCTTGTGGACAGTCAGCTTTAAAAATAGACAAGACACAAAATTTAACAATGACATCAATTTACTTAAAGCAAATAAATAAGGATGAATGACAACGAATCAGGCAATTTTAACTATAACGGTGATCAAATGAAATAAACTTAGAATTCTAAAAGTAGAGGGAATGATATCCCCAAAAACTTAGTTGATCACGGAAGCTTAGACAGCATCTGTCTGGTTTAGCATGTATTCTCATTTATGTCATCAATGTATATATTCTAAGCAGTGTTATCATTAGCTTTTGAGCAACATTAGTGATTTAGCGAATGAAAATAAAAAAAACAGTTGCCAAATGAAAAAAAAAAAATAATAATAAAATAGGTTCGGCGTTAAACATTGAAAAAGATATCTTTAACCCCGTATTGTATCCCTTTTTTTTTTTCAATATGTTCTAAAATAATCTAATTTTTTGTAATTGCTTATGTAATAAAAATTCGACAATCGTTACAAAATAAGTATATTCTTTACATTTCAGACAATGGGATAATCGTTAAACTTCAGTGTCTATTTAGATAGCTACACTTAATGTCATTAAAAAAGAAATCTAATTTTATTCTCTAAATGGAAAAAAACTCGGAACCGAAAGGGTTAAACACCAATTAAACAGACACAGACACCTAATTATGATACCGTTGCACACGCACACACACACACACACACACACACACACACACACACACACACAAAAAAAAAAAAAAAAAAAAAAAAAAAAAAAAAAAAAAAACTAGGAACACAATTTTTGGAGAGATGCCACAAATTCCAATCAATTTAACTTTTACAAAAAATTAGGAATATGATTCCCGGAGATCCAAATAACTTTTGCGAAATTTAAATAAATGGCTGAATAGGTTCTTTTCACATACAAATGTTTGAATTGAGGACATTATAATCGTATGGCAGCCAACACTCTTGCTTAGATCTTCTCGATCTAAGCAAACTTCTCTTTCTTTATTGTAACTTATGCTACACAATGTCCTATAGAAGGTTGCTGTTTTTATGCAGATGTTTTCTGTGCCTTATGGGAGTACAGGATCTTTAATTTTCATAAAATCTGTCTCTGCTTTTTGTTGTATTCGAATTTTTTTTTCTTAACAAAATGCAGAAAATCGCGTTCAAAAATCTGTATTATTTTTTGAGTAATAATCATTTGTAAATGGTGAGTATAACTGAAGGTCCATAAATATTCAAACTTCAAAATGTGTTTCCTAAGATTAGAAAATTAGTTTGCGCTTTATTACTTTCAAACCATAAAAAATCTGCAATCTTAAAAAAAATAATGATCAAATATGCGTTTTATTATAGTTTTTAAAATAGCTACTAAAATAACTTACTTATTTATTTATTTACTTTTTTTTGCACTTGACAAACTTATTTTTTTTTTTTTTTTTTTTTTTTTTTTTTTTGTTAAAATTTAGTTTTAAACAAAATTTTTTGTGTTGTCACTCGTTAGTTATGAGGAATATGCACGCACAAGAACATTCAGAAACAAATACATAGTCTTGAAGCCACAAATAAAAAAGGGCAAGTTCCAAGTTTATAAAGATAACAAATAGTTTTTATTCAATTATGGCAACCACCATTTGTAAATACTTTAATAAGACAGCACCAAAATTGAATGAAATCTTAAATAAGAAAAAAGAAAAAAAATCCTCAGAATATTGCTAAAAGAAAAAGAACTGCGCAAAATTTTATTTTCTCGAGGAATGATGTGGGATTGCATAATTTTCCTGCAAGCTTCAATTAATTTATTTAGACAATCACGGTTTGTACACGTGCTTAAAATTGCTCTAAATGACCGCTCTTTAAACCCTCTTCACAGCGTTAATTCATATGATGTAAAACCTAAGTTAATTTATAGAAAAAGACATTTGGCTCTCATGGATAGAATATTTATCCCGTATGTTTTAAAATCTCAAAAATGGATGCGCTTTGATTTTAATATACGTAGTCAATCCAACCAAATGCACTTCGTCACATCACTGGTGCGTGCAGTAATATAACACTTGTTAACTATGAGGAATGTGTATGTGTTGACAAACTCTAAAAATTAAATGTGTCAATTTACGCAATAAAGCAAGTACAGCTCATATTCAAAATATTAGAATAATTGAGAAAAAGTAATAAGAAAAAATTATTTGTCATTTATTTATTTTTTATACTAAGTAAATGCAATTAAATTTCTTATAAATTAAATCTGGAATGTTTAGATAAGATTTTAACATTTATAAAATATAAAATACAGCTCAATAAATTAGGTATACAGCTTCCTTAAACACACCAGAATATTAGAATAAAATTTAGATTGGTTCAAAATATTAGAATATTTCATTTTACGCAACAATATTACCTTATGAATATGAAGTAAATGGTAGTTAATATTTTGTAGCATCCCCTTTAGCTTTCATAACAGCGTGCAATCGATCTTGCATACTATATACAAGGTGTTTACAAACATTTCTATCAATATTAGCCCAAATAGACTTTATACGTGCCACTAACTCAGTTTTACTTGAAGGAGGATTTTCTTGAAGTTTTTTCTTCATTATACACCATAAGTTTTCGATGGGATTAAGATCTGGTGAATTTGGTGGCCAAGGAAGTACCTTAATGTTGCGTTGGCGGAACCAATTCTTAGTTGACACCGAGGTACGCGGAGACGCTAAATCTTGTTGAAAGATGAAATCATCTTCAAATAAATCTTCTGATGATGGAATCATGTAACATTGTAAAATTTCTTGATATATCAGAGAGTTAACCTTTTCGTAGACGATGCATAACTTTCCAGGTCCTTCTGCACTCATACAACCCCAAACCATGACACTAGCAGCAAATTTTACGGAACGTTTAAGGCATTCTTTATCAAATGCTTCTTGCTTCATTCTCCAAACTCGAATACCTTGATTACCATATGAAACACAAAACATACTTTCATCACTAAATAATATATTTTTCCAATCTTCATTGCTCCATAAACGTCTTGATTTACACCAATTCAATCTTATACGCTTTTGTCTTGCAGTCATGAAAGGTTTTGTTTTCGGTACACGAGATTCAAATTTAAATTTATGGAGACGTCTTAATGTTGTCGATGTAGAAACTTCAACTCCTTCTTCTTTCCATTTTTGGTGCAAGAATCGCACACTTTTAAAACGGTTTTTCTTAACTATACGCTTCAGTTTCCTGTCATCTCTAGCAGATGTTTTTGGTTTTCGGCCACCATTTCGGCGATTATTTTGAAATTTTCCAATTTTTGAATATTGTGTTAGTATTTTACTAACGCTCGATTGCGAACAATGTAAATAATTCGCTATAAAACATTGATTTTTACCGTGCCGATACAAATCAACCATACGAAGTTTAGTAGATTCAGGAATATCACTCACACGGCCCATTTTAAGACGAAAAAGAAACAAACTGCAAAAAAGAATACTGATTTTAAATAAAATAGTCTGAATTTAATCAATGATGCCACCAGTTAAGAATTGGTAATAATTAAAAGGGAATTAATGTGAAATATTCTAATATTTTGAACTACTTGAATAAATATTCTAATATTTTGACTTTTCAAAATAATTTTTTTTGCAATTAATCTTTTCAAAAATGATATTAAATTTAAGATAACAAGTAAGTTTAATCAACAATAAGTTCTTAATAAAAATATCGTTTGCATATTTTCATTAAAAGACATTAAATTACCAAACGATATTTTCAATTTCTAAAAAAAAGGTAATTATTCTAATATTTTGAATATGAGCTGTACAATGATGATACAGAGACGGTTTCTATAACAGTGGATTTTATATGCATGAACATATGAGAGTATGGCAGAATAATAGATTTGCCAAACGTTGGCGTATTCCATATTTTGAATTAAATAGTTTTATAATCATTTAATGATTTTAATAATAACTTTGTATTTTTATCAAAATAGATAACAGACTAAAAAAAGATAACATACTATTTTGATATAAATATCAAGTTACAGTTAAAAAGAGAAAATTTTGGTGGAATCTAAAATGATAAGGATATCAAATCAAAAATCCCCACTCCCCCTAGAGATAACTTAAGATAACATGCGTCAGACTCCCAATCCCCTCTCCTTTAAAATGATAACAATATATATGCACAGCACCTTACTAAGCTATAGGTTTAATTGCAATAAAAACTTTATTTAAATTAATACAATGTACAGCTATAAAGATAAATACAATTTAAAAAACAGAGTAAAGATTTTTAGTGTCAAGGAGTAAATTCATGTATGTAATTACTTTTCTATACCATATTGGAAAAATCATCTTTTTTTTAAAGCATTTTAAAAAATTGGCAGTAGAATCTCTTTTTTTCCAAAACTCATTTGACCGAAACTCTCAGTTAACCGAAATCACACTTAAAAAGTGTTTTTGGGTTCTTTCTATCACATTCCTTGTGTGCAAAATGAATATTGAACGCTTTGTTTTAATTGTCATATTCCGTGTGTGCAAGTGAGCCATTCCGAACTACGTGTACATAAAACTATTTTCGATCACCTTTTTTAGATTTCCATTGAATTTAACTTGAGATCCTTTAACTTGATAATTCAACTTGAGATTAAGCTGCAGAATAGAACAAAAAGAAAAAAAAATCAAATTGTAATTTTAAAGCTTTTGAATGTTTTGCATGACTGGAACAGCAAGAAAAACTGTGATACTGGTCAACTAATGATATTAAAAAACATCAGATACAATTTCAAATCAGAGACAATCGAAACTGCGTCAAACAAAACCATGTTTCAAATCCTTGTGAATTGTACAAAAGTTACTTAATTTCCAAATTAAAATTCATGTAATCTATTTTTGTTTTTATTTTTCTATTGCTTTATTTTTATTAAGTACTTGTTACCATAATAAGCAGTAGCGCATATATTTTTCCTTAATCTTAAAATTCAATTCGTAATCTTAAAATTGAATAAATCTTCGATTATCCGAATTTTTCGATTTTACGAAAGATGATCGATCCCTATTACTTCGGATAATCAAGGTTCTATTGAATAGAAAAAACAACAGTACAATTTTGTTTTTTCACTGGGCAGTCAGTGCTGGGGAAATGTTTTGCATCTACCGTTAGTAACGGGGACTGCCATGCTGGTCGCTAGTTACGCAATTGTGTTAATGTCATCCTTTTATTCGCATTTTCAGTTGTTATAATTTTGAGAGGTAATGTTATAAGCAGCGCCGTAGCTAAGGGGACGCTATGAGCGGCTCAGCCCCCCCCCCCTCTAATTTGTGTTGAGCCCCCCCTGGAAAAGATTCCAAGGTCACTCAATGAATTTCTGTTCGGAAAATTCAAATAAAATTCTGTTCAAAAATCTAATTTAGTTTTGAGATCCTTTCACAGTTTTGCAGAGTTACTAAACAGTATCTAAAATAAGTGTTCAGCACTCCTTCATCCTATTTGTACATATATGAAGCTAACATGATATTTCATTTTGCACCAGTTATGCACTCAAAATTTTCATCTTCATATACTTTTCTTAGTATAAAATGAGGTTATCACAAAAACTTAATAAGAAACATTATACCTACAGTGTAAATATGCACTAATTTATCTTTCTGTGGCAGAGAAAGAGAAAAAAATATGAGCCCCCTCTACAATCTCTTGAGCCCCCCCCCCCCCCCCCATAGATCACTTCTAGCTACGGCCCTGGTTATAAGTCTCTTTTTTTTAAATTATGTACTCAATTTCAAACCTCAACATTAATCTTACTCTCAGTAATTCAATTTTGCCCTTTTGCTTGGCAGTTATATGAAATCTTTTGCACTCACCCTCAAAACCGGGGGCTGCCGGTCACTAGTTATGCCGCTGTGTTAAAGGTGCTGGTCACTCAGCTTCTGAATTCCTCTCCGTAATGTTAGATCTATGGGCTTTTGGTGTAATTTTATATTACAAATACAGTCGAGTCTCTCTATAACGAAACTCCATACATCGAATTTCTTTATATAACGAATTTTTAGTAGGAAAGGTCCCCTTTTCGCATGATTACATTAAAAACAGTCTCTATATAGCGAAATATCTATCTCCATATAACGAATTTTTTTCATAAATTGATCTTAATGTATTCAGTTTTAAAAAAGCTTCGAAATCATATGGAATCAATTTTCCATCACTTATTTTTGATTTATCGTTCGGTGCTGAATTTTTTTTTATAAATATTACTTTTCTTCTTGTTCTTTAAATCCAACGAGTTCATCCCACCTCCCACACACCTCTTAACATCCTTCTCAAAACAGAGTGAATTGGATTGTTACACATATAAGAGAGGAATCAATGAGAGACACACAAGAGAGGCTTTCAAATGGAGGAAAATGTTAACTACAATTTTTCATTCTTTGCTAAAACTTGAACATTTTTTTTCTTTTTTGAGAGCGTAACAATTTTAAAATCAAAATAACAAAAAATCACAGATTTCTTCGTTCTGAAATTAATGCAAGTCTTCCTTATTTGATTTTCATTAAGCTTTCAAATAAATGTCTGTTCTCTTTTTTGAAACTGCTTAAATAATTAAGAAATAAAATGTTAGGTTAATATATACTTTTAAACATTTCGAATTCTTAATTAAAAAGATAAAAAATAATATTTGTTCAAAATTTACACATTAAATACGATTTTTAACATCATTCTCTATACATCGAATTTCTCTATATAACGAATTTTTTTACTGGAACGATGGATTTAGTTATATAGAGACTCGACTGTATCTCCTCAAGAAGTTATCTATTTAACGTCTATTTTTTTTAGTGTTCTCTTCTTAAAGGATGTCCCTTCTTTTCTTAGTTCTCAAAATTTTTTTTTTAATTCATTTCTTAATTATACTTTATGTTTTAAAATTTCACATACTGAGAGTAAAATTTTAACACGTCATATAAATTTAAACGTAATTTTTAGAGATATTTCGATAACTAAAAGAAAAAAAAGGAGACATCCTTAAAGAAGAGTACACAGAAAAAAAGAAATTAAAAGTATTAATTTCCCAACGAGATACTTTAAATATACGAATACCTCAAACACCCATAGATTTAACATTACGGACGGGAATTCAGTAGTTGAGTGACCAACACCCTTAATGTCCTCCTTTTATTCGCATTTTTCGTAGTCTCAGTTTGTTGATGTAATATTAAAAGTCCTTTTTTTAAATTATGTATTCAATTTCAAACACCAACATTAATCATACTCACAGCATATACATGTTCTAACCCTCGACAAGGCCAGTTTAAACCGATATATTTTAAGTACAACACGAATAATAATCTGACCTGTTTGTAATCCTCCGCTACTGTTTTTTTTTTCTTTCTTTTTCGAGCGGAACAATCGTCCACTATACAGAAAATTCCGGAGTATCTGCCGCACGCCGGAGTAAATACATAGACATATACTAATATTACTACCAGAGGCGTATACTAAAAATTAGAGAAAATATACGCTCTAAGCAGAGGATATATGGTCAAGGCAGAGGATGTACTCTAGATTGTGTATATTATAGTTTTCTTGAGAAACAGAGGGTATACAGTGCTCCTTTAAAAAATCCGGAAAGTATGCGGCGTATACCCTCGTATACCCTTCACTGCATTCCTGATTATTACATGTTAACAGTATTAAAAGTATTTCTTAGCATGTACTATTCTACACCAGATCCAAAAGGTTTAAAGGTCCTGTGCCCCCTTAATGTTATGCTTTTATTCATATTTTCTGCAGTCTCAGTCTGTAGAGGTAATGTTAAAAGTCCTTTTTTTCTAAATTATGTACTCAATTTCAAACCTCAACATTAATCATACTCACAGCATATACACGTTGAAACCCTCGACAAGGCCAATTTAAACCGATATATTTTAAGTACAACACGAATAATAGTCTGACACATTCACGACAAGAAAATTAAGATTATCTAGATCTGTTTGTAATCCTCCGCTACTGTGTTTTTTTTTCGAGCGAAACAATCGTCCACCTCCTCCAACTATACAGAAAATTCCGGAGTATCTGTCGCACGCCGGCATCCTATCTACATTCAAGGCCACTTAAAACTAATTCAATGTGACAAATGAGTCGGGAAGGATATGCTACGTCACGGGAAGCCATATTTTTTTTTTATTTTTTTACTTTTAATAATGAATGGGAACTGGAGCTAACAACAGCTACGTCATCTCAATTGCTGTTGCCGATCCACACAAGCGCACAATGGACGACTGCTGTCATTATTAGATTCGTTTTGTTAATGTATCGTCCGACAACAGTGATTTTAATTTGCACATAACATGCGAAGAAACAGTGTTTTGCTACATGCGAGGCATTGTGTTGATTTCAATGCGCTTAATCACTGAGTTATGTAGAAATAGAAGTAGATACTTAATTTTATATCTGTATGTATATGTCCAAATAATGATTTAAGGAGACTGGAATATCAAATGCCTTAAAAAAAATCGGTTTTAGAATTGCAGCTAAAAAATAGTGCTGATTTTACAAATTATTATTATACATAATTCATGTAATATTATAATTCATGTAATATTATTATACATAATTTATGTAAGTTGGAAGGCAGATTTGTAAAAAAAGTCGGTTTTTTAATATTTAGAATTATCCATTTTTTCTCTTTCGAATGGTATATTACTTTTAATTCTACGACAACAAACAGCTCAAAATTTTTTAAGTAATTCCATTTGCTTACATCGTACATAAACATTACATGCCTAAACTTTAAACTCAATTTTTCTCAAAAGGTTATTGCTTTAACTTTGATACCTTTTTAACCACCATATATTTTTATTTGTAATCTTACTTTAGTGTCCAGGTATTGAGGTTATTGACCATATATTTATGAAAATGTAATAATTTTTTGTTATTAAAAGTATAATTTATCAAAATTTTGTCAACAATATTTTTTAAAGGTATCACTACTACACTTTCGAAAACAAAGATAAGTATAAAATAAATTTAAAACTTTGTAATAGTGATTACAATAATAAAGAATCTTTAAGATAACATTAACTTTTCAACTATAACTTTTCAACATTAACATGTCAATTATATTTTTTTATTATATCTCTACTATGCTTTCAAGAACAAAGATAAGTATAAAATAGATTTAAAACTTTGTAGTAGTGATCTGAAAAAAAAAAAAAAAAAAAAAAATCCTAAGGTAACAATATTTCTTCAAAATTTTCTCATCAATAATTTTTTTATGTATCTCTATTATACTTTCAAGAACAGAAACAAGTATAAAATAGATTTAAAACTTTATAATCGGGAAATGAACAATAAAGCTTCTTATGGTAACAATATTTTTTCAAAATTTTGTCAATAATTTTTTAATGTATTTCTCTTATATTTTCAAAAACAAAGATAAAATAGATTCCAAACTTTGTATATTGTGATTTGAACAATAAAAAATCCTTAAGGTAACATAAATTTTCCAAAATTTTGTCAACAATGTTTTTTAATGTACCTGTACTATCCTTTGAAAAAAAAAAAAAAAAAAAAAAAAAAAAAAAAAGGATAAAATATATGTAAAATTTTGTAATCGTGGTACGAACAATAAAGAATCTAAGGTATTAATAGTTATTTAACATATCTCTATTATACTTTCAACACCAAATATAAAAATAAAATAGATTTTAAATTTCGTAAATAGTGATTTGAATAGTAAAGAATCCTTAAGGTAGCATTAATTTTTCAAATTATTTTCAGCAATAATTGTTTATTGTATCTGTACCATACTTTCAAAATCAAAAACACGTATAAAATAGATGTAAAACTTTGTAATCATGATACGAACAATAAAGCATTCTAAGGTAATTATGGCTATTTAATGTATCTCTATTATGCTTTCAAAAACAAACATAAAAATAAAATAGGTTTTAAATTTTGTAATATTCATTTCAACATTAAGTAATCCTTAAGTGTCAGTTAGTCGGGATTTCACACTATAACTTTTTCGAAAATAATCAGCATCTAAGTACGTTACCCTAGTACACATGTAAATTCGTCTTTCCGATTATTCCTTGCTCCCCACTCCCTCTTAAGAACATTTTCAAACGAAAAACGTCTGAAGAATTTAAATTTGTAAGAAATTCATGCTGCCCTTTCACATTCCGCTAAAAGAGTCCATTGTCTCATTTCAATTCTTCTTACACTATAAAAGAGAAGCCGAAAAGTTAGTTCAGATCGCACGATGTCAAATCAGCATTTCGCTCGATACGGCAGGGCACTTCATGGTACAGTACACTGTTTCTCTCAACTCGAGAAGTTCCCGCAATTCTAGAAATCAAATTCGAAATATTTTTGTCGGCAAGATCTGCAGATTACGATATTACACGAATTAAAAACGCCTTTGAAATTACCGCTGAGTGCCTTTGCTTGTGATGATAAGGAGAAAAAATATTTCCACTCCGAGGAACATATAATGATAAAGAAAATTAAAAAATGCTAAGTTTCTTGATGTTCCGATTTTCTGACTCTTTGTGCGTCGCCATTCATTATTAATCCGCGTTCCAGGAATTTTATATGAGGGTGGGCGTGGCTTATCGCGTCATTTATAACTTTCGTTGTTAGAAGGGTGATAAGTACAATCTGAAATATTGTCTTCATAATTTTTTCAAGAAGCTTATACTGCAACAATCAATCGAAGATGCTAGTTGTTTGAAATTATCACTTCAAAATGTGTATTTACTTTCAACGTTTAAGCATAAACAATTGATTTAGTAAAAAAGTGAAATTTTGAAATGACAGCTTTCGAATAGTTTGTAAAAAATAAGTTGTTGAGTTTGACAGTTATTATAGCAACACAAAAAGAAAAAAAGTATTTATATGATGTTCTTCTATATTTCTGGAGAAAACTCGTTTTTCTTCCGGTGGCAACAGGCGCAAAGGTGCATATACAGTGTGTGCAGGCATGAGTACAGGCATGTGTGCAGAACAGCAATGGATTCCCTATGCCCCCTACCCTAAAATGTCATTTTGTACAAATTTAACATTGAGTTTAAATGAAATTTGAATTATACAAATTATAGGTTTGCTGAAAAACTAAACGGAAAAGAAATGGCGACATAGTGAAATATAATCAAGGACATCTTTGAATAACTCGATTTACATGAATCGTAAAAAGGAAAAAAAATATATATAATTTTCAAAATAAGTTTTTGCCAAATCGTTAAGATCTGATAAAAGTCTACACTTAACATTTATCCTTTATGATGAGCAATATATTTCGTTGATTAATTGCAAATAGTTCTTTCATAACTACCTCTTCATAAATAATTTTTCGTAAGTTTAAAATCTATTTTATTTATTTATTTATTTATTTATTTATTTATTTATTTATTTATTTATTAACATTTGTAACTAAAACAAATCTGCATTCCGATAACTACCGTAGATCACACAAATTATGTTGGGCAGACTTGTGTAGATACTGTATGTTATACATGTTGCAAAAAATTATTTAAATTTCTCCAAGGGCATTTGGCACAAGTTCCATAAAAATATTAAAACAATATTCTTTTGTTTTTCACTTAAAATAAAATTGAAGATTAGCTAATATAAGATACAGAAAAAAACCACCCTGAAAAGTTAAATAACTTGCTTTATACATACATTAAATAAATAAATATATATATATAATATAAAACAAGTTGGAAATTGCACGTAAAGCCTAGCAAATGAGGTGCGTTCGTTGATAACGAAGTTTTAAAATATTCAGATCTTGCTGATATAGTAGAGCGTACTTTGGATACAGTATAGTGGTCGAAATCTTTGTGTTCCTGTAAATATGCAGGAAGTAATTCTTATTATACTTCATTAACTATATCTTATTCATAAAATGTGAAGTAGTTTAATATAATTAAAACACCCCCCAAACAATGTTTTACCCCGTACAACATTATTTAGTGGAATACATTTGTGTGGCCCTGTAATTTAATAATAAATATTCTTTGCATCACAGATTATACAAAATGTATTTTTAGTACATATTTAATAGATTCATGTTGATTCTATTATATTCAAATGAGTGTAACACCATTAAAATGCATTTGAAACTTTTTTCCCCATTGACCGTAATGTAACGGAATCCTTTTGATTGTCCCTGTAATTGATCTATCCATACGATTTTCATAAAATTTGAAATGACTCGACAAAATTATGCAATAAATATACGTTTTAAATTTCAAACGATTAAAATGCATTTGAAACTTTTTTCCTCATTGACCGTAATGTAACGGAATCCCTTTGATTGTCCCTGTAATTGATCTATCCATCCGATTTTCATAAAATTTGAAATGACTCGACAAAATTATGTAATAATTATGTATTTTAAATTTCAAACGATTCGGTTGGGTAGTTTTTGCGTTGTTATATGCGGACGGACAGACAGACGGACAGACAGACAGACAGACAGACAGACGGACAGACAGACAGACGGACGGACTGAGCGACAACAATAGGTGCTACGTATTTACATAATTACGAACGCACCTAAAAAGGACTCAATATCAAGTATGAAGAAAATTTTATCTTTCCATGCAACAAAAATTAATAAAATTTTTTAACAGAAAAAATTGAACACAATTTTTCGTAAAAGTCTAGGAACATCTTAATTCTTTATAAATTAGTAAAAATTTCATCTTTTAAATTATTTTTCATGAATATTAGACATTACATTTGATGATTTACACTATCATTTAATAAATTTTGGAAGGATCTTGCAAATTAAAACTAATTAATTAAATTTGAAAACATAAGGAGTTTGTGCAATATTTATCATTCTACTCAAATCTTTTATTTAAATTATTTTTGTTATTATTTTGTAGAATTAGACAATGTACAAATATAATGTTTTTACAATAGAAATATTTCTTAACTGAAAGTCTCTTTCACAATTTTTTAACGTTAAGAAAGCTGAAATAATGCAGATCATCCCTTTAAAAATTTTTTGTTTTGTGCCACGTATAATGCTTTTGGAACAACACAAAGTAAAGTATCTGTAACTCATTCAAATTTGTATTACTACAAATTGATGCATTAAATTATTTTCACAACACGTTATTTAAATTTAAGTTATTTTTATGTTACTTTAACAAGAATACCGAATAAAAAATGATGAATTAAAACTGCAATTAGGTGCGTTGTTATAATCTTTTTTTTTTTCCTTTTTTTTTGCTAGTCTGAGTTTGTAAGTAACAGATTACCAAATATATTCAATAGGTGCTCAAAATTTAATACTGCGCACATGATTGTTGGTTCTAAATTTAAAAATGCATCTTCAAACGTATAGTTTTGACTTTTTTTCTCCTAACTAAAGAATTCTCTAAATGACTAGACAGTACAACAGTTGAAAAATTCATTTATACTTGTTTTGATAGAAAATATAAAAAATATGAATAATAATATTTTAAAAATATATTTTGGATAAATATATCATGATATCTATATAACAATATACATCACAGCATATATATAAAGATATCTATTGATACATATAATCGAACCTTGATTAGTAAAGATATGAATGAAATACACAATTTTGTTGCAAAATTTTCCATGGCTTTTAAGGATTTAGAAATTTACAAGCGAAAATAAGTTCTGGAATCTGATATCTTGTCTCCGCTCATAAAAATATTTCCAAAGACTTTTGTTTCATTGGCAGTTTTCCAGTTAATTTCTTACGGACTTCTGATTATGATGTTGTGCAACTAGGTTTGCGACGTTTTTTTCTTTTGAATCTTAAATGAGCTGTCTCGTACGTAAGCATTTAACAATAAAATTATCTGCTTCAGATTATCTTTCACTGACAAGTTATTTTAAACAACTAAAATAATTCATCATCTTACAGTCGATTAAATTAAAAATTCTTCACTTATGAATTCTCAACATCATGTTACATTTGATTAAAAAGATTGTTATGACTGATTCCAAATCAATGTGACAGATATTATTTGCATGGCTGATCGTACTTAATGTAAAACATTTGATTGACATGACTGATTGTAACTGACTTTTGCGTTTGGTTTTAAACTGTTTTTCTTTGCCAATATTTCTATAATAAATTATAATTATTTAAAAATTTAAAGTTGGATCGCATACTTTTCTAAATTTTCTTCAATATTTTTCTGGAAACGTTTACAATTTTTGAGAGTAGTGTTAAATTCAAATAAAAGGGGAAAGGGGGGGGGGGTTCTTTTTATATCGATATAATTTTTGATGCAATAATTTTTTTTTTTATTTGTAACATGGTCTTTGGTTCAAAATAGTATGTTTTTTTTCTTTTTTCTAGTTGGTTATCTATTTTTATGAAAATACAAAGTTATGATTAAAACCACTAAATTATTACAAAATAATTTAATTTCAATGGAATATACCAATGTTTGAAATTCCTATTCTTCTTCATATGTGTATGCACATATAATCTCAAATCGAGAAACCATATCCGAAGTACATTTGAAATGAAGCTTTTGTTTACTAATAAATAAAAGAGAAAGAGAATGAATGTTGTTCACTTGCTTCGATGATAAGAATTTATGTTTACTCCCCACCCCTCCTCCGTTCAGTGCTAGTGCGACAAGACATTATTACTGTTTAATACATTATCTAACACAAATCTGCAATACAATATTTTTAAATAGTAACTATTTTTTAAGTATTATTTGATATAAAGCAATATTTTATTGACTTCTCTTCATTTGAATCAATAAAGTATGCGAAAAATAAATGTAACCAGTTTTATTTACCACTTCAAACTCAAGAAATAAATTCTAAAAATCAAACAATTTTTACTCATTGATAACGTTATTATTACCAGGGTGGAGTACGTATGATATCGAAAA
This sequence comes from Maratus speculifer, assembly GCA_964019185.1. Taxonomy (NCBI): domain Eukaryota; kingdom Metazoa; phylum Arthropoda; class Arachnida; order Araneae; family Salticidae; genus Maratus; species Maratus speculifer. The sequence goes on from OZ025294.1 coordinate 351,472,527, forward strand.
AGTGGGGAGGTATTAGTAAATGTATAGACTTTCCAAGGAAAACAATAAATATAAATTGCGCCGTTTGCCCAAAATTCTCTATTAAAACGTTATACGACAGCTTAAAGCTGTGATCACCATTCCATATTACAACTCCATTGAAAAGATTATGCAAATTTACCGAAACTGGAACCAGTCAATGAAGTAAAATCACCTCCGCTGTAATAAGAAGAGTTATAATGATTTGCTCTTTTATCTGAACAAGCCAATAACATAAGAACGGAGATAACGTTTAAGAAGTGAATAATTGTATTAACATTTATTACCGTAGGGATTTTATGGAAATCAACAGAATAGTACGGATCGGAAAAAGATAAAGAATCAGGTGACGAAGAATTAATAAATAACAGAGAAATGAAAATGCCCAATAGTGATAATGATTATCACACTGAAGACCTTGTTATATATAGATGAGAAAGGAACTTTGGCAGTGAATATTTTATTCCTCTATTAACTTACACGTGGTAAAATAATCTGAAAGTGAAACATCTGCCTCATATTTGAGTACGCCGCAATGAATACCTGTGAACTCTTTATACTCATAAATTGCTTTGTTTCGGAGTGTAATAATTTTAAATCTATATATATATAATTTTGGAAATTTTTCTGTAGAAAATTATTTACGCCTTAACCTTCCTACCCTGTTGAAATTTTACTCAAACTTGATTAAAATATTTCACACCAGAATTTTTATTCAAATCCATTTAACATACTTATTTAATTTAAATCTTTGTGTTATTTATTTAATTTACTTTATGAAAAATTTTCTGGTTTGAATCGAATGAAACGCATTATAGGATTGGGTCGATTAGACCCATTCAGGGTAGGAAGGTTAATTTAGTAATTGGAAAATCAGCAACTGCTGAATATTTTATTTCTTTTACCCTCTTAAAACCTCAACAACAAAATAACTCAAGTTGAGCTGAAATCCACTCATCTTCTCACAATTTGAAAGTCAGCTTCTCGTAAAGAGTTGAAACAATTCGAGTGAACGAGTTGTTTTTACACAATTTAAATCAAGAGGAATTGTTTAAATAAGAAATTTAAATCAAGATGCGTAAAATATTTAAAAAACAACTCATTCACAATTCAATAAATTACAACTCTTTCCTGAGAAGTGAAATCCACTTTTTCGTTTTAATAGTGTAGTAAAACTCACCTCCGCTAAAATAGGAAGAGTTATAATGATTTGCCTTTTTATCTGAATAAGCTAATAACATAATAACTAAAGATAACGTTTAAGAAGTGAGTAATTGTATTAACATTTATTACCGTAGGGATTTTATGAAAATCAACAGAATAGTACGGAGCGGAAAAAGATAAAGAATCAGGTGACGAAGAATTAATAAATAATAGAGAAATGAAGATGCCCAACAGTGATAATGATTATCACGCTGAACACCTTATTATATATAGATGGGAAAGAGACTTTGGCAGTGAATATTTTATTTCTCCATTAACTACACGTGGTAAAATAATCTGAAAGGGAAACATCTGCTTGGGATTTGAGTATGCCGCAGCGAATAACTGCGAACGCTTTATAGGCATGATGAATATTGAATGGTATTTTGTCTAATATTTGAACAGGTTGAGAGAGAGCAGCTATATCTGTGAATGATACTTGGAATTAATAAGGAAGGATAAGGAAGAAATTCATGATTTAAAAAATTATTCTGCTGTAATATCCTTGAAAATGTAATATCTATCAGCGCTTACTTGTTATTGAATTTTAAAACTTGTTATTGAATTGACTGAGAGCAGGAAAACACAATGGCAAACCTACGAGTCAACATCTAAAATCGTGGTTTCAGATTCTTTCCATCAAGATATGTTTTGAAGACCGATTGCATTTTAATAAGCGAATTGAGTATTAATTAATTCTGGAACTTCAGCTTCCAGCTCGATGATTGTCTGTGCTGTGATGCTTGTCTGTCTGTGCTGCCACTTTCCGCTCTACTTGTATTACGCTAAGTTTATATTTAAATTCCTAACTGGCGTATTTACTTGTAATGCGCACCTTCTTCAGAAATATTATGCTGAAAACGTGGAGTACACATTATATGAGGAATATTTCCGACTGTTTATACATACGAAATCATGCATGCTTTCACTAGGTTACTGGATACAATATGAGAATATGCCGTAGTTTGTTTATTATGCGCACATATACGGTACCGATTGCAGGCATTGATGTTTTGAGATAATGTTTCCAATGAGAGAAAACATACATTACAGAAACGTGAATCTTATAGTACGATATTTTTAAACGAAAGCAAAATATATGTGAATGAATGAAGTAATTTAGATTAAAAAAAAAAAATGTTGACGTTTGCTGTCTACAAAATTTGCGGATTTTGATCGGTTAAAATGCTATGGTACGTGTTATACCTTATATCTCCTTCTTTTTAGCAGGCTGAGCATTATTGCGAATAAATGCAATAGTATAATTTAATTTAAAATTTTCTTAAATGAGATTACAAAAGTCTGAAAGTTTTATCCATGTTTCACTTTTTTAAAAGAAGTTTTCAGCATTTATGCATATTTAAAAGTGATATTAAATTTTGTTTACTTGTTGAAAATTTACAATTTTTCTCTTCTTTTTTGCAGTGTGTATTGTACATTGTTTACGGATGGTGATGCTGGATGTACCCACAGCGGCCAATCATGGTGAATCTGTTGAACTGTCTTGTATTTATGAATTAGAAAATGATGTACTTTATTCGATAAAATGGTACAAAAACGATGTGGAATTCTATAGATACGTACCTAACGATTGGCCACCTGGGCAGTTCCTACCTTTACCTGGTGTGAGAGTCGAGGTAAGTTCATCTATATATAAATCATCTTTGCTTTTAACATGTTTTGAAAAAGGTATTAATATCAACAACAATGCTTTGTACCCCATTCTGTTTGCATGAGAAGTTGTATAAGAAGTTAAAGGTGAACTCGAAAGAAAAATAAGCAAGTACACAGGGTGTTCTAAAAAAATGCAAACACATCATTTGAAAAATCGTTTTTTCCGCTCTGGATCATCATCATTGATGGCATGTACTGTTGTTGAAAGGTAACTTTTCCATTTATAACATCTTAAAATGCGATAGACACTTGATTTGCGGATACCCATCTCTGGAATTATTTGTTTTAGATGTTTTGTGATAACTAACCAGTACTCTTTTTTGGTGAGGAAAGTTCATTCATGTTCTTTGTCTTCCGGAACGTTGTTTATTAATCTTTTGAACAGTTCCATTTGGTTCAGACTTATCTTTTTATTTGATTATTTATAAGTCGCGTAGGTTGATTTGCCCGAAATTCCCACCGATGTCATCTCTGAACTTCTGCTACATTTTCCTACTTCCAATAGCATTTTATAGTAAATTTTCCTTCTTTAACGGTTAACATTAGCTGTCTTATTACTTCCAATTACTTATACTCTATAAAGAAAGAAAATCAGAAAGTTATGATATGTTAAACAGCGTAGACATTTTTTAGAGGGATACTCTGTAATTTAAATACTAGGGTCAAAAACAGAAAGATAATTGACTATTTCGTATTTCCGAATATTTTAGGGGAATAATTTATAGAAAGAGAATACGAAATAAATTGTCAGTAAAAAGAAATTCGATAGTGGATTTGAAATTCTTGTTAAACTAAAAAAAGTAATATAAAATCAATCAACTGATGAACGAAATAAGGCTGAACGATGGATGATGTTTAGAGAATGTATGGCGTGCAATAAAAAGATGACATAATGGGATAGCTGTTTTCAAAGCGAACAAATATTAATTAAACATATAATACATAAACAACGTCTTAAAAAAAATAGATCAGCAACTATTTGGCAAAAATATATGCAGCACATATAGTAATAAGTAGGGTTTTTTTTTTAATTCCAGTACTTTTATTCACTTGTACGATTTTCTAACTCTTGTGAAAAAATTCTAATAAGTTCTTCTAAGTTCTGATTCTAGTGAATAACTCTCGAAAAGTATAAAAATATACTGAGAGTGACAGATAGGGGAAATTTAGAAACGCTTGTTTTATTTCTTATTTTTTTTAAGAAAGAAAAATCCCTATGGTAAATATTTTACAGCAGTACGTACTTTCATACATGAACAGTAAAAAAAATCTCTAATTTTTATAGAAAAAAAATTGTATTTTTTAGTGAAAAAGCCGTTTTAAAGAAAAACTTTTTTTATTGTAAAAAAAAAGTTGGATTTTGTAATTTTTGAAGGACATGTCTGTATTTTATTTACAGAAACACACAATTTTAATGTAAAATTACAGATATTTTCTGTCAATTAAACAGTTTTTCACTGACGTTAAAATTGACAGATATATATATTTTTTTACAATGGGTTGATTTCATATTATTTTTTTTAACAACTTATCAATTTTTTTATAAAAAACATTCAAATAATGCCTATTTTTTCATATCTTTTACCGAATTTTTAATCTTCTATCATCGGTTTTTCGAAACAGAAATTTTTGACTAATTGAATCAGAAAAATGCTTAGATAATTTTATACAAAATTTACAATAAAAATTTACAGTGAGAATAATAAATTATGATTAGAATGTGTATACCTGTACGTGGTACAGATAAATCACAATTGACAATAACATGTTGTCCGTATCACGTGTGGGTAAATCAGGGAAGCGGTTACGTGCAATAAACTGTGAAATGTTCCTCCCGCTGTCTATGATCACTTCATATAAAATTAAATATCTGCTTCTGTACGAGATAAAAAATTATAGAGTTATCAGAAATGATGAAATAGTTTCGTCAATAAAAATGCGAAATAAAAATAGAGCATAAAGAGCCACAAAAGCCACTGAACGCAAATCCTCATAATTCATCTTATCGATGAAAAGTAGCAGCTGAGTACAAAAATAAAAAAGTGGCTTGCTGCCATTCTACCTTTGAATGCATTGATAGGATCTCTGTGCGCAATGTAATTCATTGTAAACTTCTAATCAAGAGCGTAAGATGACATTAAAACATCCATCATCCAAGTGAATGCGTAGACAATAAAAAAAGACAGAATAGTAGAGTCTCCTAAGACTTATTTTATTAATATATTATTTGAGCCTACAGTGAAATTAGAGTTGCAAAAGTAATTTATCTTTGAAATTATAGGGATGGAATTTACTGTCACATATTATTCATATTCTTTTGTTAGGGCTATAACTTTAGTTTGCCTACATAACGTTATCACTTTAAGGGAGGGGTTCTGGCAGATGATATTGTAAGATATCTCTGGTGAAAGTGAGAGGAGGGGACTTTTTGGGAGCGTTCGTAATTTTGTAATTACGTTATGTAGCACCTATAGTCGTCAGTTCATCCGTCTGTTCGTCTACCTGTCTATCCGCATGTACCAGAGCAAAAACTACCTAACCGAATCGTTTGAAATTTAAAATATATAATTCTTGCATAATTTTGTAAAGTCATTTTAAATTTTATGGAAATTGGGTATATAGTTTAATTACAGGGATAATCAAAAATATTCCGTTACATTACGGACAGTGGGAAAAAATAGTTTGAAGTGCATTTTAATGACGTCACACTCTTTCGAACATAATACAATTGATATGTATGTATGAACTAGATATTAAAATATACATTCTGTATACTCTGTGGTGCAAAGAATATTTTTTATTAATACATAGGACCACTCAAGAGAATTCTATTTCATATGGTATAGGGGAAAACATTTTTTGGAGTGCGTTTTAATTACATTAAACTATTTCACATTTTATATTTAAAAAAAAAATGCTCGGATCAAATAATGCGAAATTTACAATAAGAATTTACTGTTGCGAATAATAAATTATGATTGGTAAAAACACGTAGCCCGTATAACGTGCGAGCAAGTTTGGGAAGCGGTTAAGTAAATAAACTGTGAAATGTTTGTTCTGCTGTCTATGATCACTTCATATAAAATTAATATCTGCTTCTGAAACAGAGAAAAAAATTATAGAGCTATCAGAAATGATGAAATAGTTTCCTCTATAAAAATGCTAAATAAAACTACAGTACAAAGAGCCACAAAAGCCACTGAACGCAAATCCTCATAATTCATCTTATCAATGAAAATTAGCAGCTGGGTACAATTATGAAAAAAAACTGGCTTGCTGCCATCCTACCTTTGAATGCATTGATGGGATCTCTGTGCGATTCATAAACATAATTCATTGTAAATTTCTAACCGAGAACGTAAGATGGCATTAAAACATCCATCATTTAAGGAAATGCGTAGACAGTAAAAAAAAAAAAAAAAAAAAAAAAAGGACAGAATAGCAGAGTTGTTTAAGACTTATTAATATATTATTTGAGTGTATGGTGAAATTAGTGTTGCAAAAGTAATTTATCTTTGAAATTATAGGAATGAAATTTATTGTCATATATTTCTAACATTCTTCTGTTAGAATCTGTGCGTATATAATGTTTTCATTTAAGGGTGGAAGGGAGTTCTGGCACATAGTATTGTTAGATATCTCTGATGAAAGGGGTGGGGGGGGGGGGTATATTTTTGATATCGTTACCATTTTTATTCAATCAAATTTTCTTTTTTCAATTGCTTTTTCTGTACTAAGAACAGTCTGTTATCTTATTATTAAAATTATTATTATATGTTTTTATGAAAATATTAGCCTAATACTTAAGCCATCAAATGTTTATAAAATTATAGAAAAAAATTGTATTTTTTAGAGAAAAAAATAGTTATTAAATTACTGAAAAATGTATTTTTAAAAGAAAAAACAGTTTTAAAGAAAAACAGTCTTTTACTGTAAAAAAAAGTTGGATTTTGTAATTTTTGCAGGATAAATCTGTATTTTGTACAGAACAACACTGTTTTAATGGAGGTTATTTTTTGTCAATGAAACAGTTTCTGACTGACAGCAAAATTGACAGTTTTTTCTTCTTTTTTTATGGATTGATTTTACATTTATTTTTTAAGTGCAATATACTGTTAAATGTTCGTTCCGCTGTGTATGATCAACTCATATAAAATTAATATCTGCTTCTGAAAGAGACAAAAAAATATAGAATTATCAGAAATGATGAAATAGTTCCTTTATAAAGGTGTTAAATAAAACTAGAGCATAAAGAGCCACAAAAGCCACTGAACGCAAATCCTCATAATTCATCTTATCGATGAAAAGTAGCAGCTGTGTATAAAAATAAAAAAACTGGCTAGCTGCCATCCTACCTTTGGATGCATTGAGAGGATCTCTGTGTGCAAAATTCATAAACATAATTCATTGTAAATTTCTAACCAAGAACGTAAAATGACATTAAAACATCCATCATTCAAGGGAATGAGTAGACAGTGAAAAAAGACAGAATAGCCGAGTCTCCTAAGACTTATTAACATATTAATAGTCTATATAATGAAATTAGTGTTGCAAAAGTAATTTATCTTTGAAACTATAGTAACAAAACTTACTGTCATATATTCTCCATATTCTTTTGTTAGGGTCTAAGCCTATATAATGTTATCACTTTTGAAGTGAATGGTTCTGGCATATTATAAGATATTTCTGGTGGAAGGACGGGGAGGGCTTCTATATGATATCGTTATAAATTGTTTTTAAATTCAACCAAACTTTTCTTTTTTCAGTAATTTTTTCTGTACATAAAAATAGCCTTTTTTCTTATTATTAATATTATTATTGTATGTTTTTATGAAAATACTAGCCTATTATTTAAGCCATTAAATGTTTATAAGATAATTTCATTCTAAAATTTGAAATATCCGCAATGTGTTGCACTCCTGTTCTTCTGCCATAGGCGCATATAATTCGCTGTTATAGAAATCAGAAGCATAAGATGTAGAAAATTATTCTTGCCTTTGCTAGAAAAGAATGTTACCCACTGTTTTGTTGCTAAGTTCTACTTTAGCCATTCGGGGCATGGGGTATTTGCTAGAAGACAGTATTATTTATGAGTGCATTTTTTAGCAAAAATATATTATTAAATATTCATATTAAATACTTTTATTAATATAATATAACAAAGAAAGGGGACGACATCTCTTTTATTTATCAGTAAAAATAAACTCCATTTCAAATATACTTAAGGTATAGTTCCTCGAGCCATGATTATATATGGATACACATATGAAGAAGAACAGGAATGTTAAACGTTGGGCTATTCCATATTTTGAAATTAAATAATTTAAAAATAATTTATTGATTTTAATAACTTTGTATTTTCATAAAAATAGATAAACCGACTAAAAAAAGATAACATGTTACAAATGAAAAGAGAAAATTGTGATTGGATCAAAAATGATATCGCTATCAAAATGCAACCCCTCATGCCCCTAAATATATATTTTACGGTACCATGTGCCAGACTTCCCTTAACCCCCTAAAATGATAGCGTTACATATGTACAGCCCCTAAGATACTTTATGTAATATTTACTCATCTCCAAGTGAGTGATGAAGTTACTTATCAGCTAAAAAGTCCCGGAGTCCACCTTACGGATCAGCGTTTACTTAGAGAAAAAGGTTTATTTATATCCATAATAATAATAATATAAACAAAACATGTTTGTGTTTAAATTGCACAGCGTATTGATGCAATTTGTTCAATCCTCTTATCATTTTAGTGGAGAAATTCTGAAAAACCTCTTGACAATATATTATAGCGGGCTTACTGCCGCAAGTTTTATGACAAATGCAATTTTTCCTACAATTTGTTCTCCAAATGGTCCCAAAATTAAAATTTAATTTTTACTACTGATATGTGTATTTTTTCTTCTAACATATCTCTTATTACTGTTATGAAATATCTTGCATTTTTAATAGAATAACAGTCGCGCGAGAAAAAAAAAAAAAAAAAAAAAAAAAAAAAAAAAAAAAAAAATTAAAGGTCAAGTGCTTCTCTGCTTGTGTAGTTAACACTTCTAACTAAAATATATTCTGTTGTGAATGTGTGGTGCCAAATAAAAAGATTGTGCAAAAAATGTTGTTAAAAATTACATGAGAAAAAAAATGTGTTTTCAAAACATTCATTTTTAAAATTGTGTAATTTTAAAGGCACCATGTAGAGAGAGTTTTACATGCGTTGTTTTATAGTGTTCTAAATTTTGTGTGGCGTTTACTATGTTTTATGAATTTGATGCATTACAATAGTATTGTGCAGCACAACACTATTGTAAGAACACATTTTCATCAAAACTATTTACAACACGATTTCAACACAATTAACAACACTATTTTTAGAACATATTTCTCGATAGCAACACTTTTGCGGCATATTATGAAAACATTTCTAGATATCAATACTTTTGTAACATATTAAAAACACAATCACAACACAATAAAAGAAAAAAAGTTTGTATTTGAGGTTTTCTAATTCGTAACACTTTTCACAAAAAGTGTTCTAAAATGAGTTTAGTTTTGTGTCTGAGAATTTGCAGCATAATGTTAATCACAATTTGTATATTTATTAAATTATATAATCGAAATTTCTTGCAAATCTAATTTGAAATTCCAAACATATCAGACGTTTGTAAACTATTGAAAAGTTTTTACTTATTTTTAATTTTATTTTTTTCTATTTCTCAAGAAATCATGTCAAAATTAAAAAATTGTTTCTATCACATGCTCTACAAAAATACACATATTGTTTTTCCAGTTTGGCTGATATTATAGTAATAAATCAAGAACTAAAAAAATCGATGTTTTGAAACCGCTAAACATATACAAGAGTTTTTGAAAGAAATAAAAAAGAAAGATATGATTAATGAAATTAATTTTCGTCTTGACGATATTATACATCACCATTGCTTCATTAATACTTTCTTTATTCATTAATACTTTCTTTATTTTTCCATTAATACTTCTTTTATTCTTTCAATTAATAAGTATGTGTTGATAAATCATTATTAATTAATATAAATGCTTCATATATAAATTTACACCAAAAAAGTTTTACACATAAAAAATGTTAAGTAATGGCTGTCATCGATCAACAAAAAGTGAACATGTAAAACAACTGTAAGTTGCTATAAACTTTTTGTATGTCAATTACCACTGGAAGCATAAATCATCGAACCACAGCGCAATTGTAGTAAAAAATAGCTAAGAAGGACAGAAAAAAAGAGATAAAAAGTTATGTGTTTTAGCGGGACACAGTACTTTTGAAATAATCCCTTCAATTTTGAATAATACTATAATATATGTAATGGCAGAGTATGCAACACTAAAAATTGAACAAAATAATAAAAAAATTTTGCAGAACAACTTTTTTTTCTAAAATTTAAATCTTTGTAAACTCTCATCATCTGATATACTACATAAAACTGTGCATTTATTTTTAGATGGATATGGAATTTTACATTTCATATGATATTTTTTTCTCTCGCGTACATTAAAAAATGAAGGAAATTCAACAAACTTTCAATTTAAATATTTTTAAAAAGTTACTATAAACTTGAATGTTAAATCCATGCACAAAAATATTAAATACACCATAAAAAAAAAAAAAAAAAAAAGCAAACTTTTATCTAAATTAGCAAAAAAGCCTTAGTATTTATTGAACAAACAAATTATAAAAGTATGCACAGGGAGAAAAATCAGTTTAAAGTTTTTATTTGTATGGGCAATTTCACTGGATCTATTAACAAAATTTACAATTTCTCACGATATAATGGTCGTACAGGTAAAAATGAAGTGTCAAATTATTTACAATTAAAGAAGCTTTTATTTAATATTAAAGTAAGAAAATCGATATTTTGACCAATTTCAAGATGCTATGTTCTCTTAATTAAGATTCGACCGAAACCAAATTTCGGTCTTACTATTTCTCTTATACTATTTTCGGCCGAAAATGAAAATATCCAATTTTTTAAAAGTAATTAGTACATACATAAATGTAATTAATTATCTGTTTTTAATTTAAAACTAGTTGGATGTGCCAATCCCAAAACTTTCTTCTATCTCATACATACATTTTAATATAAAAAAAATAGTTACTCATTTTAATGCTTTAATAATTTTAATTCAATACCTTACCAACTTTGATTTTCATCTTAAATTTCTGCTTCAATCAATTAATCGGAGTAAAAACAAATTTCCGTCTCTGCACGAGCCGATGGACAATAGAATGATAAGCAGATTTTTTTTCAAATTCAGGGAGGACCTACTTGCTTTACCAAAAAATAATCATATACAAAATGTTTAGTTCAGTTCTAGAACTAACTTCATACACTTTTATGTGGTGCAATATTCAAAATGGCATAAAATTCGGTATTGCAGCGCCCCCTTCCGGCGGATTTTTTTCAGATTCAGGGCGATCCAACTAGCCATAGCCATACACTTACACAAAAAATTTCGTTCAATTCGATGCATAACTTCATGTACTTTTGGTCGGTACAATACTGAAAATGGCACAAAAATCGCGATTGCAGCGCCCCCTTCCGACGGATTTTTTTTCAAATTCAGGGAGGACTAACTAGCTACAGTCATACACATACATAAAAAATTTGGTTCAATTCGATGCATAACTTCATATACTTTTGGTCGGTACAATATTGAAAATGGCACAAAAATGGCAATTGCAGCGCCCCCTTCCGGCGGATTTTATTCAAATTCAGGGAGGACCAACTAGCTATAGTCATACGCATACACAAAAAAAAAAAAAAAAAATGGTTCAATTCGATGCATAACTTCATATACTTTTGGTCGGTACAATATTAATAATGGCACAAAAATCGCGATAGCAGCGCCCCCTTCCGGCGGAATATTTCAAAACTGTAGCAGGACCTGCTTGCCACAGCCAAAAGCATTCACAAAAAATTTGGTTCAATTCTATGCATAACTTCATACACTTTTTGATGGTAGAATGGCGACATACAGACACACAGACACACGGACAGACAGGCAGACATTTTGCAAAAACATGTTTTTAGGAATCTCTGACCCCTAAAACGTGTAAATCCGTCCAAAACCGGAAGTCGAAAAAAATTTCGATTACAATACTTTCTTCTATTGAACATAGAAGAAAGTAAAAATATGTAATTATTACTCAATTACGGTATGTGCTCCAAAATTGGCTCCTTGTTCCTCTCACCAGAACTTTTTATTTTTATCATAAAAAAAAGGTGCAATTATTTTATCAATGACGCAGAAATCAATGATCATTTGAAAACGATCATATAATAATAATTAAAAAAAAATCTTCAAAGTTTTGCCCTATATGCATTGATAATTTATAATTTGCCTTCACGTCTTGAGTAAGTCATGATTGACATTTGTATACAGAGAAGTTCGTAACAAGAAATAAAGAGTGTCTCATTTCAGCCGGTACAGTTCAAATCAATGAGATATGTTAAAAATTTCCGAAGGAAGGATCGAAATTTTTGGATACAGATAGATTTGGTCCAACCGAATTTTCGGCAGCATTTTCGCCGACAATGAACATTTTCAAAACTCACATTTTGGGCCAGAAAAAAAAAAAAAAAAAACGAAAACAAAAACTAATTTTCGGTCGATCTCTAGTTCTAATGATAAAGGGTATACATGAGAATGTACTTATCTCAATTTTTTCCTTCATATTGTTGTTAATTTGGAGAAATCAGTTCTAGCACGATTTCCTCATATAAAACTTCTGGTCCAATTATCAGACGTAAAGTAAAAGATATTTTTCGATTTTGTTCTCGACATTTTGTCCCAAATGGACAATTTCTCCTGTTGAGCTGTATCTCAATTAACCAAAATCTGCTAACAAGAATAAAAAAAAAAAACAATTTTTATTTCAAAATAAATATAATCTTATTATACATTTACCGGGGTCCGATACACATTTTAAAATAATTTTTATTTATGGATTTAAATTTTTGAAATTTTTTTTGTGGTTAACCATAATATTTGTAAACAAAATCCATGATAAAACTTCTGAGAATTGTTTATGAATTTTTTTTAATTTAAAATTTATTAAAAAGAAGGTAATTTAAAATCGTTATAATTCAACTACAAATACAACTATTATTTGTAGAATTTCAATTAGCTTTCATTTGAATAAACAAAACATAAATATACGCCTTTTAATTTTGATTCAAAAATTTAAAAAATATTAATTTAAATAAAAATGAAAAATACTTAAAGTAAAAATCTTTAAAAAAATTATGTAACTTAAAAAAAAAATAATTTTTTTTTTTTAATTTCCTGTATTAAAATAAAACAATTGAAAAGGATATGCATCAAGTTTGAATAAATTGTCTTTCGCAAAAATAATAATAATAATAATAATATTTTCTGTTCCTATTAAGACCGAAACATGATTTAAACGTCATTTTAAACCGAAAAATAAATTGAGAAATTTTTTGTGCAATAGAATTATTTTAAAATTTTGAAGATTTTTGTGCCCCGGACACCCTTAAATTGTTAAAGGTACTAAACATTAATTTTAATGAAAAAAAATAAATAAATAAAAGTTATATACTAAAGAAAAAAAATTGAATTTGTACTTTCAGATTGCACTGTAAAAAAAAAAATACAAGGGATTACTAAAATTTTTTAGTAAATTTGTATTCCACAGAATGTTTTAGTAACCATTACATTCTTTTTTTTGCAGGTGAAACAAACATTTCTTTTGTAAACTAAACAAAAGAATTTTTTGTATAAATAACTTAAAACTTATTAGTATGAGCCACCAATTAAATTTTAGGATTAGCCCCAAAAATATTTTTAATAGCCATTACGTGTGCTCGAAGGGCAGGAGCTTCTTTCGAGCTGCATCCAGTGGGTAAGAAGACGGACGAAGATTTTCGGCAAAGCCGCAATAGATGGCAGCACCAAACATTGCTGTCTGGTCCGACAGGATTTTCACAATCACTTTATTTAACGAACACTTACCCTGCATACATTCGGTGCGTATTTGGCGGTGTCCATCACCGAACCCGGGACCTTTCAGCCTGGAGCTCGGTGCTATGACCACTAGGCTATCACAGCCACACCATCTGAGTTTTAGTAAAGCTATTAAAAATATATAACTATTGACTCTATTCGTTGCTAGCTTTTTTCTAGTAATTCTTACAGATTTTCTTGTAGCCGAGTAAGATTACTAAACATTTTTTAGTAATTTCAAGGATTACTAAAACTTTTTTAATAGATCGACACTTTTTTTTTACAGTGTATGTGGAAAGTGTGTAGAGTATGCTTGAACTGTATACCAACAAAATACGAACCGAAAATAATACACCTTCAGTCAAACAAATTTTTTAGGGGAAATTACGATTCCAATATATTACAATGGATTCGAAAGACCCATTGTAAAAAGATTACAAAGTATTCTAATTCAATGGATTCAATCAAAAGTAGAAGATGTTTTAGTCCAAGCCGGATCTTCGAATATTTAACAATACTAACGTCATTATTACGATATTTCATATAAACTTACATTGCTTTGTGGGAAATGCGATAACATAATTCATATTTGCTGCAAGTGCACGGTAATTTAGTAATTGGTACCGTATATGATAACATTTACTTTCCGAAATGTAGGGCGTGTAGTTCAACGCCGTTTAGATGAGAATGCTCGACACTTCCATTATTTCTCGAGATCTCGTTAAATTCATAAAAATCTATGTAAGTTTATTGAGTTTCATTATTGTTAAAGATTAAAACATAAATCTAGAGTTCAGCTTTGTTTCTGATACCCTGTCTTTTAATTGAATAAATAAATTGGTGTCCTATTTTCCTAGGAAAAATTATTTTATGCTAGCATGAATTATCACCTTATCTTGGTGATAGAGTACACATATACACTTTTAAATGACCGATGGAAGCCTTACTAAATTTACGCAAAATTATTATAACTTAACAATATTTAAAATTGACATTTTGTAACAAGATTAAAACTAACTTGGAAAAATTTAACAATAAAAAAAATTTATTACATAATCAACTTTATAAACCAAGTGAAATGGAAAAATCCCTATAAAAGTTTATTTCTCGCATGTACTTATGCTAAACAGAATTGTTATAAAGTTACACGCATAACAGTTTTGCTCTTGCTCTTGGTTCATTTATTATCTAATTCATAAAACAAATTAAGGTTCTGTTAAAATTTAGTTTAACAAGTTCAGAGATCACAATAACCAACTGAGACTCATATTCCAACTGCCATCGAGCTCGCTTACTACGAGAACTGCTAAAACGAGAACACGGTTAAAATGAGAAAGTTGCACATGAAGAATGGTTCATCCTTCGAACTATATTAAGATTTTCATGCTTTTTGCGTGCTACAAAAACAGGATCACGAATAATACGAAAATGGTCTCAATATTATGAATCTCAAAATATTTATTTCAATGTAAGTTTCAGCAACAAGTAGAGTAGAATTATGATTTTCTTTCCGCCATAATATCTCAATATTATAACTGTCTGTCAATAATTCATCAGATTCACTAACAACTTTCACCCTTCAAGGATAATCTATTTGCATAAAGAAAGCCAAAGGAATGCTCAGAGGTTTTGGAAGAATGAAAGAAAGAAAGAAAGAATAAAGAAGGGTGCTTTTAAGATTATCCCTTCGTAAGGTTTACAATTGAGCCTTGGAAAAAAAGGGAGATGAAAGAAAATATCTGTTTCTTTCTTTAAATCTAGACTCTGGACTCTATGAACCAGACTTTTTCTGTATCATATTGCACTGTAAAAATGAAAAGACTATTTGAAATCAATAATTCAAAAACTGAAGTGACTACTGCAATCTCACCTGAATTTTTCTGAGTTGAAGGGAGGTAATCAATTATACCTAGCTCATGTCATTTAAAATTACAAGTTCTTACAAATTTTAATTTAAGTATTCTTAGCTTATCTAAACCCTGCCTACAGAAATCACACTCACGTGGGTAAAACTAAATATTTTCTGTCAACTTTATATTAGTATTGACATAGTTAGAATATTTAATAGTAGTAATTAGAATACAAAATACGTGAATATTTTCACATTGCCAACTAAGCGTAAACCAACAGAGTAAAAAATGTCCAAGCTGGAACCAAACCCGAATCCCGAGAATAGCGCCCCAATTCTCTGCCATTTATATACGTGGACAATACCCAGCTGGGTACATATCTCTCATTTTTAAATGTCGGTAAGGTTACAACCGCATTACAAGACGGAATAATCTTCAGGAGCACACAACCTGGCGGAAACATGAGGTTGTGTAAAGAAGTTATGAATAGAATATTAATAGATTACTTAAGAATTAATCCAGAAATTTATGACAAGAATAATGATAAAATCCTTGAAAGATTTTTCCCTTTCATTCATCCTTTATAATTCGCTGATTATTGATTACAGGGATTTCTAACAGACTTCCAGAAAATCTGATGAGATACAAATATGTCCTAGGTCCTCAAACGGAAAAAAAGGCCATCCAACCGGTTACATTGCTCATTATTTGTCCAGAGTTGTAAGTTATTGAGACACCTGAAGGTTACTCACAAATGAAACATATCCAGATTAGAGTTAATGACATTCAAAGTATTTCTTTGATATATAAGAAAATAAATTAGTATAAGCTACAAAAAATTAAAAGGGCTTTCGAAGTTATTTTATTTAACCCCTTGGGGACGAGCGACACGTATACATGCCGCAAAAAGGCTTAAGAATCCTTGTTTATCGCCACCAGTAAAATTATAATCGGAGCTTTTTCTCGATTTAATAAGGCATAAATTTCTGCTTTTAAAAACCGGTGACAAAACATTAAAAATTTCATAAAAGGCTCTCGTTGCGAAGGGGCTAAGGAATTTTTGAGGGATTTAACCGTATGAAAAAATTTCCAAAGTAACAAAACCGATTAAGATAGAATTTTTAGGAAACAAAGAAAACTTCAGTTTATACAGGCTTATGTTTCAGCAGATTCACTATGTATTATTGGTTAACTATCTTCATTTTGTTGGGATCTCGAAATTTTTTCTTTAAACCCACCAGTTCCCATGCACTCTTTATATTGTGCCCCTTTTCAGCTGTGTAATTTTTGAATAAAACTTGTTTAACGAGAAAATCGTTTAAAATTTTCAGGTTCGCATTATACGTGTAATATAAGAATAACATATTAAAACATTAAAAAAAGATAAGCATAAGAATTCAGAATTTGGCTTTATTGAACAGGAAAAGAAATTAAATGAACCAATTAATGATCCAAAATGCTTTGTGTGGATTCAAGTATTTTATCTTGTGTTTTGGTTTTTATTTTTTTTTTATACTTCCCTCATGTTTGTACTCGCTATTATACTTTTAAATTATCTTAATTATATTTTCATCTGAAATGACTTGTGAATATTTATTTGCAAAGAATAAGGCACAGAATACAGGAAATACAGCTATAAATACACTGCAAATTCGTGAAACATTTTTGCAACATTAACTAAACGTAATAATTGACACTTGTTTTGGTAAAAATCGTCTGCTTTCATTTATGTGAAAAAGCTCCAGTAAGAAATTGTATTATTCGTTACCATGGTAATTTCTTCTTATTATTTTATGTTTTTGGCAGCATTCTATGGTTTTGTTTTAAGTTTGTGTTTATTCGAATGTAAAAAGATGATGGAATGTTGATAGCCGTGCAATGGCTCGCATACTTCAGTGTTGAATAAATCGCATCTACAGTCCATATTTGTTGTGTTTAAGAACCAGCGTGTGTTGTTTCTTATTAGTTAAAACCGCTACGACCAACACTTCCAACTAAAATCGTTTTCGATTGTGCTGAGAATGTGTTGTGCTAGGAATAAGATTGTGCAAAAAGAGTTGTTAGTGATGTGAGTATAGATAATCCTTAAAATTCCAAATTTAAAGTT
Organism: Maratus speculifer; assembly: GCA_964019185.1. Taxonomy (NCBI): domain Eukaryota; kingdom Metazoa; phylum Arthropoda; class Arachnida; order Araneae; family Salticidae; genus Maratus; species Maratus speculifer. The sequence goes on from OZ025294.1 coordinate 351,490,382, forward strand.
TTTTAACTTATCTATTTATGTTTGTGCAATATTATACATTTAACTCTTTAAAAAAAAAAAATCTGATTTAAGTTGAACTATACACATTTGAAATTCTTTTTGGTTTTCTTCGTGACTTTTCTATACCATTTACACAATAAATAACATTTTGTATATCGATTTGGTTTAAAAAAAATACACTTTTATTTTCATCAATAGCATTTAATTTTCTACAAAAATAGCTTTTCTAAAAATAATTTTAAAAAATGAAGAATTCTCTCAGATAAGATTTATTTTCTCTAATGGGGGAATGACAAGTGGGAAAATGATGAAATTTATATTATTAATTCTTAAAATTTATGCACATAAAGTAAATTTAAGAAAACAATACTTGTTAACAAACTATCCTTTCAGTGAAAACTAAATCACGCATTAGTACATATTTAGAAAATAAATTATCTTTATAAATTTAAATGTGGGAATGATGACGTCATATTAACTTCTACTTAATTTGTCTGTTAAATTATTCCTTACGCACTGAAGTTATTTTCTCTAGGATAGCTGAAAAGTATTTTATGGCGACAGTGGACATTCAAAATCATGAAATTGGACAAAGAAATATATTTTCTTTTTCTTTTCGGGAATTATGTAACTGGATGCTCAAATCTATCTAATGGAAAGAGAATTTTCCAATTCTGAAGCTTCTTCGTGAAAGTTAAGCTTTTATATTTGTAAAAATGGTATATATTTATGCAGTTTTTAGGTGCATTCGTAATTATATAAATACGTAGTACTTATAGTTGTCATTCAGTCCGTCCGTCCGCACATAACAACGTAAAAACAAGCCAACCGAATCATTTGAAATTTAAAATATATTATTATTAGATAATTTTGTCGAGTCATTTCAAATTTTATGAAAATCGGATGCATAGATCAATTACAGGGACAATCAAAAGTATTCCGTTACATTGCGGTCAATGGGGAAAAAAGTTTCAAATGCATTTTAATCGCTTGAAATTTAAAATACATAATTATTACATAATTTTGTCGACTCATTTCGAATTTTATCAAAATCAGATGCATAGTTCAATAACAGGGACAATCAAAAGTATTCCGTTACTTTATGGTCAATGGGAAAAAATGTTTCAAATGCATTTTAACCCCTTAATGCTCACTGTTGCCGGGTCGGCAACATCTAAAGTTCCCCCTGTTTAGCGACACAAAAACTCCGTGAATATTTCAAAAACTACTCTAATGGCTACTTTAAATCTTTCTTATGAGTTCTAGATGGCAGCACCACAGAGATCAAACTCTACTGTTTTTAAATAATAGGTAAAATGTTTTACTGTAATACGCGCTTCACAGCAATGCTCTTCTCACTGCGCTTATCAATGCTTTACTTATGGGAGGTTACCACTTCGGCAACAGCTGTATAACTAAAATGGTTAGTGCAATCTTTACAAAACAGTACCTGTGTACTCCTCTAGGTCTAAATAGATTGCTTAATTTTTTTTTCTTTAAATTCCAACTTTAAAGAGTAGTGCACCGGAAAGGGTTAATGGTGTCACACTTATTCGAACATAATAAAATTGATATGCATGTATAAAGTACGTATTATAATACACATTTTGCATACTCTGTGGTGCAAAGAACATTTGTTATTGATTTGCAAGGCCACACAAAAGTATTCCATTACATAATGGTATATGGAGAACATTGTTTGGTGCACATTTTAATTGTAATTAACTATTTACAATTTTATGAGATTGATATATGAGAGTGATATTTTTAAAACTTCATTATCGTACGAACGCACCTCATTCGCTCCGCTTCAAGTGCAATTTCCAACTTCTTTTTATTTAAAATGCTGTTTTCTCAAAATTGAAAACTTCGCACATTTTTAAATTTTGAGCGTTCCATGCGCATTGCTATTTATCAGTTTCATTAATAATTTATACTTTATATTTTCTGTACAATAATTTATATTTTGTGTACAATGTATTTTAGCATAAAAAGCTGCATTTCAGGAATATTTTAATGTTGAAAGTTATGTGAATATGAAAATATATAGCTCTTTTTTTTAGAAAAACGAAGCATAATTATCAATTTTTTTTTCTACTCATATATTTAAAGAACTTTTATAATTCATGCCAATTTCCATTCTAATATATAAAAAGTATGTCATATAAATGTGTGTAAATAAATATTGTCGCATTTTATGCAAAATAAATGCGCATGAGAGAAATTAAAATATGACAATTTTTCATTATTTTAAAATTTAATAATTTAAAAAGTTTTTATAATTTGTTCAACAAATTTTAAATATAACTTTTTGGGCTTACCAATTTTCAAATGAATCCATTGAAAATAGAGGGATTTACTTTTTAACATCAACTGTTCCTTTAAAGATAAGTAAGGTCCATGTGCTGAGCACATGTGCAATGTTTAAATCTACAGTAGTACCACCCATTTCAAATATGAAGAATTATTAATGATTGAATAAATGAGTATAAATCATGTAAAATACGAGTTTTAAACTTTTTTGCCAAATAAAAATTGCATGTGCAGACCAAAATAATAATAATAATAATAATAATAATAATGAACTACATAGAAATAATACTTTATGCTTTCATAATAAAAGGCAGAGAAGTCAGACAAAATAAATATAAATATTTCAGTAAGAAATGATATTTTCTATAATTTTGGATGGTGATGGTAGTAGTTGCATGTGAGGGTATGATATTTTATAGGTTTAAAAATTTATTTTAAATGTATGTTTTAATTAATGTTTCAATTTTATGAGGCCCCACCAGTGGCCGAGAGGTTCTGACCTCTCAACTGTAGATGGCAGGTGCTGGGTTCGAATCCAATCGCGGCAGTCGGCCTAACCATTCGAAGTTTTCGTGGTTTTCTTCGAACCTTGCGTAGGTTCCCTTAAAAATACCCCCACGAAGGGCACTCCTCCCACTGGGCCTATATCCCTCGAGTAGATAATCGGCAACACAAAATACATCAAAAACCAAAATCAATTTTATGAGTTAACATAACAAAACAATCTTTCAACTAAAAATGTATCAGGCTTTTCTGTTGAAATATTTAAAATCCCCAGTTTTATTGTTATGGCCTATTTGCGTAGAATTACTTTCATAACTAACATTTGAAATTCGTCCAGTGAAATTAAATTAGGATTATGTAAGAAAATTTCTTATTGTAATTAAACTACATTTATAACATGCACTGTAAAAATTGAATGATTTTACAGAGATAATACTGACAATCGAGACGCCAGTAAAATTAATTGTTTTTTGACGGAAAATTTTCCGTAAATGCCAGAAAGTTTTTCATCCCCCCCCCCCAAAAAAAAAAAAATGGAAATTTTTCCGTAAAAAAACAATGAATTGCACTGGCACTTGCCAATACAATATCCGTAAAATCATATTTTTTTAAAGTTCTAAAAATATTTTTTAGTAACCAGATCTACATGTTCCGTAAGAACAAATGTTGACTTTATCAAGATTAACCTTTATAAATAAATTCCATAAAAATTTAAAAAACGAACTTGGTAAACAAAAATCAAGAGATCACAGGCATAATGAAAGCTTTTTTACTTTTAGAATTTTGTAACTTTCATTAAATTAGAAGTTATGTTCATTAATTTTATCAGTATCAAGGTATGATATAATTATAAAAAAATACTCTTAATCAAGTGAAAGTTACATTGATTGATAGATATTATTACATAATTCTAGTTCACAATTAAATAATTGTTACAACAATGCTTTTTCTTCATTCTCCAAGGAGTTTTTATGCTAAGCGACACGACGCGACATTTTTCCGTTGATTGAAAACGATAAGCAAGTCTGTCTGTTATCAAACTAGAAAAGGATTATTATTTTAAGAATAAATATTGATTCATTATAGAAATTTATATTTTATAATTCTCAACGTATTTTTAATATTTAATTCCGAAATTATATATAAAACGAAGAGGAAAAAGAAAAAAATATATTCAGCGAAATTGCAAAGCACTTGAACCTTTTATAAATTAACTCTTGTGACAATAAGCCTTATACTCTTTACTCAAATAGATGGTGTAATTTTTCGTATTAATAATCCTTTGTTCTAATTTAAATGAAAGCCGCAGAACCGCATTGAAAATTTTCCGAAAAGCTCTTTGCAAAAATTATTACCACTTTTCTGAATTACCCTTGCTAGTGATTTATCATCGTCAATTCATCTTGAATTGAGCGGGCACGAAATCAAATTCTCTCGAAATTGCCACTTGATGTTAAACCATTGACGCTTGTTGAAGGCAGGGGGAAGCAGTTCCATTTAGGATATTTATTTTAATGATTTTGCGTCTATGTTTACCAAGAAAAATAATGTGGAAATCTGTTATAAGGAGACGGTGAAAATAATAGATTGTCTTTCGAGTTTCTATTTTACTGGCGAAAAAGAGAGTGGTGTTGCAATATTGTTAAAATTAAACACATTTGTCGTTATGCGGTTTTTTAAGAATTGAGGTTATTTAATTAAATTTGCTTCAAAATAATTGGATGTCTGTGTAATTTTATATTAATGAATGAGGGAGAATGCAAAAATTGGGAACTCAGATAGATAAAGGATTTTAATTAGTATAGTTTTAATGAAGGCTTTAATCAATGTTATTAATGTTTGGAGTGTTATGAAGCTACTTAGCACAAAGGGATATGAGGTTCATGTTCTCATTTTCATTAATAAAAAACCGCGATAATTGAAATTTAATGTACATTTTAACTGTGTATTAATATTTATTGCTAGCAGCATAACGTAAATAGTGAGAATTTTACTAATGTTAAATCTTTTTATATTTTTGTCAGACATAGTATATTTAATTCGAATTAACAGTTCTATGTATAAAATAAACTTAAAAGTTGATACCGATGCAACTATGGAACTTCATTGCCGTTTGCATCGATAATGTTTGTTGTTGTTATTTTGTGATGGCCGATTATCTGTATGATGGATATAGGCCCAAAGGGGATGTGCCCTCCATGTGGTTCTTTCTAAGGGAACCTAACCATGGAAAGCACTCGAAGGAAACACAAGATTAAAGGAAAACCACGAAAAACTACGAACGATTAGGCCAATGGTCGCGATTGGGTTTAAACCCAGCATTTTCCGTCTATCAACTTTGAAACTAGAATCTCGAAGACACTGGTGGTGCCATATTGCTTGAAAATGAAACTATCACAACGCATTAGATTAATTTTTGACACAATTATTCAATCGGTAGATAAATCATAACAGTTGTAAATTTCCAATGGGTGAAAAAACGCTGGTTCAAGATTTGAATCAGAGATATATTGTCTAAAGCCGCAAATGCTCTTCCAACTCAGACATCCCGGACGAAAACTGAAGGACTAATCCCCCCAAATAATCTTTAATGATCACAAAATCAGCTCAATAGAATAAATTGACTGTAGTTATTGTTATTATTATTATTTGGGCTACGTAAACGCTGCATACGCAGAATTTACTGCAGTTCAAAAAAATATCCTTCGATTCATTCTGGTGAGCTGATTTAGATATCACACCGGATTCTGTGATCTTTAAAAGTTAGTTGGATGAAGTCCAGTAGTCATCCAGGGTGGCTCATTCGGTAAATAAATCATAACAGTTGTAAATTTCCAAGTGGCTGAAAAAAGTTCGGGCTAGGATTCAAACCAGGGGTGTATTGGCTGAAGCCGCTAATGCTTTTTCAACTGAGTCATCCCGGACGAATACTGGAGAACTAATTCACCCAAATAATCTTTAACGAATACAGAATCAGCTCAATGGAATAAATAAATTGAAGGCTATTATTGTTATTATTATTATTTGAACTGTAGTAAACGCTGCATGCGTAATTATACTTGATTAAATTTTACCACAATTATTAGCATAGTTATACTAATTAACACAGTTGGGCGAATTAATCTAATATAATTTGTAATGCAGCGTTTATTACAGTTCCAAAAAATATCCTTTGATTTATTCTGGTGAGCTGATTCAGCTATCAGCCCGGATTCTGTGATCGTTAAAGCTTAGTAGGATGAATAACTCCTCAAGTACCCTTCTGGGATGGTTCATTTTCGAAATAAATCATAACAGTTGCAAATTTCTAAAAATGTGAAAAAAAAGTTAGAAGTTAATTGAACGAATTAGTCCTTTAAGTATTAATTCGGGTTGGCTCATTTGGAAAATAAATCATAACAGTCGTAAATTTACATGAGAGTGAAAAAAAGGGTTAAAGGTTAATTGGGCGAATTTGCCTTCTAGCATTCGTCCGAGATGGCTCAGTTCGAATCCTGGGCCTGATGTTTTTCAAACACTTGGAAATTGACAACTGTTTTGATTTATTTACCAATTGATTAATTGTCTTAAAAATTAATCTAATATAACTGTGTTTACTGCAGTTCCAAAAAAATCTTTCGATTTATTATGTTGAGCTGATTCAAATATCAGACCGATTCTGCGATCGTTAAAGGATATTTTGGTGAATTACTCTTTTGGTAAAGCATAAAAAAATCTGTAACTTTCGTTGAAAAAATTGTACGCTTTACAATATTATATATATATTGTTTTTCTGAAAAACAGTTTTTTTCCGAATAAAGGTTGAGCTCTGCAAATTTTATTGAAAAATTCTATATTTTTATAGAGAAAAAACGTTTAAATTAAAAATTACAGATACTGTCTGTAAATTCTGATTTTTCACTAACGTCAAAATTAAGTCTTTTTTGGGAGGGGAGGGGGTCAACTTGAATTTTTTGTCTTTTTTAGGATTTTGTTCATCTGACGAAACTCTATTCGTCTCTGTCCTCTGTCTGTCCGTTACAAAATCCGTGCACAAAAACTGTAAAAGTTAAAAACATCAAATTTTGTGTACTTATTGCTGAATAACCCGTGTCACACAGAAAATCATATATTTTTTTAAAAGTATATAATTTTAATTAAATTAATTTTTTAATGTCATCCATTCATTTTTGCGATTTAAAAATATACGATTTATATAATAAACATTTTGCCTCTGCGCAAAGCCTATCCCCTTATAGGCTTGGGATAAAAGCACGTCGCTAGTAAATAAAAAGTTCTTAGTTCGATCCCCGATGCGGGAACTCGAAATTTTTTTCCTAAGATGGGTTTAATAAGAAAAAATTTCGTATTTATAGCTATTTTAGAGGTTTATATTATTAGGTTTTATTCATCTGATATTCATCAGCATTTTAAACTTCATTTTAAAGATTTATTTATTTATTTGTTTATTGCTATTAGAAATTAAAAATTTTATTTTTAACTCCGCTAAATTATTTTAATTTAGGGTTTTCAAAAAAATTAGAATTTTGGATTTATTTGAAAATTTTTATTTTGATTAAAATAAATAAGTTCCTTTTATAATTATTTTTAAGCTCAATTTATTAGTGCTACCATATCTATGTAAGAATTTAATAATTGCAAATTAACAATTTGGATTTATTAATTGATGGATAATTTGTTTTGCAAGAAATATTAAGCGAAACCCTCTGTTCGATCTGCGATCACACTTACCCACTTGTTTTCTTTTTATTTTAATGGCGTATTTTTTCGAGATGACTCAGACAGAAGAACATTGGCAGCTTCAACCAATATATTTCTGGCTCGAATCCTGGTCCGGACGTCTTTCACTCACTAGGAAATTTATAACTGTTATCACAACACGTACTTAAATAAAAAATATGTACCGATATTATTGTATTTTATAAACATTCTGCAACATGCAAAACAGTAAAGAGCTAAATGTAAGGAAATTTAAAGCACTCTATATACGCATGCACATAAATTGAATTTCATGAAAAAGTATCTTATGCCTCTTTCATACAATATTTAAATTTCTAATAGTTTGTTCTAAAAACTATTATATAAACTACACTTTTAATGCAAATTTCCAGACAGATGTCGTGAAAAATAAGTAGTACAATATTATCATGTGAAGCAAGTTGAATAGTAAGTATCCTTTTTTATTAGGACTTGCATTTCATACATTTATGTCTTATTTAATTCGAAAACAAACTAGTTCTGTAGCTTTATATGTTTTTTGTCATTCTTATGCAAAATATTTCTAAAATATATGTTAAATAATTGCTTTAAAAAGAATTTATCTCTTAAAAATGCTGATGGAACATAATTGCAGGCATGTAGAAAAGTTGCCTGAAAATAAAAATTTCATTAAAGAATGGATCCCAGTATCCAAACAATATTGGGCAATTTTTGGTACATCTTGGAGCAATATTGGCACATTGGCGCAATATTGACATGGAATATTGCTCCAGTATTGGAGGGTTTACATTTTGCCTTTATTTAGCCAATATATGCAGCCGATATTTGTACAATTTTGGGGATTCATTGGAAATATTTCCTATGTAATGCCTGATATTGTGCAATATTGGGGTTTTATTGGAAATATTTCCAATGTAACACCAATATTTGTACAATATTGGGGATTCGTTGCAAATATTTCCAATGTAACGCCAACATTTGTACAATATTAGGAATTCATTGGAAATATATACAGTGCAATGCCAATATTTAACCAATATTGGCGTTTTATTGACAATATTTCCAATATTGGCGCAACGTTGGACCAATATTGGTTTGCTACTAGGATATATTATTAATTCTGATGTTCTGAATAAGAAGAATAAAACAATATTTAATTAATGACTATAAAATCCCCAAAAATAAAACTACATCATTAGTTATTCGGTTTCTATCAATTCTCAAGTAAACATTTTCAAATCAAAACTAGTCGGATGTGGCAATACCAAAACTTTCTTCTTTATCATACGTGTTAATAGTTCAAAATTCGCTGCGACAATGTCAAAATTAATTGACATTCTATTCTCACCATGAGAAATCTAATGGTACTAAATTCCGTGCATTAGTTCTTGAAATGGGACTATTGCGGGTATTGGAAAGATGCAACATAAAAGCTGTTGGATGATGTACGCCAAAATATAATTATCAATGATATTTATCAAAATATATTTTAATCTGAAGTTTGATGAAAATTCGTACATTAATTCAAGAGATAGAGCTGTTGCTGGAACTGGGAATAATTCAGCATAGCAACGCCACTTGTTGGGCGATAGACACCAAAACGTAAACATAACCAATTCATATCAAGGATTAACTGAAACTGAAGTTTGATATAAATTCGTGCACTCTTGAGAAAGAGCTATTGTGAAAATCGTGAAAAATGCAACATAGCAGCGCCACCTAATGAGCGACTTACACCACACTTACTTCGCTTTTACTGTATTTTTTTTAACTGCCAAATATCACTGATATTCCGATTTTTGTATGTCTAATAGGACAAAAATGTACTTTAAACTGCAATTTGTTTGAAAAATGTGTCAAAATTTGTGTGATCGCTATTTACTAGATTTTTAGTGTTTTTAAAATAATTTCCAATTTTTTTTAAATCTATCTTTGTCGCATGTATGCTATTATAAAATAAAAATCTTTTTGAAATTTATTTCTAAAAAAAAAATCAAGTATTGCTGATATCATTGGTATTACAATTTTCTTTATATATTATATATAAAGAAGATAATATAAAAATATATTAATGTATTAATCAAGCTTTTTTTGGTAGAAAAAAATTATTTCCGATAAATTAAGATACTGCTGACATCGACAGTATTTAAAATCTCTTACAAAATATATTTATTTATAACATAATGTATAACATTATGTATACCATTATGTAATAAACATGAAACATCTCGGTGAGATTATTATTCACACAGTCATTTTTCTCCTAAAGATTTATTATTTAAAAAATAAATAAATAAAAGAGCTGATAGTGTTTCTTCCTCAATTCAAAATTCATTCAATTTCTTATGTAGTTAATACCTACCTTGTCTATATTATAAAGGACAAAAATATCTGTGCATACATCCTTCTGCGAATGTCAACACTTTCAAATTTTAAATGAAATTTCAGTTTTACAATTTTCAATAGTTCAAAGTTTTAAACTTCCAATCATCACGCATTTTCAATTTTTACACAGTCATATAGGGAAAAAATGTATTTTTAAATGCGATTCCTTTGAAATCTGTATCTCAATTTGTTTTTCAATTATTATTATAATTATAATTATTATTTTATTTATTATTTATTATTTATTATTTTATTTATTTATTTATTTTTATTTATTTATTTATTTATTTATTTTTTGCCATCGGGGCAACAGAAGTATTCCAAAAATGCAGACATCACAAGGATATTCGGATGTGTTTCAGATATCTTAATTAGACCCCGAGGACAACAACCATTTTCCGAATGGTTAATAATTACATAAAAATTAAGAAACATAGAACGAGTCCTTCACATTCAGAATCACTTTGTGAATTCTTCGAAAATTTCGGTAGTGTCCTACTCCGCTGATTCCTCATCATAAAAATCAGACTCAAAGTATGATGAATTTTCACCATCACTTTAGTAATTAAAATCATCCTCATGGTATTGATAATACAGCAACAATAATTTCGCAATTTTAAACAATTTCACTAGCATATTTTCAATAAACGATTTCCCGAAATCTATCTTTAAAGGATTTGTTGATGCAAACCTCAATTCTCTTACTCCAAGCTAGTCCAAATTCTCCATGGCTTAGAACTTTTCTCCTGAAATCTGACCCCCCCCCCCCTCCCCTCCTAAACCGACTAACCCATTTTTAAAAAGAATTTTTGGTGAAATTGTGCGGCTTATGTGCGATTATATACGATAATCTACATAATGTGAAATAGCCGCGTTATTATAATGTTATTTTAGCTACAATATAATTATTAAATTCTAAAAATTTTTGTGCAATATATCATACGATCTAAATACATATGTTTATCATAAAAATTGTAAAATGTTTAAGGTAAAAGAGAAGATATTATTCAATTAATTATTAAATTGAAATCAATATTTTGATGTATGTTCTAAAGCATATAAAAGTCCTTTTAATTAAAACTAAGCGTTGTTCCATTTTCATTTACTTTCATGACATTTTAATAATACTGAATTCTAATTAATGTTAATAATTGTTATTAGCTATCTATAAAATGAATAAATTAATTATAGGTGTAAGATGATAAGGTTTATTAAATTAGTTAAGGCAAATGAAATTATTTGTGAAGTATTCTAAATTCAGTAAATAATTATCTAATGCTTCATGTTAAGAAAATGAAACTTTAATTTATAATTGTAATTAATATAAAAAAATTAATTTTGAAATAATGTTTTTGAAAAAATCGATATTTCGATTAATTTTAGATAAAATAGTTTAAAAACAAACAAACCTTACTTATTTCTTTGTTTATTCAGTGTATCCTTAAATTGGATTGACAGCGTTTAAGGCGCAATACTAGGCACAGAAAGAGACTCGAATGATAATGTAAAGTCTATGGGGGCATTTTTTTCAAATATTTCGCCCAAATTTTAATATTTTTACATGATTTTTTTTGCACAAGATAGCTGAGGACGATCCACATCCGGCCTAGTTTTTACTTATTCAGTGTTGGTTTCAGATTAAAAAAAAATTACTTTAACTTTCGCAACCGATTTAAACCGGTTTTGAAATTGAAACAATCGTATTATAAAAAAATATATATGCAAAATCTAAAAAGTAAAAACTAGGCCGGTTGTGGATTGTCCTCAGCTATTTTGTGCAAAGAAATCATGTAAAAATATTAAAATTTGAACGGGATATTTGAAAAGAACGCTCCCATATATTTTACATTATCATCCGGGTCTTTTTCTGTGCCTAGTATTGCGCCTTAATACGCTGAATGTCATGTCTGTCACCGGCGACTGACGCTGAACTTCCCGTTTAAGCCGCGTTAGTCACTATTGATTGACAATCTAAAATATGATATAAAATTAAAAATATATATTAAGTAATTACAGAAATTTTATTTCGAATTTACTTAATTTTTAGTTATTATACTTTAGTTATTATACTTTTTTAAATAATTGTTTAAAACAATACATTTGTTTTTAGTTTTATATCACATTTTGCACTGTCAGTCATCGATGATTAACGCGGCCTAAACAGAAAATTCAGTGTCAGTCACCGTGACACTCAACGTGTTAAAATTCAATAAGAATATTTAATAATTAAGAGATATTGAAATTATTGATAAAGAGAGTAATGTGTGAAGTCAGAAATTTTTTTCTACAATTTCTAATTTAGCTTCAAGTATTTCCTATAAATGTGTGGTGCGATGCACTATAAAATTGTTAGAAAGCTCAAACTAGTGTATGAAAATGGATCAAATTTCATTCAGTTTTTGGTCATCATTTTTATTGGTAAAACAAGAACGAAAAATCATGCATAAGGCATAGCTTATTCTCTTAAAATCTCAGCCACAAAACAACTCAAGTTGAGCCGAAATTCACTCATCTCGCGGTTTCAAAGTCCACTTCTTGTAAAGAATTGAAACAATCCGAGGGAACGAGTTGTTTTTAAGCATATTAAACCAAGATGAGTAACTTAAATAAGCAATTTAAATCAAGATGAGTGAAACGTTTAGAAAACAACTCATTCGCGAGCCAATAAATTACAGCTCTTTCCAGAGAAATCAAATCCACTCGTTCGTTTTAAGAGTGCAAGAAACACTTTCCAAAACTCACAGGATATTATTAAAAAAATTAATTTTTTCCCTAGAAGGAAATAATATACTTACACTCTTAAAAAAATCAATATTTCAAAAATTCGATCAAGTACTGCAGGATCACTCTATTCGACGAAACATCTAAAATCGAGCGTGCCCGGTAACTTTTGACCATGTAATTTATCTTATATATTTTTAATGTATTGAAACAGTTTAAGTACATCTACGGATTTTTATAGGAATTTAGTCATGTTTAATGGCATATGAATTTTTAAGTTGCGCACTGTGAAATATGAAGCAAAGACTAATTTTATTATTTTCTGATTTTTCATTTTATGATGAAAACGTGATATCTATGTCGAAAATTCAAGTCCTCCTTCAGTAGTAACTGCTATTCGTTAAAAAGTTAATTTGAATAAAAAACTTTTAACTGAAACTTTTAACTTTTTACTACACTTTTCTTTCATATTTATATTCAATAAGGGAGTATTTTATAAAAAAATATTCAAAGAAATACATTGTTTTAATTAATAAGGTGTTTAATATTGAGATATTTATGAGGATAAACTCTTAAATAACACATTAAAAGTATAAACCAAACTATGAAACGACGCTGTTTCAGTGTTTAACACATCCTCTCTTTAGTAACAAATATAATAAAGACAAACAACTATTAAAAAAGTTCAAGAATGTATATCAAATAACAACCGCATGTTCGGCCGTTAGTACAAATGCCTCATTTAAAGCGAATATTTGTAAAAAATGTCAAGTTATACTTTATTAATTTAATATTCTCAAAATGTGGTATGTGGTCCGTTTCTATTTCAGGCATATCTAATTGTGAATACAATCTCACACACATTACCATTATTTATGTTCGAAATATATTCAACACGTAAAAGGATTGCATAACGTTGATCATGTACTATATCATGTATCATATTATGAAAAACTTAGTTTTTCCAACTAATTGAGAGAGAGAGAGAGGAAAAAAAAAAAAAAAACCGTGCGTTGACGCAAACTAGAGACCTTGGACTTGAATTTCCAACGCTGTACCTTTTAAGCTGAATCGGTAGAAAACCGGCGGACTTCTTCATCCAGATCTGGAATTTCGTAACTGAACGAAAAAATACCCAGGTCGGCAGTCAAACCCTTGACTTTAAACTTAAGAGCACACACTAGTCAAGCGGTAAAAGCCGAGCGCTAATGTAAAGTCTATGGGGGCGTTCTTTTCGAATATCTCGCTGAAATTTTAATATTTTTGCATGATTTTTTTTGCACAAGATAGCTGAGGACTATCCACAACCGGCCTAGTTTTTACTTTTTCAGTTTTGGTTTCAGATTTTCTTTAAAAAATTAATTTAACTTTCGAAACCGGTTTAAACCGGTTCTGAAACTGAAACTATCGTAATATAAAAAATATATAACCCAAATCGAAAAATTAAAAACTAGGCCGGTTATGGATCGTCCTCAGCTATCTTGTGCAAAAAAATCATGTAAAAATATTAAAATTTGAGCGAGATATTTGAAAAGAACGCTCCCATAGACTTTACATTATCATCCTGGTCTTTTTGAGTACTTTTTCTGTGACTATTGTGGGCTCTTAAATTGTCAACGCTCTACCTATTAAGTCACTTGAGAGACGCATATCTAATTAAGTCACGCATATCTAAATTTGCATATCTGTTGGTATTGGTAACTAATTATGTTCATGAAGGTTTTATTTAAAACATAAAACGTTTACTCTATGATTTATTTAGATATTTTTGTTTATTTGTTTATAAATTTATTTTGTTAAATGCTTGAATTTTAAATACCGTCACTGTGGGCCCCTTTTCCCTGGTTCCACTCACATTTCCATTATCAAAAAATACTATGTATGATTTTTCAACGCTGAACTTGAGCTGTAAACAATTAAAATGAAACAATGAAACAAACTGTATGATTTTAAATAGGAATTTTTTATTTTTTTATTTATTAACTATTTGGAAAATTAGTTGTTGTTCTCGATAGAGAACTGAGAAATCTGAAGTATATCTGAATGTTTTTATTGGTACAATTCTGCAACTTATTTCACTTTATTCGTTTTCTGATTGGTCTATGTTTAATGTACAAAAATGGAATACTTCAGTTTTTTGTTTCATTCGTTTTCTGATTGGTCCATGCTTAATGTCTAGAAATGGATACTTCTGTTGCCACAATGACAAAAAAAAAAAAAAAAAAAAAAAAAAAAAAAAAAAAAAATACTAAAAAATACAAAAAATTAATAACTTAATAACAAATTTAGATACAGGTTTCAAAAGAGTTACATTTAAAAGTAAAATTTTTTCCATATACAATGGTGTAAAAATTGAAAATGTTTTAAATTTTAGAAATTAAAAAAAATTACAATACCGAAAATTGTTAAACTGAAATTTCATTTAATATTTGTTGCCTCAGGAATATTAACGTGACTCTGAATGTCCAGCCATATTAATGTAACTCTGTTATTACGTAAACTACTTTTTGATCATTATAAAAATGAGGTTATTATGCATTGTTTTTTTTTAAATATAGAAATCAGTTATAAGTCTAAAGTTATAGTCTTTGAAAATATTGTTTTCCAAATAGTCGTTGTAATTTGTTAAATTAATTTTTTTATAAATATATATGCTGCAAAAGCACCTATTTTCGCGAGTTCGTAAATTTTGCGAAAATGAAGGTATAGGTGATTTCGCGAAGCTTAGATGAATAGAAACGAAATTGAAAAAGTACCAAAACACATTTAACGGTGTTGAAAACAAACATGAGATAATTTTGACTTTAAAGAAGCTGGTATAAACATTGTAAATGAATGAGCTGCATTCTATAAGTTGTATTATTGGTTTTATTTATTTATTTTTTAACTGTTTTTAAAGTTTTGGAACAAAGTAGCCCCTGCTGAGAGCTTCTTAGGTCCATTCGTTTAGTTTCATATAAAATGAATACATTTCACATGTAAAAGAATACATTTTTATTGACACCCTTGCAATAGCATCTGCTAAAGTATTAACACTGCAACCTGATAAACACATGTTTTTTTTCTTTCTTTAACTTTAAACGCAACAAAGCAGTTGTTAATATTAAAGAAACGAGAAACAATTTTTGTCACGTTATCCTCAGCAGCTGGAACTAAAACTATAAATGTAACATTTTGCTACAGAAACATTAGAAAAAAAATGTTACTTAAAACATTTTAAAAAATATTTGGTTGTAGAATAGGCATTTCTAAGTAATTGGGCCTAGTTTCAGACCAAAAAAAGCCTTGCATATAATAGCCCCGAATTACTAATTTTTATGTTAGTTTTTTGAAAACTTAAACATTTCCTATCAAAATAAAAAGTTAAAAGAATAAATATGATTACGCATGGGTTAAAAGTTACTAAAGCTAATAATTTGACACTTACCTTATTTGTAGCTATTATTCCAATTGTTTCGCTAAAGAAAGTTTGGTGAGTTAAAATTTACACACGAAAACAGTTACTTACAAATACATCCAGTGTTGTCACTGATAAAAAATTAAATTATTCCAAACTATTCGCATACACTACAGTAGGTTTTGAAATGTTTTTCAAGGACAAAAACACTAAATTACCTCGTACTGTTGACGGTATTCTATTTTAGTGATCTAAACGCAGGTAATTATTTGTAAATATGTTACTTTTGTTAAAACATAACCACGATTCATTATACTTTAAAAGTTGTCATCTTTCATATTAAATAAACTTTATTTGGAATGCAAAATTATAAGTAGTTTCACATTCATTTATAAGTATCACATAGATCTAATAAGTGACACAATAAATATAACGCTTATCAATATTAATAATGAAATCGTCAAAAACTTTCCCTTTTCGTTACACTTCAATTATTTAGCTGTTAATTTTCCATAACAGAATAATGCTTATTAGAGAAATATTAAACTAACTCATCCAAAAGATGCTGACGTAAGCCGACAAAATCATTTGTATGCAAATTATGTAATTCAAATGTTATATAATTTGAGCTTTTTTCGTGACTCCTTAGAATTCCAATTATATTCGGTGCGACAATACATTTTAATTCTTTCCTTCCAGATTAACTGAAATTTGCATAGTAAATGAGAAGGAACAAACCTTTCATCTCCATTGTGTGGCACTCGTTATTTTTTCATAACTTTAACCCTTATCTATTTATCTTTCAACCTCAAATATTCGTTCCCATAACAGTGCTACCATGGCTTATCAAATGATTCTTTTCGAATAATTCTTTTCGTCACGTTTTTATTGCGAAATCCAATGCTTCCAATTTATATTATTCGTTAAGTCCTTGAAACATCAGAATGATAGGGTGTCGCTACATTGTAAGTTTGATAGATAATTATATAGCTGCACTGCTAGTATTAGCTAAGGACATATTTTTTAGCAGAAATGATGCACAGTTATCACATAATAATAGCGTTTAATGAAGTAGCTTGTATTATATTATGTACAATCCTACAAAAAGAGACAGCCAAAAAGCGATACCCTATATCATTTAATTTCTAAATTGTCATATACTATAAAAAGATAGGAGAAAGTTTGGAGGGTTAAAATTTACAGATGAAAACAGTTGTTTACATACACACCCAGTGTTGCCACTAAAAAAATGAATTACCCCAAACTATTCGAATGCTCTATAGTAGAGTTTAAAGTATTTTCCAAGGGCAAAAACACTAAATTATCTTGTATTGTTTGTTCAATGCAAAGAATAAAAATTTTTGTATGGTATGGACCAAAGTACCTGACCAAACCCGGGACAATACCCGCACGGAGCAAAGTAGCCACCAGTTGATGGTATTCTGTTTCTTTTAATGATTTAAATAAACATAATTATTCGTAAAAATGTTACTTTTTGTTAAAACATTACCGCGATTCGTTACACTTTAAAAGTTGTCATATTTCAAATTAAATACATTTTACTTGAAATAAAAAATTATAAGTAGGTTCACATTCATTTAAAAGTAACATAATAAACATAACGCACATCAGTATTATTAATAAAATCGTCAAAAACTTTCCATTTTCGTTACACCTCAATTATTTAGCTGCACATTTTCCATAACACAATGATGCTTATTAGATAAATTTTAAACTAACTCATCGAAAACATGCTGGCGTAAGCAGACGAAATCATTTGTATGCAAATTGTGTAATTCAAATGACATGTAATTTGAGCTTCTTTCGTGACTCCTTAGAGTTCCAATTATATTAGGTGCGACAACACATTTTAATTCTTTCTTTCCAGATTGCTGAAATTTACATAGCAAATGAGAAGGAACGAGTCTTTCATCTTGGTTGTAAGTGGCGCTCGTTATTTTTTCGTAACTTCAACCCTTATCTATTTATCTTTCTACCTCAAATATTCTTTCCTATAACAGTGCTAACATAGCTTATCAAATGATTCGTTTCAAATAATTATTTTCGTCACGTTTTTATTGCGGAATCCAATGCGTCCAATTTATATTATCCGTTAAGTCCTTGAAATAGCAGAATGATAGGGTGTCGCTACATTGTAAGTTTGGTTGATGATTATACTGCTGCATTGCTATGGCATTAGCAAAGAACATATTTTTAGCATAGTTATCACATAATAATAGCATTTAATCAAGTAGCTTTTATTATATTATGTATAACTATACAAAAAGAATAAGAAAAAAAAAAGAAATACTCTATATTATTAATTTCTAAATTATCATGCATAAAGAGACAAGAGAAAGTTTGGGGGATTAAAATTTACACAGGAAAACAGTTGTTTAAAAACACATTCAGTGTTGCCAGTAAAAAAAAGAATTACCCCAAACCTATAAAAGAGTATGAAGTATTTTTCAAGAGCTAAAACACTAAATTATCTTGTATTATTTGTTCAATGCAAAGAGTAAAAACTTCTTGTATGGTATGGACTAAAATACCAAGTCAAACCCGGAACAGTACCCGCAATGACCAAAGTAGCCACGGTGTCGGTATTAAATTTATTTTAATGATTTAAATAGAGGTAATTATTCGTAAATATATTTTTTTTTTGTTAAAATATTACCACGATTCGTTATACTTAAAAAGTTGTCATTTTTCAAATTAAATAAACTTTACTTAGAATGCGAAATTATAAGAAATTTCACATTAATTTATAAGTAACGTAATAAACATAACGCATACCAGTATTATTAATGAAATCGTCAAGAACTTTCCCTTTTCGTTACACCTCAATTATTTAGCTGCTCATTTTCCATAACACAATAATGCTTGTTAGATAAATATTAAACAAACCCATCAAAAAGATGCTGACGTAAGTAGACGAAATCATTTGCATACAAATTATGTAATTCAAATGTCATATAATTTGAGTTTCTTTTCGTGACTCCTTAGAACTTCAATTATATGAGGTGCGACAACACATTTTAATTCTTTCCTTCCAGATTGCTGAAATTTACATAGCAAATGAGAAAGAAAGATTATATCATATTTGTTGTGTGTGGCGCTCGTTATTTTTTCATAACTTCAACCCTTATCTATTTATCTTTCTACCTCAAATATTCTTTCCTATAACAGTGCTAAAATAGCTTATCAAATGATTCGTTTCGAATAATTATTTTCGTCACGTTTTTATTGCGGAATCCAAATGCGTCCAATTTATATTATTCGTTAAGTCCTTGAAACATCAGAATGATAGGCTGTCGCTACATTGTAAGTTTGGTAGATGATTATTCAGCTGCACTGCTATGGTATTCGCTAAGAACATATTTTTTAGCAGCAATGGTGCACAGTTATCACATAATAATAGCATTTAAAGAAGTAACTTGTATTATAATATGTACAGTCGTGAAAAAGAAAAAAATGCATACTCCCTACTAACATCTCAACAAATTATCGTAGAAGAAAATTACTGGTAACGAAGAATTAAAAATAAATCTACTTTTAAATGATTTATAGAAAATTTTCTTAGGAAGCCATCTACATATTAAAACGAGCCCGAATTTCATAGTTTTCAAAACCAAAGTAACCAAAGCAAGGGTCAAAATAGCACTGGTTTACGGTTATCTATTTATTTTAACGATTTAAATAAATGTAATTATTTGTAAATATGTTCTTTTGTTAAAACATTACCGAGATTTATTCTACTTTTAAAGTTGTCAGCTTTCAAATTAAATAAACTTCACTTGGAATGCGAAATTATAAGTATTTTCACATTCATTTATAAATGACACGATAAACATAACGCATATCAGTATTATTAATGAAATCTTCAAAAACTTTCTCATTTAGTTCAATTTCAATTATTTAGCTGCTCATTTTCCATAACACAATAATGCTTATTTGATAAATATTAAACTAACTCATCAGAAAGATGCTGACGTAAGCACACGAAATCATTTGTATGCAAATTATGTAATTCAAATGTCATATAATTTGAGCTTCTTTCGTGACTCCTTAGCATTCCAATTATTTTAGGTGCGACAATACATTTTAATTCTTTCCTTCCAGATTAACTGAAATTTACATAGCAAATGAGGAG
Organism: Maratus speculifer; assembly: GCA_964019185.1. Taxonomy (NCBI): domain Eukaryota; kingdom Metazoa; phylum Arthropoda; class Arachnida; order Araneae; family Salticidae; genus Maratus; species Maratus speculifer. Next base: position 351,510,574 of record OZ025294.1, read on the forward strand.
GAACAAACCTTTCATCTCCATTGTGTGGCGCTCGTTATTTTTTCGTAACTTCAACCCTTATCTATTTATCTTTCTACCTCAAATATTCTTTCCTATAACAGTGCTAACATGGCTCATCAAATGATTCTTTTCGAATAATTATTTTCGTCACGTTTTTATTGCGGAATCCAATGCGTCCAATTTATATTATTCGTTAAGTCCTTGAAAGATCAGAATGATATAGAGTGTCGCTACATTGTAAGTTTGGTAGATGATTATACAGCTGCACTGCTAGTATTAGCTGAGAATATATTTTTTAGCAGCAGTGATGCATAGTTATCACATAATAATGTAGCATTTAATGAAGTAGCTTATATTATGTACAATGATACAAAAAAAAAAAAAAAAAAAAAAAAAAAAAAAAAAAAAACAGATATCTTATACATTTTATTTTCTAAATTGTGCCACATATAAACAGAACTAATTGACCATGTATCAAGAAATTAAGTCTGTTTAAGCCGTATCAGTCACCGGTGACCGACAGTCTAAAATATGATATAAAACTAAAATAATTATATTGTTTTAAATATTTACTGAAATTTTATTTTCAATTTATTTAACTGTTATTTATTACAGGATTATACTTTCTTAATAATTACTTACAACACTATTTTATTTTAGTTTTATATCATATATTAAACTGTCAGTCACTGACGACTGACACGGCCTAAACGGAATATTCCGTGTCAGTCACCTTGACACTCAACATCTTAATAATGTTTCGTTAATTGCGGTATATTCTGTTCATCTATCTCCATGACGGACTAGATACTATAGCCAATAAGGGTAAGCTGGTTGAAACATAGCCGCTGTTTGTTTATAGAGTTAGTTCAACGAGATCTTGTAATTTTAATCAAAGGACTTGGAAACGATTTCTGGCCTGAACAGTTTTTTACTCAGTTGGGAAAATAAAGCTCGTATGATATCTTTATCATTTAGTTATATTGCATTTAAAATAAAAGCACGCACCACATTTTGAAAGTATTAAATTGATGTAATCTAATTATATTGATTATTAAAACAGAAAAATATTCGAAGGATGTTTCATAAGTATTCAATACAAATATTATTTTTAAACGAGACATGTGTTGTTCTGTCAGAGTTTGCAATTTCCTGAAGTGTATTGCCCAATGCTTAACTTTTAAAATAGCTGGTATTATTATATAATTATATCCATAAAAGTTTTACTTAAAACATAAAACGTTTATTCTTTGATTTTATTTTTTTATTTTTATTTATTTGTTTATAAGTTTATTTTGTTATATGCTTGAATTGTAAATATTCTATTTATTTTAACGATTTAAACAGGCGTAAATATTCGTAAATACGTTACTATTTTTTAAAACATTACCACGATTAATTATACTTTAAAAATTGTGAGGTTTCAATTTAAATAACTTTGCTTGGAATGAGAAATTATAAGTAGTTTCACATTCATTTATAAGTATCATATTCATTCATAAGTTATATAATAAACATAACACATATCAGTATTATTAATGAAATCCTCAAAAACTTTCCCTTTTCATTACACCTCAATTATTTAGCTGCTCATTTTCCATAGCACAATAATGCTTATTTGATAGATATTAAACTAACTCATCAAAAAGGTGCTGACGTAAGCAGACGAAATCATTTGTATGCAAATTATGTAATTCAAATATCATATAATTTGAGCTTCTTTCGTGACTCCTTAGAATTCCAATTACATTAGGTGCGACAATACATTTTAATTCTTTCCTTCTAGATTAACTGAAATTTACTAAGCAAATGAAAAGGAACGAATCTTTCATCTTGGTTGTGTGTGGCGCTCGTTATTTTTTCATAACTTCAACCCTTATCTACTTATCTTTCTACCTCAAATATTCTTTCCTATAACAGTGCTAAAATAGCTTATCAAATGATTCGTTTCGAATAATTATTTTCGTCACGTTTTTATTGCGGAATCCAAATGCGTCCAATTTATATTATTCGTTAAGTCCTTGAAACATCAGAATGATAGGCTGTCGCTACATTGTAAGTTTGGTAGATGATTATAGAGCTGCACTGCTGCTATTAGATAAGGACATATTTTTTAGCAGCAATGGTGCACAGATATCACATAAAAATAGCATTTAATGAAGTAGCTTGTATAATATGAAGTACAGTCATAGGAAAAAAACCATAGGAAAAAAAATACCCTCTACTAACTTTTCAACAAATTATCGTAGAAGAAAGTTACTGTTATCGAAGAATTTGAAATAAAGTCTACTTTTAAATGAAGAATAGAAAATTTCCTTAGGGGGCCATCTGCCTATTAAAACGAACCCAAACTTCATTGTTTTCAATGTCAATACCAAATTTTAATTAAATGTTTCAAATTTTTGGTTCAAACTATGTCTAAACTCCAAATTTCAAGTCATTTCAATGATACGTTTTTGAATTATAAGTAGGGATGGGACGAATATTCGGCCACTATTCGGTATTCGGCCTATTCGGCTCTTTTGCCGAATATTCGGTTGGCCGAATATTGAAGGCTTGTTGACCGAATACTTCGGCCGAATACCTGTAGCCGAATATTTAGAGATATCTGGCCGAATATTGGTAAAATCTCGCCGAATAGTGAAAGATATCTTGCCAAATAAATTTAGGATTTAAAATGTTTCATTTCTTACATTTTTTTTTCTCTAATCCAAATTGGCTACTTCATTCATGAAGTCATTCTCATTCTTACTTACAAAATATACAGTTATTCGATTGCTAAAAAATACACAGCCTTTCTGTATTTCCTATAAAAGTGAGTGATATTTTAGAAAATGCTGCCCAAGTTGTAGATTTAATTGTATGGGAAAAGTCTTCATTAGAGAATGATATATTACAATTCAAGATATAAAACACTTTAAAAAAAAAAAAAAAAAAAAAAAAAAAAAAAAAAAAAAAAAAACTGCTTTAGTCTAAAACACTTGAATATTTATTAATGTCTGCAAATTCCATGCACATAGAAAAAAGGCTCTTATGAAATTTGTAATTTATTTCCGTAAAGTAAGAAATTAAAAAATTCATTCACTAGGTGTATTAACAATGATTCATTTTCAAAATTAGATATCAAATATCACTATTCCAAATACAACAATGGTACATCTGAAAACAGAACTGGTGGCAAACTAGATACGCATTAGATGTCACAACTAGCTTTATGAAGATCGTTTTATAAGTATTTAAACATAAATTCTAAATACTGAACAAGATATTTTTTTTAATTCTATAGTTTTCAATTTTAAATAATTATTTGGATAATTACTGACTTAAATATGTAACATTATTATGTATATATTTTTAATTTACATATTCCTTCATTCATGTTGTTATCAATTTCTATTTATCCTTTTAATGCTTGTTGAATAAGTGGAATATTAAAGTTGAATATTGTATGCACCAATTCAAATGTCAAAGATTTTGTTACCATATGCATTCTACTTTAAGCATAACCTTTTGCTTTAACGTAATTTGTAATTTAAAGTTTGGCAATTTATTTCAGAGCAGGCTCATTCTTTAAATGACCAAATTTACTTCATTAAAGGTTATTTCAGAAAATATCTCCTCATAAGTTCTGAGAGAGAGAGATTAAGAATATTATTAATTTTGGATGCAAGAAAGGGTAAAAGTATTATTTGATAGTAAAAGTGAAGTACATTCTTCATATTTTAATGAAAATATCTTACCATCCAGACTTACTGAAAATCAATTTGATGTACATTAAGATAAAAGAATATAATGCAATTTCATAATTTTTTTGTGTTAAAATAAATGTTTCAAATTTAAAAATACATTTAAAAGCACATTTAAGAGTAATAATTATTATTGAGCTCCTATTTTTTAAATTATATATAATCAAAATTTATTTTCTCTATTGGAAAAAAAAAGTTGATATTCGGCCGCCGAATATTCGGTATTCGGCCTAAAATTTGGCCGAATATTCGGTATTCGGCTATTCGGCCAAATCACTATTCGTCCCATCCCTAATTATAAGCATTCAAAATTTAGTTCTTCAAATGTTAAATTACATTTTTCCTATTTTTATCAATAGCTCCTGAAATACTCCTAATGCACTAATTTTTTTATGTAGCAATAATACTACCATACCAAACATAAAGATGTTGAACATGGAATTTTTATAATGTTATGATACGAGTTATGAATTATGAAATTGACATTTGAAAAAAATATGACTATAAACCTGCAATTTTTTTGATGGAATTAGATTTATTAAGTCCTGCTTTATGGAATTCCAAAATTTCAAAATTTTCTTCCAAGTAATTTTGAAATTATGCTTAAAAAAACTTCAAATTGGTGCTTTAAGGAGATATTTTTTTTTTATATTTTTGCAGATTTTTTTACAAAGTTAGTTTCACTTTCAAAACCGGTTTCGAAACTGAAAGTGCTTTTTTAAAAAAATATCTGCAACCAAAATCGAAAAAGTAAAAAAGGCGCGCTGTCGGCATGTACCTCAGCTATCCAATGCAAAAAAAAAAAAAAAAAAAAAAAAAAAAAAAAAAAAAAAAAATTAAAATTGTCAAAATGCGAAAGAGTTATTAGAAAAATGCTTCCCCATTAGGAATAGCATTAGCTCGCGAGTGTTTCCTCGAGCAAGGACTGGGGCCTTAAAAGACATATAGTATTAATAGTATACCGGACCCGAAAGGGTTAATGGAGTACTGATCAAAGTGACGTTGATAATCGAAAGATAAATATAATTTATTCGGCTAAAATATACATTGACTTTTGAAGGTTTTAGAACAGCATGATCTTGCAATATCATAATATTTATACATTAACCATATTAATATTTAAGGAGCGCTTGACAAATAAACTCATCAAATGAAACTGTCGTGAAAATAAGCAAATATAAAGACATTTGTACGTAACTTATGTAATTTAAATGCCAAGCAAGTCGAGTTTCTTTCATTTCACATACAGAATACCAATTATAGTATTGTCACGTTATATTTTAATATCTTTCTTCTAGATTTCCGAAATTTATATAGCAAACCAGAAGAAAGAAATATTACAACTTCGTTATTATGTGCTTATTATTTTTTCTGAATTTATTTATCTTTTTAACTTATATATTTATTCTTGTAACAGTGTAACTTAACTCGTTAAATGAATCTTTTCAAATAATTATTTTACTTACATTTTATAACGAAGCCAACTATGTCTTATTTGCATTACCTACGAATTCTTGAAACATCAGAATGATAGGATGTTACAGCCTCGTTTGGTTCTTGGTTTAATTTTGGTTTATGAGTTTATAGATGCAGCTTGATATTAGCTAACAACATACTTTTTAATAATAGAAGGGTATGTTTATCATTCAATAATACATGTGTTATAATATAGCTTACATTATGATATATTTAATGAAAAAGTTCTGTACAAAAATAATAATCAGGGCTTTATTCGGACTATCATTTTTATTTAATATATATATTTTTTTTATTGGCATTGTGTGAATGCGAGATGTGGTTAGTTATGAAGGAATAAAAGCACTTTTTGTGAAGCAACGTTAGAAATGATTTTTAAAGGATATTGCTTACAATGTAGCACGGTAAAAAGAAAAAAAAGATATTGATGTAATGTAATTTTCTATTATGCAAAGAAATACACATGTTAGAAAATTCGTATGGTGTTTTGGTTTATTAAAAAATGTATGTATAAAATCATAGAGTCACCTATTAGTGACGTGGGAAGAAGGGGGCAAAAGGGATGGTCGCCCCGGGAGCGGAAATTGAGAGGGCGTCAAATTTATACAACCATCGCCTTTTGTTTTTTCTTTTTATGCAAAAAAATGCATTTATAACCATATTACTTAAAAAAAGGGAAAAAAAAGAAAAATAAAGAAATAGCATTTTGCTTCTTGGAATCCAAAAAGGTTTATACTCTACTGTTATATACATTTTTTCCACGTATGTTTTCCAGATCCCTTTCGTCAAAATATAAGTGCAATGTCTATTTATATTATTTAGTTGTTAAAATTAAACCTTTAAAAGTTCCAAAACAAACGCCAAACATGTATTCAATGGAATTTATTTGTGTTTTTACACGTTACATACATACAAATTTCATCTCATTAAAAATATTTCAATTATAGATACTTGGATTAATTTTTTATAATGATTTTTGAATATTTAATAAGCGAATTATAACATTTCTAACGAAGTGTAGAACCAATAGAGTGAAAAACGTCCAAACCAGGGATCGAACCTAAACTGTTTGTTTAGCGCTCCAAGTGTTCTACCAATTAAACTTAGAAAACGATGAACAACTTATCGTTTCTTACTTACATATGTTAGTAAGGCTGCCCTTGTAGCACTAGATGGATATGTCTACATGAGCGCACAAACTCGTGGCGTAACATGAGACACAAATGACCCAGCATCAGTGAACACAAAATCTTAATTAATTTTTCAATTAATTATCAGCAATAAAATTACGCTTAAATATTTAATAAGTGAATTTTATCACATTGTTAACGAAGCGTAGAAACAACAAAGTGAAAAATGTGCAAGCCTGGGATCGAACCCGGAGCCCTTTGAATAGTGTTCCAAGTTCCAAGTTAAGTTACAAGAATGATGTCCAGCTTGTTATTTCTCATTCACATATGTTCAATATGATCCATTGGTAAGGCTGCACTTGCAGTACACGTCTTCATTAGCACACAAACCTGTTGCGTAACAAGAGACACAAATGAACCTCGGTGACCACATATATAATTTTAATTAATGTATATGTGTTCACCTGTTCTGGTTTAATGCCCTCCCTTTGAAATTGTCTTGTCTCAGATTTTTAAGCTACGAACAATTATGAACTTTCATACCTTTGAAAAATTTCCCCAAGTGATATGATGGTTGCTTTATAGCAGTTGAAAGCTTTTGGGTTTATGCATCCTTTGACGGTTTTTATGGTCTAAAGCTCTTTTTATGTATTTAAGAAATTTTTGAGTAAAATAAGTAAGAAGTTTCAATTCGTATAGAATATTTTGATTTAAAAAACTAAAATTTACTTATCTTAGTTATTTAAATCAAAATATGTTAATTTTTTAAAATTTTATTTTGTTCTGCTAACTCAGATTTATTTCGTTTATTATAATTACCTATATATATTTCCCGCGTATCAACTATGAAAAGAAGCAGAATATTTATAATTAATTAATTATTCATAGTATTTCCTTGATACGTAACATCTTTTTAACTACAATTTCTATAAAATAGCAGTCGATGAAAAGCTAAAACTTTGCACAATAAGCAGATAGAATATTCTGCTTGATATTTTATACTCCTAACTATCTAGTTTTCGTTTTCGGTCAATTGAGTGCGCTTTCATTAGTTCATTTTGCAGTTTTTATGAATCTATTAAATTTGATTTATGAACGAAAAGTGTCTTCATTAATCACTACTCGTTTTCGTGTATAGGTATACAGTATCTTTAGCGAGCCGGAGAGAGATAAATTTTTAATTGGTCTCTTAATATTTCTTCCTTTGTGATACAGAGCTATATATTTTGAAAGCGTCTTCATTAGGAACGGGAAGATGTTTTAAAGGTATAACGTGCATGTTATATTTATATTTTAGAAACTTATATTTTTGATCTAATGGAAATATAATGGCATACATCACATTTACAAATCTTTAAAAATATTTCATTATTATTATTATTATTATTATTATTATTATTATTATTATTATTATTATTATTATTATTATTATTATTATTATTATTACAGTTGTAATCTCTATAAATAAAAGGAATTCCGAGGATAATTAATTGAGGCACAGGGGAGCAAATCTTGGCAATGCGCCAACTCGGTCCAGAGGAAGCAAATCTTGGCAATGCGCCAACTCGGTCCAGAGGAAGCAAATCTTGGCAATGCGCCAACTCGTAAATATTAATCTAAAATATAGATTTCTGACTGCAGACGATTTTAAGATATTAACAAAAGAATGTTATATTTTCAAGCAAAACGTTAAAATAATTTTCTATATTGATATTTAAAACACATATGATAAAATAATTAATATTTTTTACCGGTGAAGCGATAGATTAGTTCTTTTTAAAAAACAACAGTCAGTGGCCACGTATTTCTGACAATGCATTTCTGCAAGTTTCGAGTTAATGATAAAATAATACAAATTTCAAGTTCGTTTAATATTGTTAATACGGACCCGGGCAACGCCGGGCGGGTTAGCTAGTTTTATACTATAAAGAAAATCTCGGAAGTTTTGCTCTTTTTAACTGACAAAAAAAAAAAAAAAAAAAAAAAAAAAAAAAAATTTACCAAAAAAAAAAAAAAAAAAAAGAACTGTTAAATTTTTAGCTCACAGACTATCGAACTGAAAGCTAATGTTCCCGCAGGTTTTGTATGTAACTCTGTATGTATGTACGTATATATATATATATGTAACGCGATAATTCTTTATAGAAATATCCGATTTGTTTAAAATTTTATACATAGGTTCATTCTAATAAGGCACTTCCTTGATTAGTTTCGGGGTTCCATTAATTAAGTATAAAGGTGTGTCAGGAGTCTAAACTCTGTCCCTTCCCTTAATTTGGATAAATGGGTTTTTCATGCCGATTTGTTTCAAATTTAGTACAATGATGTATTCTAATAAAATGTTTCTTCAATTAATTATGGGGGGGGGTCTTTGGTTATGCATAAAGAAGAGAACAGATGCTTATGCTCCGCTTAATTGAGATAAATGGGTTTTTCATACTGATTTATCCGACTTGCTTCAAATTTGGTATACCAGTTTATTCTGATAAGGCGCTTCCCTGATTAGATTTGGAGGCTCATTTTTTAAGTATAAAGGAGCTCCCCCTTTCCCCCCCCCCAAAAAAAACAATAATTTAGCTAAATGAGTTTTTTTAATCATTTTCTTTATTTTTCCATTGGCATTATTCTTGAAATAAGAGTGTAACTGCCGAAACATTGGTGAAGGCTTACTGTGGAGACACGAAATTTTTTGGCTTCCATCTGTCTATTTGTCTGTTTCGTGATAACTGTCACAAAAAGCATCAGATTGACTTGAAGTTGAGTGGTTATGTTGGTGACGTACCCGGATTCAGATGTATAGTTTTTTTTGTTGTTCTTATTTTTGGTTGATTTGGTCCGAAAATATAGAATATTTTATTTTGTGCAGTATTTCTTTTCTATCGCAAATCAAACGATTTTCAAAATTTAATTTCTTGAAATTAAATGACCTATTTATTAAAGGGTTTAAATTGTAAATTATAGATGAGATTTTTCAATATGAGTCTAAAATAATTTTGATTAATTTGAAAATTTTCATTACATTTGTCAGAGTTTTTAATTTTGGTGTATAACTTACGAAGAGATTTTATAAATGCGTTCCAATAATATAAAACATTTTATTTCATGATTTTTTTTTTTATGTACATATTTATTTTTTCCCCTTTTTCTTGTACCAGTTACCTAGCAACTCACTTAAAAATATAGTAAATGTGAAAATATGTACAGTTGCTTGACGTTAAATTGACGTCAAAAAGAAGGAAATAATTAATTTGTATCTTTAAATATTGATGGACTTTAACCCAGAAATGAAGATAAGCAATGTTTTACTTAATTTATACAAATATTTTGCTTATATATTCAAAAATTGATTATTTTCATAAAAAATAAATTGATATTTTTTTAAAAAGCAAAAGTCAACAATCGTTTTTTACTGTTGCCATGAAAATCAAAATTCAGAATAATAATTTCAAAACAGTTAATTTTAGTTTGAAAGAGATTTTAACATGAAAAACGGAAATGAAATATATCTATAAAAAATGGATGAATTCGTCGGAGAAAAGAGATAGATGGAGATGCAGTATGCCCTAAAAATGTTATGCAATATGAATCTGATTATCGCTCAAATTTAAAAGCCTTCATTCGGCTCAATAAAACAAGCACATGGGACAGGAGACGAATTCATTGACATCATCCGTCCAATTTTTTCATAAATGAAAATGATCTGGTTATTAATTTTTTTATTGAATATTTTTATTTTTATTTTAGGTCAAAAATAGGGAGGTAACTGGAATTCGGTTACGGTCTTAAAAACCTATTTTGGTTGGTTCTTATTAAAAAGATTTCATTTTAAATTAATATACCCAGTTTTAATTTCATGTTTTACACATCTATTTTCATTAGTTTTATGAATAATTCTTAAAATATAAGGATAAAAATTACGATATCATGCATAATAATTTTTCTAAAAGATTTATCTATAATTATTTAATGGTTTTTAAGAAATGCACTTTTTAATTACTTAGCTTTTATTTTATGCTTTAAGTATCTATTCTAATCAATTTTATAAAGAACAACTCATTTATTATCGGTTCTTTTGACATGTCTAATTATGAGAATTCTTTGTTATACTAAGCCGCCTGAAAAAAAAATTAAAAAAAAAAACCTTTTATTTATTTATTTTTTAAACTGAACTCCATTGATATTTCCATGCATTTTCACCTATTTTGCAGTTTACTTACGACATTTTTTACTTTTATATGTGTTGGAATAATTGCTTCAGAACTATAACTCTATTTTTTAAAAGATTAATACTTTTTTTTTGGTTTTTCCGCATGCTATAATATTAATTAAAAGTCTTTAGAAAATTTACTATCGATATTTCTGATACGTGAAATTCTAAAAACTCTTTATGAAAGGAATAGGAAAAGTCTAAGAAAAGAGCATCTTTTCTCAAACTGAATTCCATTGACATTTTTATGTACTTTCCCCATTTTCATAACTTAATCACTACAACTCTTACTTTTTTATGAGTAGAAAAGGCTGCTTTAGAATAATTACACTATTTTTAAAAAGTTTAATACTATCTAAGAACTTTCCGCACCCTATAATATTAATAAAATTTTTTGTAAGTTCTTAGAAAATTTAATATCATATTATCATATATCATTGTTATCATACATCATTATTGGCATATCAAATTATCAGAATTCTCCATGAAAGTAAGCTACTGGGAAAATAGCATCTTTTGTCACTCAAAACTCCGTTGATAATTTTATGCACTTTCGCCATTTTCATAGTTTGGCCACTACAACTACAACTTCAACTTCTTTATGCGTTGAAATGACTTCTTCCGATTTATAACACCACTTTGTGATATTTAATACTTGGCTTAGGTCTTTCTGCTCCCTATAATATTAATAAAAAGCTTTAAAAGTTCTTAGAAAAATAATTAGGTATACTTCTGACATGTTAAATTATGTGAATACTTCCTAAAAATACGTTGCTAAGGAAAAGAACAGCCTTGCTTACCCTGAACGCCATTCACATTTCCATGCACTTTCGCCATTTTCACAGTTTAGTCACTACAATTTCTTCTTTTTTATGTGTGGAAATGTCTGCTTCAGAATTATAACACTTTAAAAAAAAAGTTTATTACTGTCCTTGGGACTTGCCGCACCCTATAATATTAATAAAAAGTTTTCTGAGTTCTTGGAAAATTTATTATCTATACTTCTAATCTGTCAAATTATGAGAATCCTTCGTAAAAGTACACTGCTAGGAAAAGAACATCATTTCACAATCTGAACCCTTTTGACATTTTCATAGATTGGTCACTACAACTTCCACTTTTTTTTCTGCGTGGAAATGGTTGCTTCAGAATTATAACACTACTTTTTAAAAGTTTAATACTAGCCTTAGGACTTTCCGCACCCTATAATATTAATAAAAAGTTTTGTGAGTTGTTAGAAAATTTTATAGACTTTTTTTTTATTATTTGCCTTGAGGCTTCATTAATTCAAAATCAGCAAAAAATGTTCTTGTAAAAAACTTTATTAAAAAAAAGTTCCGAACACAGGAGGGAAGCATAAATGATTCATCTTGATCATCAGTCAAATCTTTTAATTCTTTTGCTTAAGGGGGGGGGTTTCATGTATCGCCGGCATCTGAAAGGTTTTTTTTTTTTTTCCCCGAGACGAATGAAACAAGTCGAAGGATAATATGGAGGAGATGGGGAAAAGAAAAAAAAAATGAAATCTTACATCAAAATCTTCATTGATGGAAGCTTGCGTCTGGAAAGAGATAACAAATGACTGAGCTCAAAATGACGAATCTTCCTATTAAGTGAATTTTCATTTTAATCAGTTTTTTTTCTCCCTTTCTTCTGAATATTTTGGGAATCAATTTTGCTGTGATGTAATTTTCATAAAATTAAATTAAATTAAGGACGATCTTTTTTAAACAGTACCATTGTCATTGTTAAATATTTTACTTTTTTTACGCCTGTTTTTTTTAGTGTGTATTAAAAATTGCTGAGACTTTTACTTACTGTCCATGTGAGTTTCATTTATATGCAAGAAATATTGCACGGTTTTAATTATTTAAATTTGATTAAAATATTGTTTTTTATATTGACATTATATCGCAAACGGTTATTAAAAATGAGAACATATATTTAAAATACACAAAAAATAAGCATATAAATCATCTTTTTTATCTTTATTATTTTTTTGTGGTTACAGGCTGTCTCAAAAGAGCTCGTCATTTCAAAATTCAACAACTGAAGACATTAATTTTAAAACCCGTCTTACCTGGAAAATTCAATGTTGGGAAATTGCGAAAAACCTCTGACTGCATCCGTTGATTTCCATAGTAATTCAAGATTTTAGAATGCCAGAAATACACGATAAAACTAGTTTTTTTGCAGATTGAAGTGTGTTTTTGATTTAGATTCATCAATACACTGTTAAAAATTTTACCTTGAAATTACAGAGAATATACGGGTAATCCATTATCTTAATCCATTACATGTACATTTAAGTCTTATTATAATAAAAGCACAGATATTAGAAAAACCAAGATTCTGTTAAATAAAAGAGAAATTAGTCAGTAAAATTAGTCACGACTGACGATAATAAACAGTATAGTGCATAGCAATATATAGTTTCATTTAAGCCAATTTAACTCAAATCGATGAGTATTGATAAAAATATACGAAGGAAGAAAAGAGAATTTTGCTATACAGATAAACTCTTTTCGGTCAAATTTTCGGCAGCGTTTTCACCAAAAAAGAATGTTTGGCGAAACTCAAATTTTGAATCGAAGACGAAAACGAAACCAAATTTTTGGTCAATCTTTTCTTTTTAAAAACGTTAAAGATTTATTAATAATTCTATTTAAACTTGAAAGAACTTACACATGATATTGTAACTATTATCCTTTTATGTTTAAGAATTATTCGAATTCATTTCTTGTTAAATTATTTGTTTTGAAATTTTATAGTTCTACTCCTTATTTTGTATGTTACATATTGTGAAAGAAACATTATTTTTAAATTTTGTATGTTATCAAATTAATTTAAGAAAAAAAATATGCATTGTAATCTATAATTCAAAAGTCTTGAAATTAAATGATTTCTTTGTTCTAATCTGTATTATACATGCGTGTAATTAAAAAAAAATGTTGGTATTAATTAAAAAATAACAAAAAGTTTAATTGCATAATAACTATTAAATTATTAATATTCATAGTAGTATTTAAATATATTTAAATAATAAATTGATCTCAATACTAATTTAGAAAAATAATTTTCCTAATACAGTTTTTTTTTAATCCTATATATTTTTATATGTTTCCAATTTTTGATGTGGAATGGGCGAGTGTAAATATTAAAAGAGATTGATAAAATTTTTGTGTGTTATAACTGTCAAATTCTGTAACATTTTCATTGTATACCAGTAAAAATTTTGAATAATTTCATCAATACATATACATATATTTATTTTTTTCTTTTTACCAAAAATGTTTTTTTTCTGTTCTTCAATATCAGAGAGACGCGACTAAATATTGAATAATATTGAAAAAAGTTTTTGTCAGTTCTAATTGTTCTTTCACACAACTTTTGCGTACTATGTCAAAATCCATTTCGAAAAAAAAGCTAATTTCCACCCATCCTTTGTCAAATTAGATCCTGTATGTTAATCATTAAGCACTATTTTATGCAATCACGTGCCTTTGAACTGTTATGCATGTGATTTTTTTAGAATAAAAAGTACAATGTTCGGGTAAGTATATCTTTCATAAACTACTCATTTCCTACAATTATGCTACAACATCTTAATTGCAGCAAGGATCATCCTTTTAGCGAGCGTAATTTTGAACTACGAAATGTTTCTTGTGATTAATTTGTTTATAGTATCCACTTTCCATTTAAGACGTGGTTACACTTGGTACTGAAAAAGATCCGGATGATAATGTTAAGTCTATGAGGGAGTTCTTTTCAAATATCTCGCTAAAATTTTAACATTTTTACATGATTTCTTTTCCATAGGATATCTGAGGATGATTTACAATCGGGCTAGTTTTACATTTCGATTTTGGTTATATATTTTTTATATTATGAGGATTTCTATTCCAGAACCGGTTCTAATCGGTTTCGAAAGTTAAAGTAATTTTTAAAAAATCTGGAACCAAAATTGAAAAAGTAATAAAAAGAATATTGCCCAGCATATGCAGCTATGCATACTATTTGTGCATTACAGTCTTATATTTTCAAGGATTAATTCCGTTCAAAAACAAATTAAAGCGGGGGACAGCTTCCTCAATTTCCCCGTTTTATACTTAATCATTGAATTCCTTAAAGTAATCAGAGATATGCTTTATCATATAAAAAATCTATATCCAAATTCAGAGCAAATTGGAAAACATCAATTAAGAGGAGGGAAATGAGCCCTCTATTCCCCCTTTTTATCCTTATCCAATGAACACCCAATACTAATCACGGGGGTGCCTCATCAGAATGATCCTATATCTAAATTTTCAACGAAAACTGATACATGAAAAACCTGCATGAAAAAACCATTTATATGAATTAAGGGGGAGGGGCATTAGCCCCCGTTCCCCCTCTTATACATATCGAATGAACTCCAAAGACTAATCAGGGAAGTGCTTTATCAGAATATTCCTATATCCAAAATTTCAAGTGAGACTGGTATTTTTATCATGAGTTATCGTGTTACGCACATACGCACATACAGAACGGATGAGCACATAAGCTCCCAAGCTTTAATAGCCTGTGAGCTAAAAACTAGCCCGGTTGTAGATCGTCTTCAGCTATCTTATGAAAAAAAAATCATATATAACTATTAAAATTTGACCGAAATATTTGAAAAGTACGCCTGTATGGACTTAACATTATCATCCGGGTCTTTTTCAGTGTGGGACCTTAAACTGTATTGTTCATTGAATTAATCATGTTTGATGCCAACATTGAGTCAAGTTCCGATTATGGTAAATAATTAATCTGTTTTTTTTTTCTTTATTTACATAGTAAAAAAGGCAATTTTACAGAGATTATACTGGCAATCGTGACGCTAGTAGAATCCAAGTTTTTTTTTATAGGAAAATCATCCGTAAGTTCCAGAAAATGTTTTCATTAAAAATCGGGAATTGTCTGGCGTCCCGATTACCAGTGCCCTGTAAAATTATCCGTTTTTTTAACAGTGTAGACTTTCTGTTTGCTGCTTCCTAATTAGAATTATTTTAATGAATGTTTATGCTCTTTGAAATACATTTGCTAGACAGCTATTAAAATAAAAGGGGGAAATAGAGATATGTTAGGTTGCAAAGTATAGGTGCAGATTCCCAAAATTTTTAAGGGGCCAATGGCTTTTAAAACCAAATATTCCAGTTGCCACCAGGGCTTAATTTCTAAGAAAAATTAAGAAACAACGCGAATTTCGTCGAAAGATCACAGAAGAAAAAATAATTTTATCAAAAAAATCGCAAAAGAATGCTGCAACTTTCGTCAAAAAATCGCTGAAAAGTGCAATTATTGTCAAATGATAGTGAAAAAAGCGCAATTCTGGTTAGAGGATCGCAAAAAAATACGCAATTTTTGTCAGAGGATAGTGAAAATGACGTGTGATTCTCGTCACAGGATTGCGGGAAAATGCGATTTTCGTTAAATGATTGCGAGAACAAACGTAAAATTCGCGAAAGAGTGACGACTTAGACGCCAAAAATTAGTCGCTAGGTCAAAAAATTCAGGCGACCGTGAATCTGCGTCTAAATTGCAAGATTGTAAAAGTGTAAAAGTAAATACCTTTTTTTATACACATGAATTTCCATTATACATACAGATACGTGAATTTTCATTTAAACTTACGCAGTTAGTTAATTGGAAACGTCTGACAAATGTATTGGCGAAATTTCAAACAGGATGGATTAATTGACCTGAATAGATACATTTCATCATTTATAATTTAACATTAAAATCAATTATCCAAATGCGCCTTTTATTTTTAAAGGGATAAAAAAAAAAAAATGAAACATAATTTGAAATTTGTCTGAATATCCACAAACAAGAACGGAAAATAGAACATCGCGTTTAGATTATTAAACACTTTCTCACACTTCCAGGATAAGTTAACAAAGCTTATCCGTTTAAAACTTTAGAACGTAGTGTTGCCAATTGGAAACAAATTAAATTTTCTCTTTTTATCATTTATTTACCGTTGCCTTTTAATTACTTTATACTTTAAGTATTCATTTTGACCCTATATTTAGGTTTAATTCATTAAAAATACCATAGGTGATAATATTTGTTACAAATAAAAAGGAAATTTTGAACGCTTCCATTTTCAGAGCCATAAACGAATTTCTCAAAAAAAAAAAAAAAAAAAAAAAAAAAAAAAAGCTTTAAATGCAAAATTTTATTTAAAAAATCTTTTTTTTTTAAAGAATATGTTTTTAGAAGTAATTTTAAATAATTTTCACTAAGTTTTTTGCAGCAAATATTGCATGCATGCGATTAACGCATGGTGTTGCACTTTGGCAACTATTTAAAAAAAAATCCAAAATGCTGAAAAATATTTAGATTTTTTTTTCAGTTTTTTTAAAAATGTATGTTTATTAAGGAATCAAAAATATTTTTAAAGGAAAAATAAAAAAAATCATGCACTACAGGGACTCTATCCAAGACGCTCTATCCAAGAACTAACGCAAGGAATTTCATATATTCAGGTAATTCTTGATATAAATTAGTGCTGATTACTTTTCGGTGAATCACTTAAAAGGTTGCGCGGCTATGCAGTCTTTTACACAATTTCCGCAATAGTGTCCCAACTACTAATGATTGGATTTCCATAAAATTTTATATTTAGTCTTTGATATAGTTTGAATCCGGTTACTTTTTGTTGTATATCGCCCCATTGATGGTGCTGTTATACTGCATTATTCGTGATTATTCCAATAGCTGTATCTCAAGAACTAATGCACGAAATTTCATCAAACTTCAGATTCAGTTAGACGGTGATATAAATTAGTATGTTTTAGATTTTGGTGTCAATTGGTGGAAGGTGGCATTGCTATGTTCCATTTTTCCGTTTCTCCGCAATTGCTGTATCTTAAGAACTAATATATGAATTTTCATAAAATTTCAGGTTTAGTTAGTCCCTGATATAAATTAGTATTTTTTAGTTTGCAGTGTAAATCGCCCAACAAGTGGCGATACTATGCAGAATTTTTTACGATTTCCGCAATAGCTGCATTCCATGAATGATGTATGAGATAGAAGAAAGTTTTGGGATTATCACAGCAGGATAGTTAAATTTAGTATTCTCCAACAACATATTTCACATTCATTTGTAAGCTTAGGCGACTGTTAAACTGAAAATTTTACCAAAAGACAAAAATGTTTTAAGCGTAAAATATTTTTTTATGCAAAAAAAAAAAAAAAAAAAAAAAAAAAAAAAAAAGAATTAATTACAAATCTAAAAAACAACAACAACAAAAAATTTATATTATGTGATTTAAATTATAAAGATAAGAAGATTTGATGATAACAATGCCATACATTTTCAAATGCGAAAAATGAGAAAAAATACCCCAATTCAGCAGTTATTTTTAATGCTATGTTTTTAACGATAGGTTAGAATCTGTGCATCAGTATTTTTACAGTAACCTTTTCTGCTTTTTATATTCTCACGTCAAGATTATCATGCATTACACTGCACTGAAAAAAGTCGGTTCTAAAAACTGAATAAAAAGTACTCAGCTTCAAGTATGCCAGATACTCAAAATAGTTCCGAACCAAATGCACTCAAATTTGAGAAACACATGTACTCATTTTTGATTCTATCGGTATGTTCAAATATGAATCATTATGTACTGTTTTTCCTGAATTTACAAATCAAAAAGAAAATGTTCTGACATTTATTTCCAGCTCAAAATTATTAACAAGAAATGTTTCATTGATTATTTATTAAGAAAAATAGTAACATTATTGTCAAAATATTCAAATAGGACATTTTTTATTATAACAGCATTATATCAATGCATTTTTAATTAAAAAAATACTGTACATAATTCAATATTTACATGAATAAGCATCTTTTCTACCCCTTTGAATGAAATAAACCATTATAGAGTACATAATTATAATTTTATTTGTGTTTGATAACATGTGATGTTTCAAAATTGAGAAAGTTTAGTGTTATTTTTGATCCAAACATATTTAAATCGATATGAGTATATCAATGTACTCATTTTTGAGTACTTCATTTTTTTTTCAGTGTCCAGCTGATTTTTTAAATAATAATATTTGTAGGCCTAAATTTTAGATATCATTGACTATATTTTGTAAACTATTAATAATATTAAGACATTAAAAATTATGAAGATCGAAAAAATGATTTTCGTAAGTAATTAAAATTCATCTTGGAATAGGTTATGTAAACTACTAATAATATTAAGAACATTTAAAATTATAAAAAAAATGAAAAATTTCTCTTAAGTAATTAAAACTTCTTAAATATATAAATATGTATACTTAAAACTGTGCAATTCGAAAGAAAGAAAACGAAAAAGATATTTTTATTCAGAAATCAAATAATTTTGATATATTAAATATGACTTTCAACTGTTTTTAAAGTTCAAAGTCATATTTAAATGACTGAAATATAAAAGTTTCTACTGCTTAAGGATAAACGATTTTAAGTTATTACTATTTGGAAAAAATCGATTTCAGACCTTTTTTTGAGTCTCAAACCATCCAAAATTGAAGTCAAATTCTGTCTTTTCTAAAAAACTGACAAAATAAAGTCATTGTAAAGATTTCGATCAGCATATTAAACTTTTGAAAAACTTAAATGCATTTATTTATATTACGGTGTTTACAAGCATAATTTTCACTCTTCTGTAATTTAATTCATTTTAGGATAATCTAAAGTCATGAAATGGTATTTTACGTTAACCTAATCGCATGTATTCTCCTAATTTTGGTTTCAAGATAACATCTAAAAGAAGCTTTAAATGTGTGCAGTGTTGAATTCAGACACTTTTCTCAAAATGAGAATTTTTGCAGCTCTCATCAGAGGGTATGTATGTTGGGGGTATGTACGTTAGTGCACTTTTAGATCACGTCCTTAAGGCTCTTGTCCCTGGTAACGAAGACGCTCGTGAGCTAATGCTATTCCTAATTTAGATCGATATTTATCCCTAATTTATCCCTATCTTAGAGCTTATTTTCTAATAACTCGTTTGCATTTCGATATTTTTAAATATTTTTAGAAAGACTGGGCAGGTGAGGTCCTCCTCGCTCCTTTTTCAGTTTTTCGATTTTGGCTGCAGATATTTTTTATAAAGCTAGTTTCGCTTTCAAAGTCGGTCCCGAAGATGAAAGTATCATAAAAAATATCTGCAACCAAAATCGAAAAAGTAAAAAAAAGAGTGATGTGGAGAGGTACCTTATCTATCTAATGCAAAAAAAAAAAAAAAAGTGCAGACGAGTTATTAGAAAATAACCTCCCCATAGGAAAGCATTAGCTCGTGAGTATCTTCGTTCGCAGGGACAGGAGCCGTAAGTATTAAATCGTAAAACTTCTTGGAGGGGACAATTTGATGCTCTTGGCGGAATGTCTTCCCCCTTTTTTCCAGACACCTTTAATTTTCATCCGTTCCAAGAGAGCAGGAGATTTTAAGATCAATCAACGTAATTTGCTAGAGATTCCTGTCAAAAAATAATCATTATAACAATGAGAGGGCCAAACTTTGTAATCAAAGATTTTTATTATTTTAGTATATGTCGCTGGGTGGTGATAACTTAGTCTCAGATTTAACTGTTTTTATACAATGCTCTTCAGTTCTTGGGAAATAAGGGGGGAGGGGGTCTAATATTATAAGACAACTTTAATACTGACTTTGTAACTCAAGTATAATGTTGATCAGAGCTTAATTGCTAAGGCATTTTCTCTTGTCCTGCGGGATCGGATTCGATATCGGTACGTGCTACATTTGTTTTTCTCACTTATTGCTTTAAAAATATACTTGTAATTATAATTTAGTAATCTCATTGTTAGTTTAAAATTATAATATTGTATATCATTTATAATTTAAACCTTATTTACTTCTTATTTGTAGCTGAATAGTAGTATAAAACACCATAAAGCTGTTACTCTTTTAAATAACTTTTAATATGTATTTCATGTACTCTATCGATGCGATGATAATGAACAATTGTGCCAATTCGTAATTTTAAAGAAACATCATTTATTTAGCCTTAACAAAGGAAGGCAATACAATAAAAATATTACTCTGTTTTTAAAGCAACTAACAAAATTATATTAAAAATTAGCATACAAATTAAATTACAAACTATTTTTTGCATATTAATCTTTCACTGCACCGTGTGTCACATCTGGTTGATTAGTGCATAAATCTTACAAAATAAAAGAATAAGCTCATTATTTGAACATACCATATTTCCGACCGAATGAATGCATCTCTGATTCAGCTCAAAATTTCTAGCAAAACCTCCCGTAAAGCATGGTGACGCCACTGCGACGTCTTTGTGAAGTCACATTGTGACTTTGCGACCATCGATTGTCGATGTGACGTCACGTGACGTCGATGTGAAGTCACGGTGACTAAAATATGAAGTCGTTATGGCCGTTTTAGAGCTCTTTTGTGACGTTTCACAAAGTGGTCACAATGTGACAAATTTGTGAAAAATGTGTCATTTGTGACTAATTTTACATTAACATTGTGACGAAACTGTGACAAAAGCAACGATATTTCAATTGCCAGAAACATGTTTTTTAAAGTAAATAACATGTTTTGAAGACTTTTTTACAATTTTCTAAAGATTTTTAAAAAAAGTTACCTCTCAGTCACAATGTGACGTCACTGAGTGGTGGCATTTGGTCACAGATGTGATGTGACTAAAGTTACACACAGTGACGTCACTGTGACGTCACCGTGACCATGCATGCTATGAGGGCTATATCAGTCTTTGTTGTGACAGTATTTCCATAAAAAAATGAATTCTATGAAACTCCTTCCCTTCTCACTAAAAAAAGGGTTAATTGGAAAAATGTCATATTTTATTTGCCTGAAAAATAATAAAAAAATATTTGCGCTATCAAAAGTTCAGCTGTCATGTTATTTTAATAAACAAGTCGGAAATTGCACGTCAAACGTAGCAAACGAGGTGGGTTCGTACTCTAACGAAGTTTTAAAAATATTCAGATCTTGGTATAATAATATACAGTACTTCGGATACTGTATAAGTAGTACAATCTTTTGTATGTCTCTGTAAATACTATCATTTTTCTTTTATACAGGAAGTTACTTGTAGAAAACCTCAGCAAAGTATATCACTTTCATAAAATGTAAAATAGTTTAATGTAATTAAAACACGTTCGGAACAATGTTTCCCCTTATCCCATTATATAATGGAATATTTTTGTGTGGCCCTATAAATCAATAACTAATATTCTTTGCACTACAGATTATACAGAATGTATAATATTAGTATATACTTCATAGATGCATATCAATTTTATTATGTTCGAAAGAGTGTAGCATCATTAAAACACACTTAATTTTTTTTTTTTTTTTTTACATCGACTGTAATGTATTGGAATACTTTTGATTGTTCGTGTAATTGGACTATTTATCCAATTTTCATAAAATTTGAAATTATTTGACAAAATTATGTAACAATTATATATTTTAAATTTCAAACAACTCAGTTGAATAGTTCTTGCGTTATTATATACGGACGGATGTACGGACGGACCGGACTGAACTATGTCTGAAAGTACTAGGTATTTATTTAATTACGAACGCACTTAAAAAGCGTTCAAAGCCGTTTTAATTTAACCTTACACGGAAAAACAATATGACGGCAATACATAATTAATTTTCTGAGTAAGCCACTTTTCTGTTTCTGAAGGTGCCCTACATATGAATGAGATTTTAAATAAAATATGAATTACTTTGTTAAATTTAATACTTAAGATTGTAACGAGCGATACGACTCCTTGCACTAATACTTCAAGACCTTTTTATTCACATTTATTCTTTCTAACATACCTAAATCTCCAATGTCTCAAACATTTGGTAATTGTAACTCTCGAAAATTTTGCATTTAAATCATTTATCTAAAGTAATTAAAAAATCGATATTATGATAATAATAGTAATTAATTTGAACAATTAATTTTCTCATAAATATTTGAATAATTATTAATACTCTAACTATGTTAAATGTGTTTGATAATGACTTTATGGATTCATTAGTATGCTTTGATTAAATTCCGATTCTAAATACATTCTTAAAAAGAATTATTTATTACTTTTTGTAGAATGTCCATTACTGGAATGGTTTGAATTTATCTCTGGATTTTTGGGTGTTTCGATTTATATCTGTTATTGCAATAAAATTTCAATTGAGTTTGTGAAATGTGGCTTCAAGATTGCTCAAATGTTATTTATGGACTAATATAATATTTAAAAAACGGAAAGATAATATTTATAAATAAATTTATCATTAATCATTAATATAAATTATCATAAAAAATCTCATTATTGTCACGTCCTAATATATATGTGTAATGAAATAAACACGAAAAAAAAAAGTACAAACAATCCAAGCACCTATTACTTAGGAACAAAAAGCACAAAAACAGCAGAAAGGTAGAATAAATATAAAATACGGTGCTAAAAATTCTGCAACAAAAATTAATTTGGTGTTGAAATGCACTGTAATTCACATTTAAGAATATAAAAATATTTAAATACACAATTACATATAAACGGGCAGGCGGCAGCAATCACCTCATCGAGTTCGCGGCTTAAATTCCAGAATTAGTTAAAATTCGATTCGCATATTAAAACGCATTCGGTCTGCAAAGTCATATTTTTGTTGAAAACACCTGAAAATTCGATTTTAGAGTTTTATTCATAACTTTACTATTATGTTTTTCTTCTCCCAGTCCTTCGTGTTTTATACCTTTTGTGCAAATGAAAAAGAAAACAGTGATAAATTGGCGGGTCATTCGCTTAAATCGAGTTTTCAAGTGTTTTCTTCCAAGAAATTACTTGGCAGACCGATTTCACTTTAATATGCGAATCGAGTTTTAACTAATTTTGCATTTCAGTCATGAGCTCGATGAGATGATTGTCTGTGCTGCCGTCTCCAGGTCTAAGAATATATTCATAACAAACTATTTAACTTCGTGTTTAAAAAACAGATGAAATATTAAAAACGCATCATATTATTTAATTATCCTTATTAATCTTTTAATGAATCGTGAATATTTAAGTATAAGTCGGAATCCAAATTAAACCATTTAAATTATTCAGTAATGATTAAATAAATAATCAGAGATTAACTTGTCAAAATTATGGTATCTCTTACGGCGGTGAAATCAATATATTTTAGCTCAAAACGACATCTTAAGCAAATTAAGCTTTGTAAATATGTCGCAGTAAAACTCCATATTATACATACTTTTTGCTCTCTTTTAACTTATTCGAAACAAAATATGGCAAAGCGGAATGAGAATTGGTTGCGACACTGTCTCGTCACAAAGCGTCTTAAATTTCGTTTATTATTAAAGAAGCTACTACATAAAAGAGAGAATATTTATGCTGTGAGTTCCTAAGGAAATAATCGCATGTTTACATCAAAGGAACTTAAGCATCAATCTTTTATCGAAGTCGCAGACGATTTTTTTTAATATCATTTTCTATAAATTATCGTATCTGTACTAAACTTTCTATTTCCTTTGATGAAATATGTTAATGAGAAATGGCAATAACTCTAGAGATTACGCTTGCATAAAATCCCGCAGCATATGACGAGAATTTTCTCGAAGATAATTTTTAGCTGTGAATAATGCGGTTAGGGTGTAACTAAAATAATTTAAATATATAGATTAATTACAATAAATTAGTTCATTAATCAATAACTCATCACAATAGTTAGTCAAATTTAGTGCTGTTTTTAACTATGGATAATTTTCCATATTTTCAGTTACAAATGGAAAGCTACAAGTTAATGCATATAATGTAAAAAATATAATTAATATTTTAAAAGAAATAATTTTTTTTTTTTTTAATTCAAATAAAAGATCGTTTCGCTATGTAAAACACGCCATATTGTTCAATAGTCCGAATTAATCTTTTAATAAATAGTGAATATTTAAATATATGTCGCAATCTAAATTTGAAACATTTAAATTATTCAGTAATGATAAAATCAATAATCAGAGATTAACTTGTCAAAAGTATGATGTTTCTTACAGCAGGATTGAAATCAATATAATTTAGTTCAAAACGGCATCTTAAGCAAATTAAACTTTGTAAATGTGTCGCAGTAAAACTCCATATTATGCATACTTTTTGCTCTCTTTTAACTTATTCAAAACAGAATACGGCAAAGCAGAATGAGAATTGGTTGCGACACTGTCTCTTCACAAGGCATCTTAAATTTCGCTGATTTTTAAAGAAGCTACTACATAAAAGAGAGAATATTTATGCTGAGAATTCCTAAGGAAATAATCGCATGTTAACATCAAAGGAATTTAAGCATCAATCTTTTATCGAAACAGCAGACAATTTTTTTGCAATATCATTTTCTATAAATTATCGTATTAGTACAAAACTTTCTATTTCCTTTGATGAAATATGTTAATGAGAAATGGCAATAACTCTAGAGATTACGCTTGCATAAAATTCCGCAGCATATGACGGGAGTTTTCTCGAAGAGAATTTTTAGCTGTGAATAATGCGGTTAGGATATAGCTAGAATAATTTAAATATATAGATTAATTACAATAAATTAGCTCGTTAATCAATAGCTCACTATAATAGTTCGTCAGAAATTAGTGCTGTTTTTATCTATTGATAATTTACCATATCCATTTACCATAATTTACAAATTAAAAGCTACAAAAGTTAACGCACATAATGTAAAAAATATAATTAATATTTTAAAAGAAATTAAATTGTTTTTTTATTCTAATAAAAGAAAGTTTCGCTATGTGTATGTTTCCATGTGACCATACATCTATTGGCGAAGACTAGCGAAATCTACTTCATGTACAAGTCTGAAAATTTGTTTGCGTGTATTCAAAGGCAGATCCTGGTGCTGATATGAAAATTGGTGGTATTATAAAGAAATGTTTGATAGTTACGGGGGTGCAGGCAGTTTTTAAATCGAATAATTATTTTAAGATGTATTTAATATTAAAGTATGTCAAAATCATTCCATTGAAAAAGTTTTATAGCTGCAAAAGTACATAACTATAACTATGATAATTATATAACTACAAAACTATACATAATAATTTAATAGTTTTTGGATCATTTTATACATTGGAACTTCTCGGTGTACACACTGCATTTTTTTTTTTTTTTTTTTTTTTTTTGGGGGGGGGGGGGGCTGATTTTTTAAGAATTTTTTTTTATTTTAAATTAAAATTTTCAGGATTTTGAGAAATATTTTTTGCATGTTTTAGAAAAGAAAATTATTTGAAATTGTTGCCAACTATAAAAATAGCGCAAAGAATAAAAGTTCTTTTCAATTAAAAAATTATTGACACGTGATTATTATAAATAAAAAAAAACTTTCAAATTAAAATTAAATATATATTATATATTAAAAGCACTAAAATGTTAAAAATTACGGCATAAAAACTATTTTTACACGTGAATTTTAAAAGAGAAAGAAAATTGCAAAATAATGGAAGACGAAACTTTTTTACTCGTGCAATTAGAATTCACTCTCCAGATTATTATTATTATTATTATTACATAAGTAATTAAAAATATTTAAATTAAAGAAAAGTTATCTAAAATTCAAATTTTCTATAAACATGTTTCGTGTCCTAACCTATTAAAATCTCCTAAAATATCCTAAATAAAAAGTAAAAATGTATCAAGTTTTTATATCATTTTTTACTCATGCAATTATAATTCCCTCTCCATATTTCAGATTGTTATTATTATTATTGCATAAAATACTCTTTATTTATAAATAATTTAAAATATTTAAATTAAAAAAAACCCTGAATTTCCAAGTATCTATTAACGTCTTTCGTGTTTTGAGCTATTAACTTAACTTAAGGGAATTGCAATTTAAAACGTATAGCTCCAGGGTAATATTATGAACGGCCATGATTGCTTTATAATTTAGTTAAATATTGAAATGAAATTTAGAATCATTTAGCAGCTTCCTGATTTATTTTAAAGTTTTATCTCATTTATAATGAAGCCAATAATTAATTTTAAGTTACATGGAGTGGAGTGGTGCGTAACTAAGGCGTTTTTGAAAATTTGATTTTCATTTTAAATTAGAATACTTGAAACGACCGTGAATTGCATATTTCTCATTAAATATAATTTCATCTTTTTTTTTTTGTAAGATATAAATTATTGAGTATAGAGGATTATCAACCCCCAAACCCATTAACGGATTTACAGATATCCATATTACAGATATTCAGAATTTATAATATATCTGATACATATACAAATAGTAATATAGAGATAGCTGACTGTACTATTAATCTGTTAAGTACGCTCTCTTAAGAACGAGCTTTTCTAAAGCACTATTCACAGTTGACCAAATGCAGTGGGTGGAACTCGCAATGTTCCCCAGAAGCATTACGGTATTTGATTGTCTTTTGGTGAGGGGGGAATCGGCTTGTGGGGAAAATCGAGAAGCAGTTTAGTTATAATCCCGAGGCTAACAAAAAAGACAGACTACCGCGGTGCATCTCAAGTATCTTTTTTTACAGACCTCTAGAATGACGTAATGATCTATTCGTGCACCCTCATTGGTGTATTCGAGCATCACGTGACCCCAATGGTCTGTAAAAAAGATACGTGGAATGCACCGCGGTAGCCTGCCTTTCTCGTTAGCCTCGCTATAATCCATTGTGACGCTGCATGACGTCAGAATTGCTCTTCATCCATTAAGGCCCAAAAAGACCCCACAACCTCTTGTGGTTACTCATCGACTTGTTTGTTGTGACGACACGGTGTTTTTGATTTTTAATGAGTTTTGCAGGAAAGTGACGTTGTCCGGGAAAAGAGGATCTTTCCATCAAGTAGGGTTGATATGCTTATCTCCCGATTCTTTGTTCATTCCTTTTCATTCTATTATGGCCCTTCGCAAATGGGTCCTAAATAAAAGTCATACAGCACCTCTTCCAAGAATTTAGTTGACGGGGAGTGTATTTCAATGTGCACGCAGCCTTAGCACCACACCGCTAATTGCTTGCGAGTGCAGGAGAGGTACCTGGTTCAACTCCCGACGATTCCGTTGCACACTCTTTCTCGAGTTCCCAGGTGTCATCCTTAACTTCAATTATTTCTTGGTGTCTATCACTTACTTAAGCGGCGGATTATAAGAGGACACTTGACGTCAACAACTCATGCCGGATGTATTTCCTCAATAAACAAACAAACAAACAATTGACAATTGGAAGATCACTTTGGAAATTATAATATATGTAGGTTTCTTTTGGGGTTCAAAAGAAAAAAAAAAAAAAAAAGCATTACATTTAATTGAAAAACCGCAATTTGAACCTTAATTTTTAAATAGTACTGTACCTAAATTGTTTTTTCGGTTCCTAAACTGAATAAAGACTATTTTTCTGCTTTTAAAATTAGTTGTAAAGTATTTTCACTTAGAAAATCTTATCTATATAATTTCACTTATTTATAAGGTAAATTAAAGTGCAAACCAGTAATAACACTGTTACCATATATTCTAGCATTTTCTATATTGTATAATCAGATTTTAATAATATTCTTTTATTCCGCATTTCGCAACGTATGTTATCATTTAAATAATTTTTCTGTGATTCAAAATATGTACTATATATTTACAATTAATTTTCGTTTATTCTAAAAATTTTAAGTTTTGTTTATGTTGAATACTCATTATGCTAATAGTTATAATAAAAAATAATTTCTAAAATAATTAACTTTTTCATTTTTAAATTTTAATTTTACATAATAATGTATCATTTTTGCTGCATTCCTAATGGAGATTTTTTTTTAAGTTGGGGATTGAGTCATGCACGGGTCGGGTACAACCCCACCCGAACCCGCAATGTAACGAAGGTAAATTATGTTTTGATGCCACTATGAAAAATAATCTAAAATTGTATCTATAACATTATTTTTATGTTTTACTTAGAAGAATGAACAAATCTATCTTCTTTAATATTCAAATATAGTAAAATCTCTAAGCACCCCGGGCCTTGAGATCATGGAGTAGAGTGAAAATCCGATTATCCCGAAATTTGTTTTTTCGGCTTGGAATGAATCTTATTTTCTTTCTGCAAGTCGGGTTCACACTAAAAGAATTCTTTTGGGCATATATAATTTTTTTTTTACCACTGAGGTTGTTGGGAGTTTCACAAAAAGTTTGAACATAGCTATGTTTCAGATGAAAATAGATACGTATTTGAATATCGAGTACATATTCAATTTGCTGCACGATGAATAAAATGCATATAAGAAATATGATCTTAGATTATTATTTCTTTGAGAATATTTTTTTTCTTTCGAAATTAATAAAATATGTTCGTTTTTGATACAAACAAAAACAGAGGTATCATATTATTGATAGTTCATATGTACATATATATGTTATGTGTATGTGTAATGATAGGTGCGCGCTGTTCAAAGATATTAGAGTTCAAATGTATAAATTAGAAATTGAAAAAGTATCCGCTCAATAGAGGTGTTTGCCTCTCGAGAGAAAGCCATTGTGGAAGTCTTATTGGGTAAAGATTTTTAATCTGAAAAGATATTTTGGACATTCTTTTGAAATTCGGATCTACCGCGATCCCGCCCTGCTACAATCAAAACCCATCATGAGACAGTTTGGAAAGCGAAATACTGAAATTCGATCTTATCCGTAGTATAAAGTGGAAGTCGACTCGATTTGAATCTGATCGTCAGAAAAAAAAACCCTAGAACCAACCCGTTTTTGATCCTGGTCGGGTTCAAGCAAGCCGATCCGATAAAGGATTCTAAATGGTATAAAGCTAAAAAATCAATCTTTAAATATGCTTTAAAATTAGTTGTAGTTTCAAAGATTCGACTAATAATGAAATACAATGCGTAGAAAAATGTTAAATGATCCTTCTTAAAGAGGAAGGATCGTTTAGCGTTTTGCTTAGCGTTTTCCTGTCTATCACGCGGGTTTTCGTCATGACAAAATTAAACGTATCAAGAATTGGAATTGCAATTATTCAGCAGTACCAAATCATTCGTTATAATCATTATAATACCTTATAATAGTCCTTAAAGTATGTTTATGTTGATTTTAAGAAACGAAATATAAAACTAGGAAAAACAGACAGGTATGCATTTTGCACTTTTGAAACTTTATTCTGTGGTTTATATAAACTTTTAACGTGAAAATACATTTTGGACATTTTTTTTTTAAATCAGGTCAACCCAAACTCCACTCGCAAGACTAAAAAAGCCAACCCCAAACCGACCTGAACGCGAAACGACGAAAGCCGACCTGACCCATGTACATAGAACTGTAATCATACATCGGAAAAAGAGCCAAAAACCGTATTTTGAAAAAAAAAAAAAACATAAATAGAAATTAAATGAGAAAGAACGTGCAAAATAAGTGCCGGTTAACACTGGTTCAACATTAACAACAACGAATAATGGTTCAACATTATTCGTCATTAGAGAAAGTCGTCATTTTTTAAACTATGTATAAATTTAAACATATTTATACTGAATTCATTATTTAGCTATATAAAACGCTAAAGTACGTGGCGGTGAAAAAGCGTTTACTTCTCTTTTTCCGGTGGCAACGAAACGGTGGAAACGTTTTCTGTTTGTGACAATAAAGATTATAACAATTTTAACCAATTGGCTAAAATTAAGAAAATGAATAAAGTACTCGATTTGAAATTTTCAAAATAAATTTAGAAAGTTATTTGACATTCGAATACTCATTTTCTTTTAAAATCAATTTGTAATTTTTCGATTTTGACAACACAAATATACACTTAACTGTACATAAATTGCTTAAAAGGTGCACTAGAGTACTTATAAAAACTTTAAAAATACATTTAAAGTTCTCTAAAATGTTCAAAGTTCAGAACGTTTTCAACCGCAAACTAACTCGGCCTTCGTCAGTGAGAGAAACTACAAAATAACAGGTCTTACTGCTGGCGTTCTCAGGCTCGTCCGGAACAGTCCATTTTTACATCGAGGGAGGAAAGACAGGGAGTGAAGGGAACGGGACAAAATGAATAGAATAAACTGCTGAAATATATCAAAAACACAAGCTTATCTATTATTAATAAAGTTTTTCCATATTGCGTGTATATCGTAGGAAAGTGCATCATTACAAGCTATTTCTTTACTGGATATTATTTCGATGGATTCTCTAATGATAGCTTCTATGTGACTAGTAGTATGAAAGATAATTTTTGAACTATTGAAATCTATTTCTATAGGGTGCGTTTGTGCAAACCTTGAAAGTGCAGTATGGGGTTTACCCAATCTTAAATCTGCGTCATGTTCTTTCAACCTCTTTTGAAGTTTCCTTAATGTCATACCTATGTAAACATATTCTTTACTATCCGTCTTGAAAGGAATACTGTATACACCTGATTTATTAATGTCTTGAATAGGATCAATCTTTATGTTCAGCACAACTCTTAATTTGGGGAGCTTTTTCAAGGTTTGCACAAAGGCACCCTATAGAAATAGATTTCAATAGTTCAAAAATTATCTTTCATACTACTAGTCACATAGAAGCTATCATTAGAGAATCCATCGAAATAATATCCAGTAAAGAAATAGCTTGTAATGATGCACTTTCCTACGATATACACGCAATATGGAAAAACTTTATTAATAATAGATAAGCTTGTGTTTTTGATATATTTCAGCAGTTTATTCTATTCATTTTGTCCCGTTCCCTTCACTCCCTGTCTTTCCTCCCTCGATGTAAAAATGGACTGTTCCGGACGAGCCTGAGAACGCCAGCAGTAAGACCTGTTATTTTGTAGTTTCTCTCACTGACGAAGGCCGAGTTAGTTTGCGGTTGAAAACGTTCTGAACTTTGAACATTTTAGAGAACTTTAAATGTATTTTTACAGTTTTTATAAGTACTCTAGTGCACCTTTTAAGCAATTTATGTACAGTTAAGTGTATATTTGTGTTGTCAAATTAGTAAATAAGGTGAATTTTGCACTGTTTTTGTTTTTAATTCCAATTAAATTGTAATTTTTCTTCATTTTTGCAAAAATTCGATGACGATAGTACGAAAATTTGAAGAAAGAAAACAGACAAGAATCTACAATAGTATTCTTTTCAAATATTTACCAATAGGGTCATGAAACAGATGAATATGACGTCACTGGAAGAAAAAAAATTGAATATGACGTCATACAAGAAATATAACGGAAATTTTCGAATATTTGAAAAGAATACAAGGAAGAATATAAATAAATACACAAAGCAGATGAATATGGCGTCATACTTAAAATAGAAAGAACATTTTCAAATGATTATAGATAATACAAGAAACTTCAATATAAGTAAGTATAGAAAGGAGATAAATATGAAATTCTAAAATAAAAATCTTAAATAGATGTTAAGAAAAATCGGTATTTTGGGTCGGATCTGATTTGATTGATTTTTGAATAAGCAGGGCTTGTTTTCACTGATTTTAACATGGTCCGGTCTCGGGCTGAAATTTTAGTTTTGAAATAGGAGGGTCCATGCCTGTAAATTCCGGTCGGTGCAGACCTCAATGACCGGGTAATGAAGATATTAATTCGTTTTCATTTAGTATTTATTATAAAATTAGAAATAAAATTTCATTTTATAAATTAGATTTTACTCTAATAAGAATGTATTTATTAAAATACAACACATTGCTCAGTGGTGCACAAAACAGGAATTTTAATATACATTTGTACAATTAAAATAAAATAAAACTTTCAACGTTTCGCGCCGTCTTCTGCGGGCGTCTTCAGGAAAATATGATAATGGAAGGACTAGGTCATCTTGATCGAGAGATAATATTTCTAATAAATTAAAATCTAAATGAATTAAAAGTTTAAAAACGTTGATAGTTTTGTTTTATTTTAATTGTACAAATGTATATTAAAATTCTTGTTTTGTGAACCACTGAGCAATGTCTTGTATTTTAATAAATACATTCTTATTAGTTAAATTTTATGGTGCAACTGTCCTGTATATATTTAGATTTTACTCATTGAATTTATAATAGCATTTATGAAACTCTTGAATTCGCCTATTTAGCTAGCATTTACCTTTAGTTAATATATTCCATCATACACTATTAAACCTTTGGCAAATCACTCTACACATAGGTGTTGGGATCTACTGAAACAAAACCTCATTTCACAAACTAAAACTACTCTAAAATTAAGATTACACTTTCACTAATTAAGCTCTGTCTAACAGTTTTTCTGTTATAGAAAGCTGTACAAAGTAATTATTTGTTTTTAAAAAAAAATCTGGCAGTTTTATAAATTACACTTTTTACAGTACGAAATGAAAAGGCTAAGTCTTTAACTTATACAGTATTTGTGTACGGACAGACAGAGACAAGGTTTCGTCAGATAAACGAAACTCTAAAAACCATTTATTCTTGATGAAAATATTTTTTGTTAGAGAACAGACAAATATCATGCACATACTTTTTTAAATAATTCTACAACAAAATTATAATTACTTATAACTATCAGAGTAAGTCAAATTCAAATTTTTATATCTAGTTTTCTTAAAAAAGTAACAAATATTCTTAACTACTTCTGATATTAAATTTCATTATAGTTGTACAATTTTAATAAATCAGACTAGACAAGAATATCTACTTTGATTCAAAAATTTATCGATGAAGTTTTCCTTCAAAAAAATTATTTGTTTGACTTTTATGTTTAATAATGCAGTCAAAATTCGTAAATTTTTTTCAAATTAAATTAAACAACTTAAAAAATTTCTAAAAAATATATTCTTGATTAAGGATACTAGTAGCTAAAGAAATAATGTCAAACTTTGTGATTTAACCATGTGCTTGACATTTTAGTAACTATGTATATATATCGTTATCACTTTAGGAGGAGCAGAGGGGCTTGGCACATGATATCCTAAGTTATCTCTAGGGAAAAAGGGGAGTTGTCTTTTGATATCAATATCATTTTTTATTTAACCAAAATTTTCACTTTTTATTTGTAAAATGGTCTTTACACTAGAATAGCTTGTTATCTTTCTTTATCTGGTATCTAATTTTGTAAAAATACAAAGTTATTAAAATCACTAATTTATCATAAAATTATTTAATTCCAAAATATGGAATACCTCAACAATTCACATTCCTATTCTTCTTCATATATTTATGCATGTATAACCGATGTTCGAGAAACCATATGCGAAGTATGTTTGAAATGAAACTTGTGTTTAAGAATAAATAAAAGAGAAAGAGAAATAATGTTGCCTACCTGTGAATTGTTGATAAGATTTTCTATCCCCCCCCCCCCCCTCACACACATATATCATCTATGCGGAGTAAGTGAAACTAGACATTACTACTGTTAAATGCATTATATAAGAAAAAGCAGTTATAAAATACTTTTAAATAGTAACTGTTTCTTTTAAGTATTATTTCATATAAAGTTATTTGATTATAAAATGATATTTTATTGTATTCTCTTCATTTGAATGAATAAAATATGCAAAAAACTAGTGTAATCATTTTTTGTATTGCACTCCTAACAAAATAAATAAATAAAATAGACATTGATGACAATATTATGGGAGAAAGAGGGTTCCAGGGATGATAGCATATGATATCGGAATGGAAGAAGGGGGTGTCCAAAATTACTGAAAAGTTGATAACGTTACATATGCACAGCCATTTATTCTCAAATAGGTAATTTTCCTAGTATAACCCTAATACTGTTGATACTTTTTTTTTTTTTTTTTTTTTTTTTTTTTTTTTTTTTTTTATATAAAAGTACGTTCAAAAAGTGTGGTATTGCTCAGTTAAATAAATACACTGTACTACATAGTTTAAGTTTTCTGGTCACCGTAATTTTATGTATATCTAAAGTTAAGCTTTTTATTCAAGCGTTCCATAAATTTTCAGTTGAAAAATATTTCTTATCTAATATATATGAATGAGAAAAAAGAATAGAGATATGAAATTCTATCTTTAAAGAATCCATAGGAGTTCAAAATTCTGTTTGTGGGGATTCATCGTGGATAAGTCAGCAAAATATTTAAAATTCAATAAAAATAAACCCGCCCCCATCTGATTTTTATTTTATTTTTATTAGCGGCTTTCCTCTATTTTTCCATTTTTTAAAAGCAAATCAAATTGACTATAGATAAAGAAATAAAAGAGTTACATTTCAAGAAGTGTCTACGATGAAAATATAAGAAAGTATACTAAATCTTTTAACTGATATTTACTAGAATTAGCACGTTTAATAGCTTAATAGTTTTAACCTCTTCAGATCGGATGTACCCTATAGGATACACAACTTTACTTTTTTTTCATGTATAAATTGTGTTAAGAAAAGAGAAATTGGTGTGAATAGAGCTTAACAGGTAGTAGAACTAATCAAAATAGGAATTTGTTTCCTATAATGCTTTTTTAGGGAGCTACGATTTATGTAAAAAGGGCTTGCAGTAAAAAATTTACAAGTACGAAATGTACAAAAATGAAAATGTTAATAATATTACTGCGCTTTAAGATATCATTTGTAGTGTCCATTAGTGATAAAATATTTTGTGTTTTTTAATATTTTTACAATGCAAAAAGTAAAATAAAATTTAAAAAATCCTAGGAAATTGCCAAAAAATGTACTTTTTGAGTTCCCGTGTATCATCGAATTTTATGTACAAAAAATCAATTTTAATTTTTTTCGTTTTTCAATCGCTCTTAGTTATCAGCTTGTTAATATAAATCCATAACTGAAATTTAAAAAATTCTTAAAGAAACCCATGGGGATTAAAGAGGTTAAATAAAGATTGTAGTACAATATATATACAGGGTGAGTCATAAATATCGAAACAATAGGCTATCTCCTTAAATATTGCCCCTAGACCCATACTTCCAATTGCAAAGTTTCATAAAAAAAGGTGAATTTTTTGATAAGATAAGTTGCAACTCCATGGGGGGTATATTTTAAAAAATGCGAAAATTAAATTTTTATACGGCCCCCAGAGGATAAAACATCCAATTAGAAAAATTTTCCTTATTCATTCCTGGACTGAACAAAAAAAATTTCATCTTGATATCTTCAAAACTCAGAAAGTTATGACAATTTTAATAAATCGTGAAGTTTCAAGGGATCAGACACAAATTGAAATGCGTGTAATTGAAGAAACAATGTTGCTGTAATGGGGCCAGGAAACATTTTATTTATTTATTTATAAAGTTGGAATTTTGAATATTTTGTGATGGTTAACCATATAATTTGTAAGCATTATCACATCATAAGACTTCTTAATATTTAAAAAAAAAAAAAAAAAAAAAAAAAAAAAAAAAAAAAATTGAGTAAATTAAAATTGTTATAACTCAAAATATTATTTGTCGTGTTGAATTTTTTTCTTTTGATTAAACGAAAATGTCTAATTTTCAATTTTAATTCAGCATTTTAAATACTATGTATTTAAAAAAAATAAAAGTATTTAAAATAGCAACATTAAAAAAAAGGTAATTTTTGTAAACAAATCACATTTTTAAAAGTAAATTTTCTGAGCTGAAAAGTTACCGTTACCGACGGTTATTGACGTATGTCAGTTTAAAAATGAGAAATACTGAAATACAAACAATTTGATGCAGTAAAGTGCATTTAGTTTTAAGATGGGCAAAGATGGGCTCCTAACGTTTAAATGCTGTATAGTTTCGATTTCAAATTTTGTTTAAGTTTTGCCATTTTCACCTTCTTTAATTACTGTTTAAATGCGTCAGTTGATTTAAACTTTATTTTTTTATCACGTCGATTTCAAATTTTTTCATTGTGCTGTGACTCACAGACAGACATTTCATAAAAACATGTTTTTCGGTATCTTTGAGCCCTAAACCGTGTGAATCCATCGAAAACCGGAATTCAAAATTTTCATGAATCCAATACTTTCTTCTTGTAAAAATAGAAGAAAGCAAAAAATAGCTTTAAAACCTTCATAAATTTTGAAACTGAATACAGTAAAACCTCTAAATAACGGACAAATCAGGAACGCAGAAATTGTCCGCTATTCGGAGGTGTCCGCTATTGGGAAAAACAAAGATATTCAAAAAGTGCTAAGAAACGTTTGACATTTTATTAATTGACTTTTATGTGTCCTAAAACCTCTTTTATATGATTAATCAGAAATTAAAATTATTTTTTAAGCAATGGGGCTAAATAAAACTGTACACACCTTCAGTCACTGTTCATTACATGCTTATGAAAAAACCCTGTTACAAAAGTTAACTTTTGCTTGCGATTACATGTAATTTGTTTTCCAAAGTGACATTATTGGACATTATAGAGTTCCGGTCGGGGAGGGGGATTGCACTTTTTGCTGTTAAAAGCATAAAATCTCAATTTTCCGAGGGGATATTTCAATGCTCTGGAAGATTTCCCTCCTTGGCAACCCCTTCAATTCAACTCTGAACGTGAGGGGGGGGGGGGATTTTCCCCAGCTCATTTATCACAAAATTCCTTGATAAATTTAGAGGCCTGTTTACTTTTTTTTATTTTTTTGTCCTTAAAAAAATACTTTTTCATCCTTTATCGCCTTAAATAGTGTCCACTATTTGGAATGTTCGTTATTTAGAGGTTAAACAAGCACAAATTTAGGTTTTCAGAATGGGGATTGGACAATAGTCCGTTAAACAGAGGTGTCTGCTATTCGGGAGTGTCCGTTCTAGCGGTTTAACTGTAGTATAAAGTAGATTTTTTAAAATATTTCTATGTAATTTATTAAAATATATTTCCATTGATTCCGCTAATAGAAGAGTCATTTTCGCTATCACTATATTTACTAAACTTATTGCCTGCGCCAATAAGTTTTTAAGACACTTTTGATGAGAGTTTAATTAATATTACTTAATTTGATAACACTTTTAATGAATGTTTAATAATGGTCCGTTTTAATGGTCCGTTCAATGAGTCGTGCCAGTTACGAAGGTGGCTGCATGGTCGAAATATTGCAGACATCTAGTATATTTATCGAAGTTTAAAGCACAAACCTATACGCTTTTATTTTATATCTAAAAGTTTAAGTGTTGTCTTGGATCGACATTTAACAATACGTAAATTTATGGTCGATCCCTTAATTGTACTTCAAATGAACTGATTTTGCTGCTCTCAGAGGCATGCTTAAGTGGTGTAAGTCAGGAATTTTGGAAAATTTTGGATATTAATATCTTTCAGGGATTTGCAGATATCGAGATGAAATTTTTTTTGTTCAATTCAGGAAGGGATAAAGAAATTTTTTCTAATTGGAAGTTTTATTCTCTGGGGGCCGTATAAAAATTTAATTTTCGTATTTTTTAAAACAGACCCCCCATGGAGTTGCAACTTATCTTATCAAAAAATTCATCTTTTTTTATGAATTTTTGCAATTGGAAGTATGGGTCTAGGAGCAATATTTAAGGAGATAGCCTATTGTTTCGATATTTATGACTCACCCTGTATATACAAATAGAGGGAAATTGCTGGCTGTTCTAGTGTTAGTACATGAACAAAATAAGAGTTAGAATCTCTTTTAATAATGAATTGTATGAGTTACCCGACTTGTATTATAAGTAGAAAATGACTTTGCAAATATATCGGCAAAACCATTCATTTAATGAGAAAAGCAAACTTTATATAACTGACCACAGCAATAAATAACGAATAATTACCTTCTTCTTTCAGTTTTATTTTGCATCAATGTTGATAATTAAAGCGTTATGGACATTATAGTAAATATATGATTTGAACTATTGGTGTTTTAATTTACATTTAAAAAACAGTATATTTTTTATCATATAATAATTTACAAGTTGGGAGTCTAAGATGTTATAATAGTATGTTCAATTTCAAATTCTTAATCATGATTTGTACCCCGCCCTAGCAACAAGAGGGGACCAAAGTTTTCCAGACACCTTAGAATTTTCATGAAGTTTGGCGCCACTTTTTTTATTAGAAAATTTTCATTTAATATTTAAATAACAGAATTCCAAATCACCAGGTAAAAATTGGAAGTTTTGTGATAATTTACTGAATTTAAATAAAAAAATAACTTAAAAAATTCTTGTACGCAACTAATGAGTGGGAGTTGAAACAGGGGAGAATATTTGCAGTTCTCAGAAATTTTAAATTTAATTGCAGTTTTTCCCCTCTTTTAATGTTAACAAATAAAATAATTTTTTTTCTGGTAATAGTTTAAGCAGACTTTACATAAAGTAAACTGAAAACTTGGATTTTTTAGTCACTGAGACTAAATTTTAATTCTGTTTTTCTTTTTGCATCCGGACTTTAAAGAAATATCTTAAATGAAAATGTTTAGTCGCAAAAAAGGAGGAGAGGGAGGATAGAAGGTATACGCTATAGACAGAAGGTATGCACCAGAGAGTATACATTATAATTGCAGTGGGTGTACAGAGTTACCTAGAAGGTATACGGTGTACACCATCGTCACTACATCCTCACTTAAATGGAATTAAAACGGTGGGGGGGGGGGGACGTAAATACTGATGAAACAAAATAAACTGTTTCAAGATGGCTAAAACTTATTTTTGGATATTTAATCTGTACTTTTTGTTGTATTTTTGAATTGCTTTTTTTATTGTTGTTGTTGATATGTTTAAAATTTTTCCTTTTATGGGGATTCTCATTAAAAAAATCATTACTTTAGTCCATTTCATATTTATATTTCCAATAGAAAAATAATAGCCACAACCCTGACAGCTGAATATAAACAGGTCTGATTCAAATTTTGTCACCTTTTACCTTCACTCCGCTACATACTGTGCATTTCATTCTGAAGATTCCCAGATTTGTATCTATACGGTATCAAGTTCTGTAGCAAAATTTAATCTCCGTTGTTGATCACACGCATTGTTTTGCAAGAATAAGGATTCCTATTATTCATCTATTCTCTTATCCATCATATCAACGATCGATCGATCGATACGATACGATGATTTTGTCTTTTTTGATTTTTCACAATTGATTTTTATGTGTTTTTCATCGGTGAATCTGAAAATGACCTTCATTTTCAACCACTATGTCGGTTTTTGTGCAAATCTTACATTTAAAAGTTTAAAAATACGAAAATCTGTAAAAGAAATATGTCACAGCCTTACCAAATAAATGCTGCACATGAACGCTTTACTGCATTTAATGCAAATGAATGCTTTACTGCACAACTTTTTCTATTTTTATGAATAAATAAATAAATATATCGGTCTAATTACAAAAAAAAAAAGTTAAATTTCAAAATTTCAGTTAAAGTTTGATATTTTACGGTGCGTGCCGCCGTATTATGCTATATTTTGCAACTAAATGAACTTAAATCAATTAATTTTACTTGCTTAACATTCTGCAATTTCTTTATATTAATACTTTTAAGTATTCAGTAAAATTAATGAAAATAAATCTCACCTTTATAGCTTTTTCCCTTTTTTGTTGCTATTTTTGTTTCCGAAGAACAAATTCTAATTTTTTGTTTGATGCAGCCATCTGACATGGGCAAAATAAGTGTTATTTCATTTTTAGGTGCGTTCGTAATTATGTAAATACGTAGCACCTATTGTTGTCGTTCAGTCCGTCCGTCTGTCTGTCCGTCCGCATATAACAACGCAAAAACTACCCAACTGAATCGTTTGAAATTTAAAATACATAATTATTACATAATTTTCTCGAGTCATTTCAAATTTTATGAAAACCGGATGCATAGATCAATTACAGGGACAATCAAAAGGATTCCGTTACATTACGGTCAATGGGGAAAAAATTTCAAATGCATTTTAATCGTTTGAAATTTTAAATACGTAATTATTACATAATTTCGCCGAGTTATTTCAAATTTTATCAAAATTGGATGCATAGTTCAATTACAGGGACAATAAAAAGTATTGCGTTACATTACGATTAATGAAGAAAATGTTTCAAATGCATTTTAATGGTGTTACACTCATTGGAACGTAATAAAATTGATATGCATCTATAAAGTACATATTATAATATACATTTTGCATAATCTATGGTGCAAAGAATATTTGTTATTGATTTACAAGGCCACACAAAAGTATTCCATTGCAAAATGGTATAGGGAGAACATTGTTTGGTGCGCATTTTAATTGTAATTATTTACAGTTTTATGAGATTGATATATGAGAGTGATATTTTTAAAACTTCTTTATCGTACGAACGCACCTCATTTGCTACGCTTCACGTGAAATTTCCAACTTGTTTGGTTTGTTCCTGATCAGGGATAGTGATCATGTTGGTCAAATTCATGGTACATAATGAAAATTATAATATTTTTACGTATGTGGTAGACATGGTACGTGGCGCAGTAAAGGATTAAGTGTATTTGTAACAAATTTTCATCCTTAGCAATCGCGAAAATCAAATAGGACATAGATAACACCGTAAAGAAAATAAAAGGCAGAGCATGAATGATTCAAAGAAATTTCTATACGTGGAATAAAATTGTAAGTATTTTAAGTGCAAAGTGTTTTACACGTTTAGCAGTATCAAGGCATAGTATAAGCCAAAAAATGAATAAATTATTATGAAAAAAAAAAGTTTTACATAATATTTTATAGTATCCAATTTTTGCAATATTTCGACTTTTTAAAAATCTTTAAATTTAGTATATGTGAAAAAAAACCTGACTTGATAGTAAAGAAGCAAGAAAAATCATGCTTTAAGCATAGATTATGAAACATTTTTCAATACTTTCTGAAATCTTTAACAAAACTTCGTTATTTAGAAAAATAAGGTGTTACTGTTCACAACCAATATGTATTTCAATACTTTTGAACAGCTCTTTATTTTATTTGTAGGTCGATATGTATACTATATAATGGAAAAAATTAATTTATCAAGAAAACGCATAACAGGTAAAGATTTTTCTTTCAGCATTTTATACCAATAGTTAAAAACATACTTGAGTACTTTTGTTCAGCGCTGTAGTTTATCTAGTAACTTTATTACACGCCAGTATTTAATTAAAATTTACTTAAAATTAAATCACATTTAAAGCTACGGAAATCACATTTCCATAAATTACTATCTAAAGACGGCCATGTATCCAATTCTTTGCGTGGCCCTGTATATCATTTTATCTACATTCTACAAACATTTCTTAGTAAAAGAGATGCGGTTAAGTGTAAAAATGCATAACTCATTTGGAAATCACTTTGAAATAATTCACGCTCACACTCTATAACATTTGCGAACTCTTTTGTATAGCTATGTATATCAACTATAGCATTTTTACACACCATAAAATAAATAATACAGTGAAACATAAATATAAATAACAATGATGCACTAATTTTTATGATCATTATAATTATATAAATGTATTGAAACTTAAAAGTGCATATCATAATTAAAAATGCATTCCGCGCCATCATCGTGAATATACAGTACTTCGGATAGAATATACTATTTGAAATCTTTTGTGCCTCATTGTAAATATTATGCATTTCATATTATACATAAAATGACTTATATTAAACCTCAGTGACATATATGAATTTCATTAAACATGTTATAGTTCAATATAATTGAAATAAGCCTCAAACCCTATATTATTATGCAATGGAATACTTTTGTGTGCCCCAGTTAATGGATAATAAGTATTCTTTGCACCGCATATTTTAAAGAATGCTCATTTTAGTCCACTTTGTAAATCCATATCACTTTTATTACAATTGAAATGTACAATTGTAACAAACTTTAAAATTTATTTGAATCAATTTTCCTCATGGGGGAAATCTCTCGTATAGGGGTAATAACGAAATGCCTTAATGGGGAAATAACTTTGCCGCAATATCGAAATATGTATTCCAATAAACTGTCCTTGTAAATGAACTAATTATGCTAGAAACTTAATTTGAAATAGGGTTCGTGCTATGTTAATCAAAAATAACTTCCAAAAATTTCATTGCAATCCGAGTATAATTACGGGATTTATTTGCGGCCAGACGGCAAGACAAACCGCGGTCAAAAACACTTTTCAATTTTGTTGGAAAGTGTTAAAAATGCAAGTCATTTTCAAATTAGCTTTACAAAATACATAAGAATCAATTACTAAAAACTAAAAGACATGGCATAACCCAAATTTTGCATGCTACCCCAGTAGCCAAACAATATTGGGACAATATTGGCTACATCTTGGAGCAATATTGGCACATTGGCGCAATACTGGCATGAAATATTGCTTCTATATTAGGGTGTTTACATTTTGCCCTTATTCAGCCAATATTTGCAGCTAATATTATGCCAATATTGGGGTTTCATTGGAAATATTGCCAATAAAACGCCAATATTGGTTAAATATTGGAATTTCATTGGAAATATTTCCGATGTAACGCCAACATTTGTACTATATTGGCATTTTATTGGCAATATTTCCAACGAAACCCCAATATTGGCATAATATTGACTGCAAATATTGGCTAAATAAGAGTAAAATGTAAACATCCCAATATCGGGGCAATATTGGCGTTTTATTTGCAATATTACCAATAAATGAAATATTGGCGCAATGATGGACCAATATTGGTTTGCTACTAGGGTAGTGTATGTCCGTTTTATTGTACCAACCTGTTTTACTGAGCCAAACCTCTACTGAAAATTAAAATTAATCTGAAATTTATTATTATTATTATTATTATTATTATTATTATTATTATTATTATTATTATTATTTTATTTTATTTTGCAAGAAAGTCTTCTGATGCTGAGAGAGAAGACAGAATTATTTTCTTTATTCAACTAATGTTATTAACAACTAACTAACATAAACTAATATTATTATTAATATTATTATATTGTTTTACTTGTGTTGTTTTATAGTGCTCTAAATTGTGTGGTGTTTAGAATGTGTTGTTAATTTGGGGTCAAAGTGTGCAACACAACACTATTTTAAGAAACTATTTTCATCTGAATTATTTATAACACTTATTCACCACAGTTAATTACATTATTTTTAGAATTCATATCTAGATAGCAACACTTTTACAACATATTAAGAACACATTTCTCGGTAACAAAACTTTTGCCACATATAAAGAACATAATCACAACACAAAAAAAGTTTTGCATTTGAAATTTTCTAATTCACAATACATTGATGTGTTGTTAATTTGGTGACAAAAGTGAGTTTTTTTATAGTTGAGAATTTGCCGTGTAACTTCAAACATTTTTTTTTAGCCTGTATATGCGTATCAACATTTTAAATAATCTTTTTCTATGTTATATACAACTAAACTTTTACTATATGTGTATTATCTATTATTCATTTTTACACACCAGGAAAAGCAGCGAAGTAAAAAGAAGTTTTTTATTTGAAATAAAGAAAAATTATAGCAGCAATTAAAAATAATAATAATAATTTTCAAAACTTTTTTCTCAACTACTTTGTCTATTTGAAACCTCAAACTCTTTTAATCTAAGTTTAACGAAGTTCGAAATATTAATTTTCTTTAATGAATTTCCAAATGCGATAGCCATGTCAGGAGGACGATACATAAAAATGTTTGCAAGTCGTT
Source organism: Maratus speculifer (assembly GCA_964019185.1). Lineage (NCBI taxonomy): Eukaryota > Metazoa > Arthropoda > Arachnida > Araneae > Salticidae > Maratus > Maratus speculifer. Next base: position 351,554,708 of record OZ025294.1, read on the forward strand.
CATCTTCTATTTTCTGGACAAGTTTGATTGATCAAGAGATGTTTATGTTAGGCAGACTTTGGAGGCATCTTTTAAAGAACGACATCTTGGCCTTCAATTATGCAGCTGTCACTTTCATAAAAAATTAAATTGTGTACAAGTAATTCTACTAAGATAATTTACCCTTTATTTAGATATTTATTTATTTATTACTTTCTTCTATCTTTACAAGTATGAAGTATTGGATTCGTGAAAATTTTTCAAATTCTGGTTTTCGACGGATTTACATGTATTAGGGATCAGAGAACCCCAAAAATGTGTTTTTACAAAATGTCTGTCTGGCACTTTTTGAATCTGTATGCGACAAAAAATTTGTGGGCGCTCTATCTAAAGAATTAATGCACAGAATTTCACAAAATTTTAAATTCTGTTAGACCTTGATATAAGTCGGAGCTGATTAGTTTTTGGTACATATCACTCAACAGATGGCACTGCCATGGTGCATTATTGAGGTAACTCAATAAGTCTATCCCAAGAACTAATGCGCGAAATTTTCTAACACTTCAGTTTCAGTTAGTCCATGATAAAGCTGTTAGGTATTTGATGCAAATCGCCCTACAGTTGGTGCTGCTATGCTGCATTTTTCACGATTTCGCTATAAATTTATTTCAATAACTTATGTATGCATTTAATCAAACTTCAGATTCTGTTAGTACCTGATAAAAAATAATCTTGATTAGTTTTTTGTGTACATCACGCAACAGGTGGTGCTGTTATGCAGAATTTATTACTTATTTTATTTATTTATTTATTTTTAGGATTTTGCAAAAGCTCTATCTCAAAAAGTAATATTGGGATTTTCATGAAATTTCAGGTTAAGTTATAAGTTGACATAAGTTGTTGCTGACGAGATTTTGGTTTAAACCACGTAACCGATGGCGCTGTTATTCTGCATTTATCGGGAAGTATTAACATGCATAAGATAAAAGAAAGTTTCGGAATTGCCACATCTGACTAGTTTACCTTGTATATGTGTTCAACATTTTAAATAATCTTTTTCTGTGTTGTCTACAATTACACTTTTTCTATATATATATTATCTATTATTCATTTTTACACAACAGAAAAAGAAGTGAAATAAAAAAAATCTTTTCTAGCAATTAAAAAAAATATGTATTTTGAAAACTTTTTTCTAAATTACCTTGACTATTTGAAACTTCAAACTCTTTTAATCTAAGTTTAACGAAGTTCGAAGTATTAATTTTCTTTAATGAATTTCCAAATGCGGTAGCCATGTCAGGAGGACGATACCTAAAAATGTTTGCAAGTCGTTCATCTTCTACTTTTTGGACAAGTTTGATTGGTCAAGAGATGTTTATGCTGAGCAGACTTTGGAGGCATCTTTTGAAGAATGAAATCTAGACCTTAAGTTATGCAGTTGTCACTTTCATAAAAAAATAAATTGTGTACAAGTAATTTTATTAAGACAATTTACTCTTTATTTAGGTATTTATTTATTTATTACTTTATTCTATCTTTATAAGAAGAAAGTATTGGATTTGTAAAAAATTTTCGAATTCTGGTTTTCGACGGATTTACATGTTTTAGAGGCAGAGAATCCAAAAAATATGGTTTTACAAAAATGTCTGCCTGTGGGTCTGTCTGTCTGTCTCTATGAGTCTGTATGTGTAAAAAATTTTGTGGATGCTTTACTTCAAGAATTAATTCACAGGATTTTAAAAAATGTCAGATTCTGTTAGACCTTGCTATAAACTGAAGCTGATTAGTTTTTGGTGTACATCGCCTAACAGGTAGCAGCGTAACAGGTAGCAGCATAGCAGCTCTATAGAGCTGCTATGCTGCTCTTTTTCACGATTTCTGCAATAGCTATATTTCAAGAACTAATAGGCGAATTTTCATAAAACTTCAAATTCCGTTAATCCTGGATATAATATGATTCAGATTTTTATGTAAATTGCCCGTCAGCTGATGCTGCTATGCGGTACGACTTATGATTATCGCAATAGCTCTATCTCAAGAACTAGAGCACGAATTTTCATCAAATTTCAGATTCAGTTAATCCCTGAAATAAATTAGTATCAATGATAATCAGTTGATGAAATAATCAGTTTTTTACGCTACATATGGCGCTTTTATTCAGAATGTTTTGCGATTTTTGCAATGATTCTATTGAAAAAACTAGCACGCGCAAGGAATTTCATCAAACTTCAGATTCTGTTATAGTTTAACATAAGTTGTTGCTGATTAAATTTTGATGTAAATCACCCTATGGCTATTCCATATTTTTATAGTATTAACATGTACAAAATAAAAGAAAGTTTTGGAATTGCCACATCGAACTAGTTTTTAAAATATATTTGTGATATATGCTTCCAACTGGTAATATTGTTTGTGAACTATAAGTTTCTCTTAGCATTAACATTGCTCTTTACAAAAGTTACTTGAACTATTAAAATATTATTTTTTCCCCTTACATATCAGTCCAGACATAAGCCACTCAATATCACGAGTAATTTTCCTTTATTACTGGCGAGTAAATTTTATGCATATATTATGCATGTAGTATGTATATTTATGTATGTATTATGTATGTAAGTTCACTTATAACTTCATACAGTATTTTCAATTTCAATTCAATATTTTATTCGGTGACATTTCTGAAAAATTTTCCGTTACACTTTACTTTTTGGGTAATGTGATCTTTTCAGTTTAAAATTCCTTTTATCAAAAATTTTTGCTATTATTTGTTTGTTTTTTAATTTAAATATATTAAATTCCTTTTTAATAATATAACCGTAAATTTTAGATGTTTTGAAATTGCTAATATGCTGCTTTAAATTTCAATTTTAAAATTGCAGTTACAATAAGATCAAAGATATCTGTCATTTAAAATATCCTTTTAAAAGCTAAATGCTATTACCTAACAAGAAAAATAAATATAGCAAGCAATTTTACATATTTCATATAATATTTTGAACAGTCAACATCTTGCATGAAAGTTTAATTAGAAAATCATTTCCATAAAAATTAAATGATAAACTTCAATGATTAAAATCTAAGGATCGACCGAAACATGTTTTTAAGACCGAAAACGAAAGAGAAAATGTTAAAAAAGTAATCAATACATACATAAATATAATGATTAATTAATATATATATCTATTAATTAATTATATAATATGTATGGCTAAAGTTGAGTCTCTGTACCTCTGACCAAAACTTTTTTATTTTCATATAAAATAAAATGTAATTAATTCATCTAAGAGAGAGACTGATTTTCATATTCTAGTAATTTCATCTAATTAAGAAATGTTTTGAATGTATACGTACTTTGATTTATCTTTTATAATGATTTTTGTAAATGATTATCTGTTATACTAGAACTCTTTCAAAGAGTATTCGAAACATCTCTGTAGTTTGAAACTAACAATTATCTATCATTGTTAAGTCTGAAGATTTTAAGGAGCACATGAAAAGAGTTTTTAAAGTTTAGTCGTGTATGTATTGTTTGTTTTATAATTTGCATTCACGGCTTGAGTCAGTTATGACTGATAATTATAAAAAGTGAAGTTCATAGCTAAAGTGTATATATTGGGTTGACAACTAAGTGATTGCAGATTTTGTCAATAGATGGTAGAACATTCTTTTTGTTTTGTCAACGTGTTCAAAGTACCTAACCTACATTATTTTATTGTTGTTTGGACTTCCACATTTTATTGAACAAAAAAAAAAAAATTGTACCGATTAGTTATTTAGTTTCATTTTTCTCCGAGTTTAAAAATGAAAGAGACGATATGCATACATTTCAGACACATTTTATTGTATTATTTCCTTAAAGGTAAGATTGCATTGCAAGCACACAAAAAGTTTTTTTGTTGTATTTGGGAATAAGACGTTGAAAGAAAGGCAGCATCAGAACTAGCTTGGCAAATTTGGTTCAGGTAATTTTTCTCTGGAAATAGCGCAACGATCTAGCCGTGCATTTGAAGTTGTCATAACAAGACCATTATCGATTCAGATTGCCATAGAACATGTGACACGAAGTTTTCAGCTGTAAGTACACAAAATTTGGAGTATCTGACTTGTACAGTTTTTGGGTACAGACTCTGTCAGATATACAGACAGAGAAATGAAATGTATAGGGTTTCATCAGATGATTGAAACCCTAAAAACTTGACAGGTACTAACCAATTAGTGAAAATGTCACTACTCAATGCTATACTTTTATTACGCTTCAGAGTTCTTCTGGATATTGAAATTATAACAAACTTAAAAAAATTCTATACCAATAAATTCAAAAAAAAAAAAAAAAAAAAAAAATCAAAACATTTAATTAGTATATATAATAGAGACAAACTCCAAAAGTCAATTTTACTTCGTTCCCGAAAAACAGTAAACTTCGCAGTGATTCTGTTCGCCTCTAATGCTCTTGAATTTTACTTTTAAAAGAAAGTAACAGATTGATGGTAATAATAGATGTATATGCATTTAAAATGGCGATTCTTGAAATTTACGTTTTGCGAGATCGCCCTTAATATCCGCAACGCCTCATATTATTCGTTCGGAAGATATCATTCTTCTACATAAAAATTCATTAACAATAAATTCAAGTAGAAACAAAAATTCAAAACATTAATTGGAGCATGGATGGGGACAAACGCGAAGTCAATTTCACTTCGTACCCGAAAAACAGCAAACTTCGCAGTGTTTTGGTTCGCCTCTGAAACTGTTGTATTTTATTTTTAAAAGGAACATACAAACTGACGATAATAATAGATGTATATACATTTAAAAGGATTACTCTTGAAATTTCAGTTTTGCAAGTTCGCCCGTAATATCCGCTATGCCTCGTATGATAACGATAAGAAGAAATCACTCTTCTACATAAAAATTTATTAACACAGATATACTTTTATCGCCCTATATGCAAGAATTTCACATTGTATAATCATCATTCTCTCTCAACACTTCACTAAATTGCGTGTCACCAAACTGTAGTTTTAATGAACGTGAATGAACGATTAGTTTCAATCATTAAAATGTTTGGAATCAATAAATAGATAATCTCCGGTTCATCAGCGAATCGGGATAAAGATGAAACTTTCTTGGAATTAGTGTTTCCACAGCACCCAAATTCATTAAACAAAGACTTTATTATATCGGAGCTGAACAGTGTTATCTTCAGGGTGGTTGTTAGCAAAGGCTTGTTTCTTTCCGTTAATTAACGTATGATTAATATTCTAACAGCACGTGAAAAATACGTGCTAATAAAACTATAGGAACTTTTAATTTGGTGAGAGTTATATTTACCTTTATTTTCCCCGATAAAGGCTTCATTGCAATCAGTAGGTTAGCATTTATAAAATAGCTACAGATTATATTTTGCGAGTTGCGATTTTATTCCCCTTGTCTTGCTTTCTTAGAGTGAACTGTGATTGATTTCATTCCATATATATAAAATATAACTATTTTGTATCTAATTGAAGAAAATAAAATATTTTATTGATTTTATGGTAATATATAGTCGTAGATATACAAAAGTGTTTTAAGATTATTTCATATATACGTTCATGATTACATATATCAGAATTATTACGTATATCAGAATAGTTGCGCAAAAAATAAAACTAATCCATCGTCAATCGTTTCTAAATATTTAATTATTGCATGTAACAGGGATAAACGCCATCGTCATGTCGATTTCACTTTATTCAGCAAAACTTCACAGTGATTCGATTCGCCTCTGATACTTTTGAATTTTACTTTTAAGAGAAACAGACAGACTGACGGTAATAATAGATGCATATACGTTTAAAATGACGATTCTTGAAACTTGTGTTCGCCTGTAATATCCGCTATGCCTCATTTGTTAACGATCAGAAGAAATCACTCTTCTACATAAAAATTCATTAACACAGATATATTTTTAATCGCACTATATGCAAGAATTTCACAGGGTATAATTATTATTCTCTCTCAACACTTCACTAAATTACGTGTCACCAAACTGTAGTTTTAATGAACGTGAATGAACGATTAGTTTCAATTATTAAAATGTTTGGAATCAATAAATAGATAATATCCGGTTCATTAGCGAATCGGGATAAAGATGAAACTTTCTTGAAATTAGTGTTTCCACAGCACCCAAATTCATTAAACAAAGACTTTATTATATCGGAGCTGAACCGTGTTATCTTCAGGGTGGTTGTTAGCAAAGGCTTGTTTCTTTCCGTTAATTAACCTATGATTAATATTCTAACAGCAGGTGAAACATACGTGCTAATAAAACTATAGGAACTTTTAATTTGGTGAAAGAGTTACATTTAACTTTATTTTCCCCGATAAAGGCTTCATTGCAATCAGTATGTTAGCATTTATAAAATAGCTACAGATTATATTTTGCGAGTTGCGATTTTATTTCCCTTAGTCTTGCTTCTTTGGAGTGAACTGTGATTGATTTCATTTCATATACATAAAATATAACTATTTTGTATCTAATAGAAGAAAATAGAATATTTTATTGATTTTATGATAATATATAATCGTAGATATACAAAAGTGTTTTAAGATTATTTCATATATACTTTCATGATTAGATATATCAGTATTATTACATATATCAGAATAGTTGCGCAAAAAATAAAACTAATACATCGCTAATCGTTTCTAAACATTTAATTAGCGCATGTAATAGGGATAAACGCCATCGCCATGTCGATTTCACTTTATTCAGCAAAACTTCATAGTGATTCGATTCGCCTCTGATACTTTTGAATTTTATTTTTAAGAGAAACAGACAGATTGACGATAATAATAGATGCATGTACGTTTAAAATGACGATTCTTGAAACTTGTGTTCGCCTGTAATATCTGCTATGCCTCGTAAGATAACGTTCAGAAGAAATCACTCTTCTACATAAAAATACATTAACACAGATGTACTTTTATCGTACTCTATGCAAGAATTTCATAGGGTGTAATCATCGTTCTCTCTCAACACTTCACTAAATTACGTGTCACCAGACTGTAGTTTTAATGAACGTGAATGAACGATTAGTTTCAATCATTAAAATGTTTGGAATCAATAAATAGATAATCTCCGGTTCATTAGCGAATCGGGATAAAGATGAAACTTTCTTGGAATTAGTGTTTCCACAGCACCCAAATTCATTAAACAAAGACTTTATTATATCGGAACTGAACAGTGTTATCTTCAGGGTGGTTGTTAGCAAAGGCTTGTTTCTTTCCGTTAATTAAAGTATGATTAATATTCTAACAGCGGGTGAAAAATACGTGCTAATAAAACTATAGGAACTTTTAATTTGGTGAAAGAGTTACATTTAACTTTATTTTACCCGATAAAGGCTTCATTGCAATCAGTAAATTAGGATTTATAAAATAACTATACGGATTATATTTTGAGAGTTGAGATTTTATTTCCCTTCGTCTATTATATGCTTTCTTGGAGTGAACTGCGATTGATTTCATTTCATACATATAAAATATAACTATTTTGTATCTAATTGAAAAAAATGGAATATTTTATTGATTTTATGGTAATATATAATCGTAGATATACAAAAGGTGTTTTAAGATTGTTTCATATATACTTTCATGATTACATATATCAGAATAGTTGCGCAAAAAATAAAACTAATCCATCGCCAATCGTTTCTAAACATTTAATTAGTGCATGTAATAGGGATAAACGCCAGGTTGATTTCACTTTATTCAGCAAAACTTCTCCGTGATTCGATTCGCTTCTGATACTTTTGAATTTTATTTTTAAGAGAAACAAACAGACTGACGATAATAATAGATGTATATATGTTTAAAATGACGATTCTTGAAACTTGTGTTCGCCCGTAATATCCTCTATGCCTCATATGATAACGTTCAGAAGAAATCATTATTCTACATAAAAATACATTAACACAGATATATTTTTAATTGCACTATATGCAAGAATTTCACAGGGTGTAATCATCGTTCTCTCTCAACACTTCACTAAATTATGTGTCATCAGACTGTAGTTTTAATGAACGTGAATGAACGATTAGTTTCAATCATTAAAATGTTTGGAATCAATATATAGATAATCTCCGGTTCATTAGCGAATCCGGATAAATATGAAACTTTCTTAGAATTAGTGTTTCCACAGCACCCAAATTCATTAAACAAAGACTTTATTATATCGGAGCTGAACAGTGAGATCTTCAGGGTGGTTATTAGCAAAGGCTTGTTTCGTTCCGTTAATTAACGTATGATTAATATTTTAACAGCAGGTGAAAAATACGTGCTAATAAAACTATAGGAACTTTTCATTTGGTTATAGAGTTAGATTTAATTTTATCTTCGCAACAAAGGCTTGATTGCAGTCAGTAAGTTACCATTTATAAAATAGCTACAGATTATATTTAGCGAGTTGCAATTTTATTCCTCTTCGTGTATTAGTGTGTAATCATAATCATAAATATGTATTTTATGACTCAGAACTGCTGTCTGACAAATGTTTCAATTTTTTTTTTGACTTTAAGAAAACAGTCAGGACCAAAAGAGTGAAATTTAAAGTAGGGACTCCTTTTCCGAATTAGTAATTTATGACAAACGATAAAAAATAGTGGTAAAATTTTCTGTTTGTTTTATCTGGTTGTAATTCAGCATTTTTCAAACGTCTTAAAAAATTCTGCCTTAGACTATTGTTATATGAAAAACACGCAAAATAATTACATTCGTTAAGTTTCTCACTTGTTAAGTTTCACTAAACGCAAATTCTGTGATTTCGATAGCTACTCTTAATTTTGTTAGCATAAAAGAAATTTTTTCCCAAAATTAGAAAAAAATTCGTGGCCAAAACGGTTACTCATCTACGACAAACAATGGTTTTCTAATTATATGATTTCTTCCAATTAAGAAATAATTTTGGTGTGCATAACTCAATTTCTCTTTTATAATGGTAAATGATCACTTGTTACACTAGAATTTTCTCATAAAGCATTCAAAACACTTCAAAGTAAAAAAAAAATGTTATTATTAGTTAAATCTGCAACTTTTAATGAGCACGTGAGAAAGAAATTAAAGTACGCATTTTGAACTAAACTGAAAATCTAGCATTTTCCTTTTAAAATTGTGATATAGACGGTATTCAATATATTTTATATCTTTATATATAAAAATCTTCTGTGCGTGTGTATGTAATTGAACTCCTCCTAAACGACTGGACCGATTTTGATAAAATTTTGTGTGTGCGTTCCAGTAGATTCGAGTATGGTTTAGATTCACATTTCGTCGAAATTGATTCAGTACTTTTTTAGTAATTAGGCAAAAACTAATAGTTAGTGATTTTTCGCTAATTAAAAGTGGTATATATATTAAAGAAAGTCAGGATTTCGTATTATTCATAGCACAAAAAAATCTACCATACCAAAAATCTTGAAAATTGTGGTAAAAATATTTCTTATAACATCGAGTGCCGCTAAAAATGGATTTTCGAAAATTCCACCCCTACGATGTGTAGAAAAAAGAACGAACTTTTAAAAAATTCCATAAAAATCGGCTTTTGTAGTTATTTTTCAACTGATAACATAGTGCATTTTTTCATTCTGAATCGAATGGTTCTAAGGAAATTCGTTTAAATCCAGTAGTTCGTGAGATAATTCACATTTTCCTAATTTGGCGGTGTCTTCGGCGCAAAAACCTGAAAATTTCAATGCTCATCTTTATATATAAAAATCTTCTGTGCGTGTGTATGTCACTGAACTCCTCCTAAACGATTGGACCGATTTTAATGAAATTTTGTGTATGTGTTCCAGTGGACTCGAGAATGGTTTAGATTCACATTTCATCGAAGTTGATTCAGTACTTTTTTAGTAATTAGGCAAAAACTAATAGTTAGTGATTTTTCGCTAATTAAAAGTGTTGATTAAGTTCGACGAATAGAGTGCGGACGGAATGTCTAAGCGGTCTAAGGCGGCAGATTCAAGCTCTGCTTCTTGAAGAAAGAGATCGCGTGTTCGAAGCCCGTTCCTGACAAACGTGTATGCTTTACAATAATATTTCCTGTATTATGTTTTTTATTAACCGATTTCAGAAAATCGTTAACTTTTAACTAAAAAGAGAAAAATAAACTTTTCTGTCAAAAATTGAACATTCAAAAAATACTGAAGAGTGAAAAATAATTTCCTCACATAATTGTAATAAGAAATTAAATGAAGAGCGTAGTGTTTATCGCGCGTATTACTATATTTACGTACATTTTTTTGATTTTCTGGAGTCGGTGCCAAGAGGACAACGTCTTTCGGTGACAGGACAACGTCTGTCGGGTCCGCTAGTATATATATAAACATCTTATTTAAACTTTTAAACATTTCATGCGCATTAATTAATATCCTGTACCTGTACGTTCTAACTTTATACCTTGCACATAAAACATAAAAACGCCTTTAAAGTTTAGTTTTATAACTATTGCTCGCTTTATAATTTGCGCTCACGTCTTGAACCTGTCATGACTGATAATTATAAACAGTGACATTCATTAGCAATAAATAAGGAATTTTCCATTACAATTTGACCTAATACAATTCAAAAAATTGAGTCATGTTAAAAATTCCCGAAGGTAGAAATGAGATATTTCAATACAAAGGGCCTGTGCATATATAACGTTTTCAACTTTTAGGAAGTTTTGGATCCCTCCCCCCTTCCGATATCATATGCTATCATCCCTCGACCCTCTCCCCCTCCTCCGGTAAAGATATCGTTATCAAATGATACAAATCGATTTGTATTTTTTTTTTCATTTTTAGAATTTATTTCTTTTATTTGAAGTCATAAACAAAACTAATTACATTTATTTTTCACATACTTTATTGATTTAAATGAAGAGAAGTCAATAAAATATCACTTTATATCAAATAACACTTAAAAGAAAAAGTTACTTTCAAAGTATTTTATAACAGCTTTTTGTTATATAATGTATTCAGTAGTAATAAAGTTGCACTTGCGCCGAAGGAGGAAGGTTCGGTTGTAGACAGAAATTCTTATCAAACAAAACAAAAGGACTTTTCTCTTTCTCTTATTAGAAAATACAAGCTTCATTTCATACATACTTCACATATGGTTCTTCACACCATGATTGCATATTCATACGGATATAAAGAAGAATAGGAATGCCAAACATCTAACAAACTCTATATTTTAGAATTAAATACTTTTATAATAATTTAGTGACTCTAATAAAAACTTTGTTTTTTCATAAAATAAACAGTCGAGTAAAATTGCTATAGCATACTATTTTGAAACAAAGAGCATGTTATAAAAAAAAAGAAAATTTTAAATGGTTCAAAAATGATATCGATATCAAATAACGAACCCCGCCTTCCCCCAAAGATATCTTTTGATATCATGTGCCAGACCCACCCTTCCCCCTAAAATGATAACGTTATAATGCACAGCCCCAAATAGTTAGGAACAAGTTTCGGGAGCCCGGATTTTTGGCAACGTTTTCGCTAAAAGCGAATTTTAGGCGAAACTCAGATTTTGGGTCGTAAACGATAAATAAATAAATTAAATTAATAAATAGATAGATAGATAAAAACGAATTTTTAGCCGATTTTTAGTTTAAACATTCTGACAGATTGAGTAAACGTAATGCAAAGGTTTTGGCAAAGCTATTAGCAAAAATGTGAACTATTATTTAAAATAACGTGCCCGAAACTCATGAAGTGTTTTATCAATACCATGTATTTCATTTTTATATTTGTTATACTTAATGAATTATTAAATTGTAACTTACTGATGAGCTTTCAGAGATAATTTAAGTATATATTTGTATACTGGATAAAGGCAGATGTGCCGAAGAAACCTGCATTATGTAAAACTGCAGAATGTTAACTAATGCACGCGAAATATTTAAAAGTTTAAATAAGATGTTTATATGGGGTGTCCCAGAACTTCGTGTACAAACTTGGAGGGATGGTAGAGAACATCGTTAGGAACCACAATTCTATTGGATTGCATAGGCAGAAATCGATAGGTGGCACTGTACGCAAGTTTTCAAGATCAGCACGTGTGACCTTTTTCATTTAGACGCCAATTGCGTACGATTAACATGAATCGTTTCACAAATGTCGAGTTGACGGACATCCACTTCATCTATAGCCTAGCCAACGGAAATGGACGTACAGCTGTTCGGTTGTATCGGGAAAGATATCCAACGAGGCGCCAACCAAATCACCAAATGTTCATTCTGGTACATCAGAACCTTGCGGAACATGTTTCTTTACAGCCACGATGATATAGCCAAGATACTGGGAGGACTCGAACAGCGCGAACACCCATATTTGAAGAGCATATTGCAAACAATGGACTAAAATTCCAGTACCAGTGTATGGGCGCTTGCCGCTGCGATCGGAACGTCTCGATCATCTGTCCATCGCGTATCGCAGGGTGAAGCTTTATATCCCTTTCATCTTCAGAGAGTTCAATTATTGCAGCCGGATGATCACTCACGACGTGTTGCATTTGCACAGTGATTTCTACAGCAAAGTGCGGCCAACACGCAATTTTCCAGTTCACTTAATCTGCAGAAAATCTGTAGGTTTTTGGCAAAAAATTTGTAGGAAATCTGTAGGTATTTGACCCATTCTGCAGATATTTATAAGAATATCTTAGAAAATTCCGCAGATATTTTAAAGATATAGTTAAATCTGTGAAATTTCTTCAGATTTCTGTAAAATTTCTAAAGAAAGTGGAGATTTCTTTAGATAATCTTAAGATTATTTTTAGTGGGGTTATGTTCAGTGATGAATCAGCTTTTTCTCCTGAAGGAGTGTTCAATACGCACAATGGCCTTAGACAACCCTCACGGAACCCGACCACGAGCCGCACAACAACGATTCACTGCTAATGTGTGGGCGGATATCGTGGGGGACAGTTTAGTCGGGTCATACATCTTACCACCTAATGGATGCTCAGAAGTATCTCGTCTTTCTTCAAGAAGTATTTCCAGAATTGCTTAACAATGTCCCTGCACATATTCGGCGAGGAATGTGGCTCCAACATGATAGGGCGCCATCTCATTATGCAAGGTTTGTACGTGACCACTTGGACCGGGCATCTGGAAACAATTGGATTGGGCGTGGCAGTCCCGTCGCTTAGCCTACCAGATCGCTTGATTAATCTCCTCTTGATTATTTTGTATGGGGTGCCATGAAGAACAATGTGTACGACACGCCCGTAAATTCTGAATTTGACCTGGTATCATGAATTGCCATCGCTGGTGCGACGATCAGAGAAACGCCAAGTATCTTCGATAATGTTCGCCAATCCATGTCGCGTCAATCCATGTGCCATGTGCGCATGGTATCAATGGACGTAATTTCGAACACCTTCTGTGATGCATTTAATTAATACATTCTACTGTTTTGTTGTGTAAGCATTTAACACTAAATTCCGCGTTGCGGCCTTATTGTGTCTTTGTGTCTTTTTATCATGTGAGGGTTCCTATGCTTTTCTATATAATTATAGTTCCTAACGACGTTCTCTACCTTCCTGTTAAGTTTGTTCACAAAGTTCTGAGACACCCTGAATATAAATGAATATTGTATTAAATACTATCCGTAAAAAACTTCTAAGGAGAAAATGTATGATTTTTAATTAATTTTAAAATCCATGTTTTAATCTTTTTCTTTTTTTACTTCTTTGTGTCTGCAAAATAAGATCTTGACTTCAATCAAAAGTACATACAAAATATACTAAGGAAAATGAACCGATTTTTCACCACTTACAGTTTTATTTTAAACTTAAAAAGATGGAAGGGGAGATGTAAAAAGTTGTAAACATATATTTTCTTAAAATATGAGATTATTCTTTCGAAAACTTTGAATCAACACACATTTTAAAAACCATGCTAAACATGTCCTTTCATATACAAATCATGGTGCTTAATTAAAAATACACGTTTCATAACATACTTGGAATATACTTTAGGTAAGGAGATAGCGAAAAAAAAGACTTAATTATAAAATTTTGAGAACACATAAAATCAAAAGACATTTTAAAAGAATGTAAGACTTGCATTTCACTCGTCAGAAAATTTCAACGGAATTTAATAATTTCAAATAAACATAAATGTTGCAAAATGAGATAAGAGTAAGAACTAAAGTAAAGCTTACAAAATTCCTTACCGTCTCGACTTACAAGCGGTGGTAGATTTCGAAAATAAGTACTAATTTCATCGACAAAAATTAAATCAAGGCTAGAGGTAAACCTAATTTAACAATTTTATCTGGCAGATTCTGACGAGTTTTCAATTTTATTTTTATAAGAGCTGTTTTTATCAGAATCATGTTAATAAGATATTTTTTCTTCAACTATTTTTGTTTCATTTGTTTTTTTCTGTAAGAGTTGGTCCTATTAAAAACTTGTCAGCATGAAAGTTATCAATAGTATTAAGGAGATTTATAATAAATGTAAATGAATTTGATATCTTGAGAACTGATTAACTTATGGATTTTTTTTCATCCTAAAACCCTATTTTTTTGCTCCTTGAGGCCATTTTTAATTTTATCAAATACCTGTGATACATAAATTTCTTGCCCTTTTCATAGAAGTTTTAATAATTAAAAACTGATTTGATATGTATTTTAACTAATAATTTACTTTTTTTTCGTTTTTTACAGAATCCTTCCCAATTTTTCCTTCCTTAGTCCAATTTTTCCCATTAACGAACTTGACCGCGATTTTCTACCCTTTCATTTCATGCGTCAATTGAAAGAGATTTGTGGAGAAATATGGAAGTAATCGTGTCTGTAAATAAGTGATAGATCTAGATCAGATTGATAGATAGATTTATAAAAAGCTTTTCAGAAATTCCTTCAAAGGGGGAGGGGGAGAAGTTACAGGTAGTATTTCTTATGAAATCTACATTAAAAACCATACTAAAGTAATTATGTCGTTTTACACACAAAGCATGATGCTTAATTAAAAATACGCGTTTCGTAACATACTTAGAATATACTTTAGGAAAAGAGAGAGCAAAAAAAAGGGAAAATATTTAATTATAAAATGTTGAGAAGAACATATAACTAAAAGACTCTTTAAAAGTATATCATTTTAGCATTTCACGCGTCAGAAAATTTAAACATATTTTAATAATTTCAAATAAACATAAATGTTGCAAAATAAAATAAAGATTAGAAATAGAATAAAACTTATAATATCCGTCAAAAGAATTATGAAGGTTTCTTTGAGCCTATATCAGAAACGAAATCAAACAACAGCGACAACTTTTCTCATTTTTAACACTTTCCAACAAAATTGAAATGTGTTTATGCATTCCGTTGTCTGTCCGTCTAGCCGGATGGCCGTCTGTCCGTCTGGCCGGATGACCGTCTGTACGTGCTCTAACTCCCGTAAATATACTCGGATTGCTATGAAATTTTTATATGTTATTGATGTTTACCCTAGCACGAACCCTATTGAAAATGAAGTTTAAAATATGATTAATTTATTTACAGGGATAGTCAAAAGTTTTCCTACACATTACGACCTATGGAAAAAATCGTTTCAAATGAATTTTAAAGGTGTTACATCCTGTCAAACTAAAAAAAATGGATTTGCAAAGTGCATTAAAATATGCATTGTTTTAAAATATGCAGTGAAAATAATAGTTACTATTCATTTACAGGACCACCCAAAAGAATTCCATTACATAATAATAAAGGTGGGAATTATTTGAGACATATTTTAATTATGTTAAACGATTTCAAATATCATAAAATTGATATACGCTGCTGATATTTAATGTTTAACGCATAATATGAAGTGCAAAGCATTTACAGGGACACACAAAATATTTCAAATCTTATATTCTTATCCGAAGTACTGTATATTATCGATGATGGATGGATGAAATATATTTTCACACACACATATAGTTACACAAAAGAGCTCGTAAAGGTTACTGAAAATGAGGGTAATTAACTTAAAGGTGGTTTTTAAATAAGGTATGCATTTTTACGTTGAACTGCTGTCAGAACTAACAAGGAAGGTCTCCATACGGGCATACTCAGAAAAATCTGAAAAAATTACAGAATGTTCTTCTCATATAGTTATATATATTTATAAAAAAATTTCGGCGGAACCTCCTTATAACGTCCGTAAAAAAATAATAAAAATTTCGTTTATTTGGCGATTTATCTCCGTTTGGCGAAAAAACGAAATTTTGAAAAATACGCTTTTACGCTTCGAATACTTTTTAAAGAAAAAACTTTCTATGTTCAATTTATTTAAATAAGTTTAGTTTAAGTAATTTTAGTTTTGCATTTTTACTTTACTTTAAGTGTAATTTTGTCATATACGTTTATATGTACTTATAACAAAATGAAATTAATATATTTTATCATTTAAAACGCAATTTAAATTGATTAAAATTGTTCCAAATTGAAAAATACACTGTTAAAAATCTGCTGCATTTTGTTGCAACGCACTCCCTTGCTTGTATAGAACCGGTTACTTGGCCGCGAAATGGAGCTTTCTCATTGGTTGGAATAGAGATATTATATACAAGTTGTGGAGTGCGTTGCAACAAAATACAGCAGATTTTTAACAGTGTATGACATGGTCAAGTCACCGTGCTATGGAGCATTCTCATTGATCAGAAGAGAGATATTCTATAAAAGTAGTGGAGTGACGTTGCAGTAAATGCTGCAGATTTTTAACAGTGAAGTCAATTAAAATCAATTTTCAGATTCGTTAAAATCGTCTGCTTTTGGCGAGGAAATACACTGCTCGCCAAATCCCGCGTCGCTTTCAGCTTTTCACGCCAATTATTCCAAACTATTTTATTTTTTTACATATCTAATAATGTAATTCCGCCGCTAATTTTCACTGATCGTTTATTATCTACATGAGTAGTTTAATTCGAATTTTTTTCAAAAAATTCTGAGTATGCCCCCAATGGAGACCTTCCTTGTAAGAAATGTTTGTAGAATATAGATAAAATGATATACAGGATCAGGCAAAGAATTAGCTAAATAGCCATCCATAAATGATAATTTCTGGAAATGTGATTTAAGTAGTTTTAAGTGTTTTTATTTGAACTAAATTTTACCAAAATATCTCCGTGTAATAAAGATACTAAGTGAATTATAAGGCTAAACAAAAGTATTCAAGTATTTTAGAAGAACTATTAGAACAAAGTGCTGAAAGAGAAATTTCAACCAGTTAGGCATTTTCTTGCTAAACTAAATTTTCCTATTATATAGTATATATATATATATCAACCGAAGGATCAAATATAGGGCTGTTCAAAAGTATTGGAATACATATTTGGCTATGGACAGTAGCATCTTATTTCCCTAAATAACAAAGTTTTGTTAAAGATTTCAGGAAGTGTTGGAAAGTGTTTCATAATCTATGCTTAACGCATGATTTTTCTTACTTGTTTTCTTTTTTTAAAGATTTTCAACGAGCTTCTCAAAATATGAGTCCTTTTATGCGCATACTCAAATTTTCGAAATGTTATCGATATGTTTCCTTTCTATAGTTTGTTCCGTGTTACTTAAGACTTTTTAACATGTTGAGTACCACGTCAGTCATCGTTGATTGACATTGAACTTTCCGTTTACGCCGTCTGTTAGTTAAGAGTCTTCGAGACACAAAAATCTTCAAAATTTCTAAATAAAATTATTGTATTAAAAAATTTCTCCATTTTTTTTATATTATTATAAAAGGACCAATTACACTGTTTGATAATACAACATACAATAAATTCGGTTCATCAATGTATACTACATGTTACAAATTTAATTAAAAATTATGTACTACTTACAATTTAAAGTAGAACTGATTTCCTACAGTTTCGAACAACTGTATCATGTAAACTGTATAACGTGTTAGTTTTGTCTGTTAATGTTCCCTGATGATGAACAAGTTGTATTGTTCGAAACTGTAGGAAATCAATTCTACTTTATATTGTAAATAGCACATAATTTTTAATTAAATCTGTAACATCTAGTATACACAATTTTTTTTAATGTTTAAAATGACATTTAAATCATGTTTCTATCTTAAATAGAAGAGGAAATATATATATTTTTTTTCATTTTGGTTTGTTTTCAAAATTAAGCTTTCAAGCAACGGTTGTCATGGAAATGACTTCTTGTTCCTTATGAAAATGCGTTTTTCTTCATGATGGATTTTTTCACAATTTCTCGGATTTAAATTTTTATAACTCAAGAACTGTTAAAGATAAATGCTTCAAACTTGGAACATGTCTTTTTTTATTATTTTACTTTAACTTTCATTCGTCAAATATGAAAAAAAAATATTTTCTGTTGAAAATATGATTTTTGTAATAAAAGTTACATGATTTTTTTATTTAAATATTTTTAATTTTTTTTTTTACTAATTAATATTGAAAAAAAATTAATATTTAAAAAATTAATATTTAAAAAAATTAAAATTTAGACGTTTGTTTTTACTTAAATGTAAAAAAGTGGAAATTCTACAGATGATATTTCGAGTTATAACAATTTTAAATTATCCCACTTTTTTAATAAATTTTAAATTTCAAAATTAAAAAAAGTATGAGGAGTTTTGCCATGTGATATTGTTTAAAAATGATATGGTTAACCATCACAAAAAATTCAGAATTTTAACTCAATAAATAAAAATTATTTTAAGATATATCCCGGAACCCCTTAAGGATATAATACTCTAAGAGAGTGGTTCCCAAACTTTATGGGTACGCGGCCTACCTCTAAATAAATAAATAAAAAATTTCGTGACCCGCTTAATATAATGGTGTATGTCAGAATGGAAATTGCTATGTGAGATCTATAAGTTATCGGCTATTCCGTCCGACGAAAAAGGCAAATTTTCGTACGAAGGGTACACTATCAACAGAAAGAAGAATTGGTAATTCCAAAGTGTGTAAGTGGAATAACAATTAACACAACACCCAAACTAGAAAGATAATTAAAATTACATTTAATTACTATTAAAACATAACTTTATAATCAGTGCATTTTCTGCCACTGGTTTTTACCGACGAAAACTTAACTTTACAAACTTAAATCACTTTCAATACATAGTTTTTCCACACTTGTTTAACAAAAACAGCCAAGTACTAAAAACATGTTCACAAGAGTATTGTTATGAAGAAACTCCATCAAGGAATTCAAAGCTCATTTAGATATTTCTGAATATTCTGCTCATATATTTCTTTACATTGAAATTAAGGAAATTTTTTTAACAGATGAAATGTCCCCGGTGAATGACAATGACACTCAACGTGTTAATTGAATTTAAAGAAAAGAAAATCTTTTTTCGGCTGTTATGTATATGTGTTATGCATCTATGCATGCATTCATGTCTGCATTTCTTATGAACTACTGCTAAATAGATTTTGTACAGCAAGAAAGGTTTATAAGTTAAAAATAGTAACCATATCTTGCGTAGTCTTTTTTTTTCTTTTTCTTATAAGAATACATTAATAATTTTAATGTATGACCGTCTAACATGACTAACTCCGTACCAAATGAGAGCTACGCTAGCGACTTGAGAACCTTTTATAATAAGAAGACATACGAGTAATAAAATTTAATTGGTCGAGAAGATTTTAGACAAAATCTTGGCAAACCTGTTAATATCATTAAACTCATATTTGTTGAGTTAACCCATTCGTCAAATTGAGTTCGCCCAGGCGAGTCAAGCCGAATTCCGAAATGTGGGATGTACTAGTTTCAAATAAAACAAACACGAAATAATTTAATATGCGCTGAGCAAATGCCACCACTCTCTTATTTATAAAAGTACTCTAATACTAACAAGGTATATTAAGTTGAATTTAGATTAAATTAAAGTCTTGCCATAAAAAAAGAAAAATCTGTTAAGTCAAACCACTCTCCTTATGAGGCTACTTCAGTCATAAAAAGGACCCGTTAGTTAATGTTAATCCTATAGAAGAAATATTTTCAGATATCTCATTAGCATTTCAATATATTAAAAAGATTTTCGCTGCACTGGATTTTCATCTATCTCCAGAAAGATGTTGTACGTTTCCAATTTTGCTTGAAGATTTTATTATTATTATTATTATTATTATTATTATTATTATTATTATTATTATTATTATTATTATTATTATTATTATTATTATTATTATTATTATTTTATGAAGATGCTTTTGCGATCGTAACCGAACCCGAAATTGAAAGTGTCGTAATTAAACATACCTGTAAGCAACATCGAAAATGGAAAAAACAGCCTTTACATTGATCGATCTCAGCTATTCAGTGCAAAAATATCGTTCAAAAATGTTGAAATGTATACTAGATATCTTTAACCATTTCTAATATTGCATTAAGCATTAGCAAAAGGCTATTTTCGCGAAACTGATATTGCTTCTTAAAATACGTCAACTGCAGCACAATAAGTAAATAAAACAGACTGTTAATAATATGAGTGTTTTAGCACATTTTGCAAGCTAGTTGTGAATTTAGAAATAGCCAATAGCTTTTATTTTCTGCTTAGAATTTATTTGTTTCAAAAAAGAAAAAAAAATCACTTAGCATATTAGACGAGGTTTTTGATAATTGTTATTTTTTTTACCCCCTACTCTCTGCCGCCGCAAACAGATGCAGAAAAACTGCAAATCGTTTTAAATAGGTAAATTTTTAAAATATTTCATTCGTTCAAATAACATGCAAGAATACATCTTACACGCATAGATGCACACAACTCAGATCGACCAAAACAAGTTTTTAAGGCTGTTCTAAACTGCTCTGCTTAACATGCGCAAAACGTTTTTACACATTTATAAATTCATTTTTTAACGGAAAAGTATAGAATTGGATGGTCTGACCATGGAAGCGATTTAGAATTGAACTCAATTTTGCATTTTTTTTTAAATACATAAATTTCCTATTGATTTATAAGCGATTTCGATCACGTGGAAAACACATTTTTCACCCCAATTTGAGTGGTTATTCTTCTTTCGCGAGGAAATTTAGTTCAAAATACTCGCTTGGAGACTATTTTTGGAAAAATTTATTGTGATTTTTAAAAAAAATGGGAAAATAAGCGCTATGAGTTGGTTTCAAAACAAAAACACCTGCTAATTTCACGCATCCCGATGAAAAATAAGTTAAAACTTATGTCATATAGTTGCCCTTTTCGATTTAAGAACAGTTTTAAGACCGAAACAAAAAATTGAAACCCAATTTTGGTAACCTTCCTATTTTTGACCGAAAATGAAAATGTCCAAAAATTTTGTTAGTAATTAATATATAATACATATATACATAAATATTAATTAATTATACATATTCATTAAATATGCATAATTATTATTTATTTTTATGCGTGAACAAAGTTGAATGTCTGTATCTCTGACTAAAACTTTTTGTTTTTATATAAAAAAATGTAATTAATTCAACAAAGACACAGTTTTTTTTAATATACTAATTTCATCTAATTAAGGAATGTTTTTAATATACCTACCTCAATTTATTTTTTATAATGATTATTTTAAAGGATTATCTGCTATACTGGAACTTAAAAAAAAAATATTAGTCGAATCACTTCTAAGGTTCCAAGTAAAATAATAATAATAATAATAATAATAATAATCTATTATTTCTAAATCTGCAAGTTTTAATGAGCACAAAAGAGATTTTACTTTCAATGTCAAAAAATATTCATACAGGAATTGTTTGCTTTATAATTTGCACTCACAACTTTAGTCAGTCATGACTGATGATAATAAACAGTATGAGGTTCCATAGCAATAAATAAAAAGTGTCGCATTTGTACCGATACAGCTCCAATCAATAAGTAATTAGAAAAATTTTCGAAAGAAGAAATACATTTTTTTAAAAATACAAATAATTTCGGTGGTGTTTCCGTCCGGTCGAACTTTCGGCAATAAGTAGAACTCCGATAATCCGAATCGGTTTTTTCATTTTTTTTTTTTTTTTTTCATGTTTGAGAAGCGATTGGCTAATTTCCATAACATTAACTTGTTGCATCGTTGTATTCTGAATAATAATAATAATAAAAAACTTTTTCGCCAATCGCTTCTCAAACTTAAAAAACCGACATGAAAAAACCGATCCGGATTATCGGGTTTCTACTATTTTCAACTCAGATTTTTTCCAAAAACGGAAACACAACCGAAAACTCGGTGGATCTCTACGTCTACACATATCCATAAAAAAACCGTTTAATCGTTTATAATGGATAATTAATTCTGTTATTCTTTTTTTTCTGATCTCTGGCAATTGTATAGTCACTGTTATATAGTCACAACTTACTCCTGTAATAAAAACAAACTCACATGCATCAAATTTCATTGATGATGCTTTTATTTTAGACTTTGCTAAATGAAAGTTACTCTTTCGTTTTGGATTTCGTTTAATGCGAGATAAACAAGTCGCAACGTCAAGTTTTGCAATGGTAATTAGTTTACCGAGTTTCAATTTGAAATTATAATCGGGCAGTTATTCATAAATTCCGCTTGCTTAAATGACAGAAAAGAATGCAGAATTACTTAATAGGGTAGACGTGAGCTAAAAATAATTTTTATACGATATTTTTAAGCTTCTACATTATTTCATTTAAGAAAGTATTTGCTAAAGTTTATAGAATAAGGAAAGGCATGTATTTTTAACCCTTTCGCGTCCGATTTTTTTTCATCAATTTTTATAAAAAAAAATACTTTTACGTTAATAAAATTAACATTAGCTACCCAAATAGATTAATTAGAGTTTAAGGAGTATTTCATCGTCTGAAGCATGATGAATGTTGTTGTTTTGCTAGTATTTAATTTATTTTTACATGACAATGGGCTAAGGAAGAGTTTGTGGAGATGTTTAGAAAATATTATATTAACAACAAGATTTAACTCATATTACAACTTTCTAATACTTTTTGCGATTATTACACATGATTCCTTCAAGAAAGTAGCTTTTATTTTAAATTTAAAGAATGAGATATATGTTTAAAATAAAAGAAACTCAAATGGTGTAATGAGAATTAAGAAAATATTTATTATTATTATTATTACACGCCTAAACATTAATGAAGTCATAGAATGAATGCGTAAACACATACTTACATCATTACATGTAAACAGTAACACAAATATTTGTTACAACAAGATAGTGCTCATTTAAAAGACATGTACTATTAATAGTATAACAGAACCGAAAAGATTAAAGAGATTCGGTGCCCCCCCCCCCCCCAAAAAAAAAAAAAAAAAATTAAAACCTGTATTATATTTTTAGGCTCATATTTGAATAAGCATAGTCTAATCGATCATAGAAAATGTTAAATTTTCGGTATATCAATAACTTTTTAAAAAATTGATTTTTTTATTAACAATTTATAAAAAAATCTTCTTTATTTTTTATATTTGGAAATACATTTTTTTATCCTTCACTCAAAGTATTTGTTTTACCATGAATCTAAGTATAGGATTTTTGGTAAGTTCATCGGATTAACAGAAAAAAAAAAAAACTAATGAATGCATATGAAAAAAAGTTGCAAAATTGCATGATTTAAGTTTTTTAGATGCGTTCGTAATTACATAAATACGTAGAGCTTTAAGTCTGTCCGTCTATCGTTTCTCTGTCTGTTCGTCTGTCTTCATGCAACAACGTAAAATCTACCCAACCGAAATCTACCGAATCAATCCAAATTTAAAATATATTATTGTACAATAATTGTATCGAGTCATTTCAAATTTTATGAAAATCGGATGGACAGTTCTATTATAGGGATAATCAAAAGTATTCCGTTACATTGCGGCCAATGAGAAAAAAAATAGTTTCAAGTGCATTTTAATGATGTTGCACTCTTTTGAGCATAATAAAACTGGTATGAATCTATGAAGTATATGCTAAAATTTACATTCTGCACAATCTGTGCTGTAAATAATATTTTTTATTAATTTGCATTATTATTTGATTAATTAGTTCCATACAAAAGTATTTCTTTACATAATGGTATAAAAGGAAACATTGTTTAGGGCATATTTTATTTATATTAAACTATTTCACTTTTTATGAAATTGATGTACGTTGCTGAGGTTTACTAAATGTTACGTCCTGTATAATAGAAAAAATGATATTTACAAGACACACAAAAGACTTCGGATACTATACTGTATCCGATGTACTGTATACTATTACACCAAGATCTGGATATTTTTAAAACTTCTTTTTAGTACGAACGCACCTCATTTGCTACGTTTGACGTGCAATTTCCGACTTGCTTTAAGTTATAAACATATCAAAAATACGAAACTTAGTTGTCACACACAAGGTCTAAAGATGAATTAAAAAAAATCAGAGAATTTGTTTAATTATAGTAAAAGCGTTAGCATTTTGATTAAAATGAAAATGTAAAAAAATGCGAACTGATAAAAAAAAAAATAGTTTAAATATTGTCATTTAAAAAGATGGAATTACATCCGAAGAGGGTTTATTTTTTATTTCATGCACGAGAGAGCATTACTGTCATTGTTGAAAACAAACAAGTAAAATTAATCTCTCTATATAAAAAAAGTCGATTTCTACTTAGGTCAACAAAGATAAATTTTATTTTAATTTCTTTTTATTAAATAATTACATTTAATATAGATATATATATATATATATATACATATGATATAATCAAAATATTAACTAAATTTAATTAATTAAATATAATTAATGAATTAATATTTGAAAAAACTCTATTAACATCAAGTGTCATCCACTATAAGTTTAAAAAATGATTTGAACTTGAGTGGATGAATAAAAAATATTTTATTAACCATGCAAAATTTGAACCTGAGTGTGAACTAATTGTGGGAATTAAATGAAAAATGATAAAGAGAAATTCGTATGTCCAAAGTGCCGGTAATTTTTTTAGGTTTGTCAATTTATAGGGCTTTAGAATTTGTATCTTTAAAATTGGACAATTTACATAACATTAATCCATCTTATTTTGTCGTTTAGTTTGCATGGCCTTATTACACTGTAAAAAAAAAAAGGTCGATCTACTAAAAAAACTTTAGTGATCCTTGTAATTACTAAAAAATTTTTAGTAATCTTAGTCGGTTACTAGAAAATCTGTAAGAATCACTAGAAAAAAGTTAGCAACGAATAGAGTTGATAGTTTTATATTTTTAATAGCTCTTACTAAAACTCTGTTGGTATGGCCTTGATAGCATAGTGGTTATAGTAACGGACTTCAGGCTAAAAGGTCCCGGGTTCGAAACTTGCCACCGCCAAATACACCCCGAATGTCTGTAGTGTCTCGTTAATAAAGGAATTATGAAAATCCGGTCGGAGCAGTAAGGAATGTTTAGTGCTGCCATCTATTGCGGTTTTGCCGAAAATCTTCCGCTTCAGAAGTTTAGACGCAGCTCGAAGGAAGCTCCTCCGCTTCGGTTTCACGTAATGGTTATTCAAAGTAATTTTGGAGCTATTACTAAAATTTGCTTTGTGGCTCATACTAAAAATTTTTAAGTTAGTTATACAAAAAATTCTTTTGATCAGTTTACAAAAGAAATGCTTGTTTCACTTGCAAAAAAGAAAAAGTTTGTAATGGTTACTAAAAAAATTCTGTGGAATACAAATTTACTAAGAAATTTTTAGTAACCTCTTGAATTTTTTTTTACAGTGTACCCAACTATGTGATGGGTAATAACACCAAATAGCATTGGTCAAGAAAATACGCCATTAAATTTTATGAATACATATCTGTTAAAATATTCTTTCTTGTATACATAATCAATAAGGTGTTGTATCAGATCCTATACTTGTTTGAAAAAAAAAATAAATAAATAAATAAATAAAACTGAGCAGTAAAGATTCGTTGAACTTAAACGTGGCGTTATTACCCTAGGATACCTTATTTGTAAAATGTTTGTTGTTCTTAGTGGAGAATAAATATATCCAAATCCTTGTGGTACCTTCATTTTTAAAATATTTCTGTTGCCGCGATGACAATATATATATATATATATATATATATATATATATATATATATATATTAAAGACTACAAAAAAAACTTTTAAAAACAAATTGAAATAAAGATTTCGAACAATATTCATTTAAAAGTAATTTTTTTCCCTATACGATGGTGTAAAAATTTAAAATATGCAATGTTTAAAAGTTAAAAAAATTGCTGTACCGAAAATTGTAAAACTGAAATTTCATTTTAAACTTGAAAGTAATAAGTAATAAATTAAATATTTCATGTAATGAGATTATTAACAAAATATTTAGTTGCATATTAAAATGAATTATTATTGTTTAAACCCTAAAAATAATTAAATGTTTAAAATTATAAATAATTTTAAATATATTTCAAATATTTAATGACTGGTATAATATGAACGAAATACCTCCTACATTCACATTTCATTAAATAATTAACAATGCAATAATCATTCTTTATATTATTTCTCAGAATTTTAAATTATTTGACATTTTTATTCAACATTACCTGTTAAACTATTGTTTTGTTTCCGATATTTTCTTTTAAATATCTCATAAATATTTTGTTTACTTCTCATGAGTTACCTAACAAAGCAAGAGCCTTTCTTTAAATTATTCCCCAGAATGCTAAATTATTTCACAGTTTTATTCAGTATTATCCTTTAAACTATTCTTTTGTTTCTGATACTTTTCCAGAATAATAAATATATTATTTACATTTCATGAGATATCTAACAAAGCAATAATCTTTCTTAAAATTATTTCTCTAAATTCTGAATTATTTCACAGTTTTATTCAACATTAACTATTGAACTATTCTTTTGCTTCCGGTACTTTTTCCAAAATATCACATAAATATTTGATTCACATTTCATGAGATATCTAATAGAGAAATAATCTTTCTTTAAATTATTTGACAGTTTTATTTAACATTACACGCTAAATTATTCTTTTGTTTCCGGTATTTCTACAAAATACATGATAAAAAATTTTAATCCTATTTCATGAGATACCAACAAAGTAATGATCTTTCTTTAAATTATTTCTCCAAATTCTAAATTATTTGACAATCTTATTCAAGATTATATATTAAATTATACTTTTGTTTCCGGTACTTTTTTAAAAATCTCATGAACATTTGATTCACATTTCATGAGATACCCGAAAAGCAATAATCTTTCTTTAAATAATTTCTCCGAATCCTAAATGATTCGACAGTTTTATTCAACATTAATTAATAAACTATTATTTTGTTTCTGAAACCTTTCCTATATTGAAATTCAAATAAACACACGCCGAAATACTTGACTGCAAACTAATCACTAACTATAAAATTCACTTGTTTGGTTAATCAAGCAGAATAATTCTATACATTAAATATGACAAGGCATTTAACAAAGGAAATATTTCAAGCTTTAACTTCACTGTACATAACGTAAAGTTCACGAAACAATTTATCACCTAAATAGGTCCAAGATGCCATTTTAAAACATATACGCTCAAAAGCGTTTGCTTCGAACAACTCTTCACTTGTCTAACTTGTCTGGAAAGTATAGCATAAATGATAGGAAGATGATTTTGATGCATCTGCTTCAAATCGGAGAATACTGTGTTTAGAAATTTACTCTTTAAAAATAATTGCGATAAGTTCGTCAAACTTGTAAATTAAAAAGTAGAAAACATGTATATCTTAAAACTACAGGCATTATTTTGAGATCGGAAAGTTTTCAAAAAATTCTTGTATCAACTTTCTATTAATTACTTCAATTAATTAGTTCTTTGCTCTCCACATAAACGGTATTCGACAAAAAATTTCAAATTTCTGAGAAGTGTTTAATTTATCTTAGTTAAAATAAATTATTTCACGGAATTATTTGACAGTTTTATTCAGCATTACATATTAAACTATGCTTTTGTTTCCAGTACTTTTCAGAAATATCTCAATATTTTAATTCCATTTCATGTGTTACCCAACAAAGCAACAAATTTTTTTTTAAATTATTTCTTTTAATTCTAAATTATTTGACAGTTTTATTCAAAATTATATCTTAAAAATATTTTTTTCGTTTCCGTTACTTTTATATAATACCTTCTAAATATTTATTAATCCTAATTCATGATATTCCCAGCAAAGAAATAATGTTTGTTTAAATTATTTCTCTGAATTCTAAGTTATTTGACAGTTTTATTCAACATTACATTTAAAATTATTCTTTTGTTTCCTGTACTTTTGCAAAACACCTCATAAATATTTTAATCCTTTTGTTATGATATATCTAACAAAACAATAACCTTTTTTTAAATTATTTCTCCGAATTCTATATTATTTGATAGTTTTATTCAACATTACATGTTAAATTATTGTTTTATTTATGGTACCTTTACAAAATATTTAAAAGCTATTTTATGAAATACCCAACAACACAATAATCTTTCTTTAAATTATTTCTCTGAATTCTAAATGATTTGACAGTTTTATTGTTAAAACTCTTCTTTTGCTCCAGGTGCTTTATCTATATCGATATTCAAATAAACATAGGCCGAAATACTTGACTGTAAACTAGTCACTAACTATAAAATTCACTTGTTTGGTTAATAAAGCAGAATAATTCTATACATTAAATATGACAAGGCATTTAACAAAGGAAATATTTCAAGCTTTAACTTTACTGTACATAACGTAAAGTTCACGAAACAATTTATCACTTACGTAAGTCCAAGATGCCATTTTAAAACATACACGCTCAAAAGCGTTTGCTTCGAACAACTCTTCACTTGTCTAACTTGTCTGGAAAGTATAGCATAACTGATAGGAAGATGATTTTGATGCATCTGCTTCAAATCGGAGAATACTGTGTTTAGAAATTTACTCGTTAAAAATTATAGCGATAAGTTCATCAAACTTTCAAATTAAAAAGTAGAAAAAAAAGTATGTCTTAAAACTTCAGACATAATTTTGAGATCGTTTCAAGAATGAGTTTTCAAGAAAACTTCTTGCATCAACTTTCTATTAATTACTTGACTTAATTAAATCCTTGCTCTCCACATAAACCGTATTCAACCAAAAAATTTCATATTTCTGAGAAATGTTTAATTTATATTAGTTAAAATAAATTATTTCACGGCATTATTTAGCAGTTTTCTTCACCATTACATATTAAACTATGTTTTTGTTTCCAGTACTTTCAGAAATATCTCAATATTTTATTTCCATTGCATGTGTTACCCAACAAAGCAACAAATTTTCTTTAAATTATTTCTTTTAATTCTAAATTATTTGACAGTTTTATTCAACATTACTTGTAAAATTATTCTTTTGTTTCCGGTACTTTTGCAAAACACCTCATAAATATTTTAATACTTTTTTATGATATACTTAACAAAGCAATAATTTTTTTAATTATTTCTCCGAATTCTAAGTTATTTGACAGTTTTATTCAACATTACATGTTAAATTATTGTTTTATTTCCGGTACTTTTACAAAATATTTAAATCCTATTATATACATAACAAAGAAATAATCCTTTTTTTTAAAATTATTTCTCCGAATTCTGAGTTATTTGACAATTTTATTCAACATTACATGTAAAATTATTCTTTTGTTTCCGGTTCTTTTACAAAATATTTAAATCATATTTTATGAAATACCCAACAACAGAATAATCTTTCTTTAAATTATTTCTCTGAATTCTAAATGATTTGACACTTTTATTCAACATTACGTGTTAAAACTTTCCTTTTACTCATAGTGCTTTATCTATATCGATATTCAAATAAACATAGGCCGAAATACTGGACTGCAAACAAGTCACTAATTATAAAATTCATTTGTTTGGTTAATAAAGCAGAATAATTTTATACATTAAATATGACAAGGCATTTAACAAAGGAAATATTTCAAGCTTTAACTTCACTGTACATAACGTAAAGTTCACGAAACAATTTATCACCTAAATAGGTACAAGATGCCATTTTAAAACATACACGTTCAAAAGCGTTTGCTTCGAAGAACTCTTCACTTGTCTAACTTGTCGAGAAAGTATAGTATAAATGATAGGAAGATGATTTTGATGCATCTACTTCAAATCGGAGAATACTGTGTTTAGAGATTTGCCCTTTTAAAAATAACTGCGATAAGTTCGTCAAACTTGTAAATTAAAAAGTAGAAAACATGTATATCTTAAAACTTCAGGCATAATTTTGAGATCGGAAAGTTTAAAAAAAAATCTTGTATCAACTTTCTATTAATTACTTCAATTAATTAGTTCTTTGCTCTCCACATAAACGGTATTCGACAAAAAATTTCAAATTTCTGAGATATTTTTTTAATTTATGTTAGGTTATTTAAGTTCTTGTTTAAGGGGTACTTGCGATTACCCCCCCCCCCCCCGGCCTTAAATTTGATAAATGGGTTTTTATGCAGAATTGTGCGATTTGCTTTTAAGTTTGGATGTAAGTTCTTTCTGATAAGGCGAATCTCTGAATAGTTTTGGAAGTTTAATGGTTAAGTATAAAAGAGGGGGATAACTCCTCTTAAATTATATAAATAGGTTTTTATTAAGAATTTTCCGATTTACTTTGAATATTGGATATAGATTTTTTATATGACAAAGCATGTCCCTGATTAGTTTAGGGGGTTCAATGATTAAGTATACAAAGTGCTTATGAGCTTTTTCTTCTCCTTAATTTGTTTTTCGAACGGAATTTACCATTGAAAATATAAGGCTGTAATGTATAATTAGTATTCGTATCCTGTGAGCTCAATGCCATCAGTTTAACTGGACAATATTCTTTTTATTTTAGAATTCCTTCGAATGACTATAAAAAGTTATTACAATATTGCTTTAAATAATTCATCACTAATCATAAAAATGTACTATTCCCATTTCCTATTTTGAACATGACTAAATTGTATGAAATTCAATTATAGACATACGTATAGTTACTTGTAAATAGATAATAAAATATTTATCGTATGTAATTATAATACAGATATATTAGCTACACTGCAAATGCGTGAAATACATTTGCAACACTAATTGGAAATAAAAATTAACACTTCTAATTAAAATCGTTTTCGATTGTGTTGTGAACGTGTTGTATGAAATAAAAAGATTGTGCAAAAAGTGTTGTTAAAAATTGCAAGAAGAGAAAATGTGGTTTCAAAATATCTTTCAAGACATTTATTTTTAAAATTCTGTAATTTTAAAGGCACCATGTAGAAAATATTTTGAAAGCGTTTTATATATGTTATTTTATAGTGTTCTTAACTGTGTGCTATTTACAATGTATTTTTAATTTGGGGACAAAGTATTGCGCAGCATAACACCATTTTAACACTTTCGCTAACGCTTACGTGAAGATGAGATGATAGTCAATGCCGCACTGTAGATGTGGGTTTTTCCCAGAAGCCAATTTACTTTTTATAACAAAGAATCAGTGAAAGATTTTCCCGCGCCAGCGCGTGACTGGCTATTGGACATCACCCCAAATCACGCGCTGGCGCGTTAGTGGCCCCTTAACGTTGACGCCATATCACGCGCTTTCACGTGAGCGGCAGCGAATGTGTTAAGAAACTATTTTCATCAACGCTATTTACAATACTATTTCAACGCAATCAACCACACTACTTTTAGATAACAATACTTTTGCAATATATTAAGAACACATTTCTAGAGAACAACACTTTTGAAACATATTACGAACACAATCACAACACAAAAAATGTTTAACAGCACATTAATGTGTTGTGAATTTGGGTACAAAAAATGTTCCAAAATGAGTTTATTTTTGTGTTTGAGAATTTCCAGTGTATACGTAAACCGGACGCTGGGAGGATAAAAGCTTAATTCGATTAATATTAAAATGTATTCGTCTTTTACGCAACAGGACGTTTAATTGAATGGCTAAATAAAATTGCATCTTCTTACGATGCTTATACTTTACAAGTACTGTTATTTTTACAGCCTCGTGATTTGCAGCTCCATAAATGACTGAATACACGAGATTTAATTAGGTCATTTTTAAATCCAGATACGAACAAAAGGGAGACAAATAAATTTGGAAAGTTCATTTGCAAGTTTTCTAATGCGAGAACGATTGCCTGATTAATTATTCATTTTAAGTGTTTCAATATTAATGTTTCAACTTGTCTCATAATCTAATGCAAGAAATTATAAGATCTATAAAGTTTGTCGCCTTGATCATAAAACTAAATTAAAGTTGCTCATTACTCCCCTCTGTTCCAAATAAATAAATAAATAAATAAAATAAAGAAACTGAGTTAGTTAAACTACAAAATAATCGCTCGCAATTTAATGTTTATCTTGCAATGAAGTTCTGCTTCTACATTGTAGTTAATTATTATTAATATGTATACATATTTATTGAAAAGATATTTTTATTTTAGGAATGTTATATTTAACTGTTTTAACTGAAATGCGTTAGCTTAATGTAGAATCAAAATAAAGAGAGCTCATTACTTTGGATCTTCAGCGAATGGTGTTAGTAGGGATCGACTGAAATTTCAATTTCTGTTTCGTTTTCTGCACAAAATCAAAGTTTCGCCAAAAATTCATTTTTGGCGAAAAAACTGTTGAAAATTCAGTCGAATCGAAACTATTTAAATTACAAAAATCTCGCTTCTTCCTTTGGAAATTTTGTACATTTCTTATTGATTTGACCGAATCGGTTCAAATGAGATATTCATTCTTTTATGACACACGATTTAGTTATTGAATTAGCAACTAATTAGTGATTACGTATTTTAAATAAGAAGGAAAGTTCAAAATTTTTGCTTAGAAATATAACTTTATTCAATAAGTTACACTGTAAAAAATAACGGACGGAAATAATACGGAGATTGTACTGATAATCGGCACTCCAGAACAATTTACTATTTTTTAACGGATAAATTCTCATAAATTCCTGGAAAAAATAAAACTTTTCTAGAATTTACGAGAATTTTTCTATTTAAAAACAATGAATTGTACTAGCGTGCCGATTACCAATACAATCTCCATAAAATCGTCCGTTTGTTCTTTTTCGATGACTTTTTGGGATTTTTCTGGCTGTATTATGATTCCATGTTCATAAAACTTGGTAGTATAAAACTGAATTAAATGTGATTTTACATCATCAGCATAATTAAAAGTCTTAGCGTTTAAGATCTGCATGGAACGAAATAAAGGGTGATCTGAAGGAGCAAGGTCAAGGCTATATGATGGAAGCGACAACATATCCAAATCTACACTGATATGCAAATTTTAAGGACGAAGGGATTTTCACGCGAATATTCAACAGGAAGTAATATAATTCGAATAATTATTATCCCTGCATAACAGCTAGTCCATATAACCTCTGATTCAGGTCACACATGGTCACAAGAGTCACAGTCACTACGGCGAAACAAAAAATAGGAAATTCCATGCATCTCTTTTATGAGTCCCAAATGACTACTATATGTGACTTCACTGTCAGGTCACTGCGACTGCTGCTTTGTGACGAGTCACCAGGTGACTTTAAAATGTCGTTTTATTGAGACTCTCATGTGACTGTCATTTAGAGGCTCAATTTCAAAGTCATTGTGAATATTGCATTATTATAAATAACCAAATAATGACACATTAAAGTCACATGGTGACTTTCTGTCACAAGACTTTGTCAAATGGTAACAGAGACCCTACTGGGAAGTAACCACTGTGAAAAGTGGTGAAAATTCACCATGTGACTTTAATGGGACATTGTTTGATGATTTAGCCTAATGCAACATTATCAATGACCTTGAAATTGAGCCTACAAATGACAGTCACACGAGAGTCTCAATAAAACGACACTGTAAAGTTAACTGGTGACTCGTCACAAAGCAGCAGTCGCAGTGACCTGACAGTGGAGTCACATATAGTAGTCATTTGAGACTTATAAAAAAGGACGTATGGAATTTCCTACTTTTTTTGTTTCACCGTAGTGACTGTGACTCTTGTGACCATGTGTGACCTGAATGAAAGGTTATATGGACTAGCTGTTATGCAGGGATATTAGATTTTCAAATTACATTACTTCCTTTTGAATATTCGCGTGAAAATTATCGCTTGAAAATCCTTTGAAAATTGGCATTTTGGGACTCCGTCCTTAAATTTTGCACACCAGTGTACTACTAATAACTTTTGTCGAGTAACCAAAGATGTTTGAAGTTTTGCATTATTATATTGGAAAACAATACCCTTATGATTTGCCAATGCTGACTTTTGAATTAATAGTTTCGTTTATTGGTACAAGCTCAAAGTGAAGAATTCGTTTATAATCCTACAAAATTGACAACATAATCTTTTTTTTTGAGAATCTCATCTTTGGTGTTGTCTTTTCCGATTAGCATTGTTATAAACTATCCACTTTTCCTAGCCGTTTATCTCACATGTCAGAAATGGGTCAATTTCATTGTATTTCAGAAGCAAATTGCAGGTGATAATGCGTTGCGTCAAATGATTTTTTTTAAGCTTATGAGGGACTCATATATGGAATTTCTTGACATGGCTAAGCTGTTTTAGTATTTTTTTCAATGCATGTATGCGATTCTTTGAGCTTCTCTGCAGTCTCACGTATATCACCAGGTATAAAATTCTGAAAAAGTCTATTATTTTTAATTAAATTAATTTTTCCAATGCCATCCGTTCTGTTTTGCGACTTAAAATTTAAAAGAAAACCTTGATTTCAACGTTTTTAGTGTAGACATCACAGCTTAGAGGTAAAGCATCTTGCTAGTACGCAGAATGTTCTTAGCTCAAACTCCGGCGCTGGAAGTTGACATTTTCATATTAAGATGGATTAAATTAAAAGAAATTTCGTATATTTTGCCAATTTAAGGGTTAATAATATTACTATGTTGTGATAAATAGTCACTCACATCTATACTAATAAAAGAACAAATCGTTCTGTCTGTGTGTGTGCGTATGTGCAATGACTAACAAAATCTATGGCACGTATGAGGCTCAAAGTTTTTCTGAAGTTAGTCCAAGGCCTTTCCTGATGTACGTGAAGCTCAGAATTTTAATTTTTTGATTGGATTCCGCGATATTAATTACGAGGTATAAATCACTCTCTTCAAAATAGTGAATTCTTTGATACTTGGGGAACAAAAAAGCTTGCACATGCGCACAAATACATTTACGCGGTGAAACGAGGGAAGGAATATTTTTCCGAGTTTATTTCTATTTCTGGATCATTTTGTTTAAATCGAAATCAACCAAACTGCTAGGCAGGGTAAAATTTGAAAAACATATTGATTTGAAAATTGTATTTTTAAGTCTCAAATGCTATAACCAAATCGAAAAAAAAAAATGCAGCTAACTCTTTCAAAAATAAATAAATAAATAAATAAAAATAAAAAAGGATAGTTTTTCCGAAAAACATTTCCCTCCCTTATGTCAAGACCTCACCAGGGCGCAATTTTTGTGGTATAAACAAACTAAAAATATGTTCTTTAAAGGTGAAACTTTTTTTTATTGATGCTGTGATTAATCTTAAAAGATACTGTTTTTAACCCTCTCAAATACACCGGAAATTGAGGTCCCTTTGCGACTTACGGACGGGATATCTTTTCTACGCTAAAAATATCTGAACGTACATATTTCAACAAGAAAAAAATTTAAAGTATCTCAACAGACCAGATTTACAA
This sequence comes from Maratus speculifer, assembly GCA_964019185.1. Lineage (NCBI taxonomy): Eukaryota > Metazoa > Arthropoda > Arachnida > Araneae > Salticidae > Maratus > Maratus speculifer. The sequence goes on from OZ025294.1 coordinate 351,590,375, forward strand.
CCTCTAGAAAAAATCCGAAGCATTCGGACAGGTCTAAATGTTTTTTACAAAATAAAATGCGCGAAAAATTTGACGAAATCAATAAGAACGAGATTATTTCAATGCGGTTTTGCTCCTCCGGGGCGCAATTTTATAGGTACCGACAAACCAGAAATATTTTCTTAAAGCTAAAACTTTCTTATAATCTATGATGCAATTTAAAAAAAAATACGAAATTCAACTCTTTGAAATACAAGGGCAAAACGCAAATCACTTCATGGATATCTTATTTTTTCTATGTTAAAAGGAACCAAATGTCAGTAATTTAACGCATTCTTTGTAGAGGATTTCCAGATTTATATACCAGATTTATATCACTTACAAAATTTTTGAAAGGTTCGGATGGAAAGAATTGTTTTATACAAAATAAAATGGGTGAAAGTTTTTGCGAGATCATTGAAAACCTGAGTGTTCTGTTTTCGCTACGCTTATAATTCAAATATAAGATTATGAAGAAAATAAAATACCATAAAGCATATGCTTTTAATTCAATACCTTTTTGCGATTTTCCACTTAAGAATATAAACTCTGGCATTATGGACTTAAAGATATAAAATCATCAATTCTTAAGTTTCATTTAAGGGTCATGTGGAAAACAGATAACACATTTGAAAACTTAATAATATCATGGGTCGCCACCGGGCAGGTCAGCTAGTTAATAATATTTTATGGAATTCAATTTTGGGTCCCTTTTAAAAGCTGTTGAGATTTATTAATGATGTTTAAACATTTTTTTTCGTTTATAGAAATTTAAAATTTCATTTATATTGCCGCTAATTTTTTTTAATTTTGGATTTTCAAAAAATTTTAAGTTTTGGATTTTATTTAAATAATTTGATATGTGATGGAAATATCCATCACGCATAAATCAAAAGGGTAATAAAATCAAAGGAACAATTTTTACCTATCTGGGTGGTCTAAAGAAACACACGTAGTAATAAAATTTTAAGGTCTGAGAACCCAAGACACCACCATTGTACACTGGCTTTTAACGTCAAGAATATTTATAATCAGCTTATTCTGTTCTCCAATTATAGTTTTTTAAAAAAAACTTGGTCACTCCCACAGATCGGGGAAGAAAAGATTTTTCTTCGAGGGGTCAGTTGGCTAAAAATCTTTCAACGTGTGTACACCCTCAGCTGACAAAGGGAGGCTTTTCCTCCTGCCTGCCTCTCTGCTCGGCGATGTTGATGCCGGATGACAGTTAAAAAAAATTCTCCATGTGCTTGGTGCCCAAAGGAGCTTATGGATTATTCCTCTAGCTGAGCGCCCAGAAAAATGCTCCGATGTCCGACGACGACAGTGATAAAAGTCAACAGTTTGGCAAGTAAATATTTTACTATAATATTCCCCCAAAAAAATGTTTCAAATTTAAAGTCAGCTGAAATATGGGAATTCTGCAAAATATCATTATTATTATTTTTTTTTCTTCTTAACAACGTTATTCTAGAGAAATTTAAATTGTAATTTTTTTGGGTGATCTTTTCACCATAATGGATTTTGTTCATTTAATGTAAAGTTTTGTAAATAGTTGTAAATAAATTTTCTCTTTAATTGTTTACTAGTGTAGAAGAATTATTTTATTTAGAAAGATAATGTGTTGATTTCTTGTTTTACATTTAGGATTTATTATTTTGAATTTATTGCTTAGTTCATTTTATCTTCTAATAATAATGGATTAGATGCTACATTCTCATAAGGAAAGGTTCTTCAAAAAGATCACAACGCAAAATCATTTCTATTTTCTTTTAAGAAAGTTAATTAAAATTCCAACCTTTTCCCAGAGAAACGATCACTGCTGTTTATTTAATAGCATTAATCTTAATATTATTATTATTTTTCTCTATGTATAAATGATAACAAGGAATTAATTTAATGATTTTTTTTTTTACTCATTTAATAGAGTAAGTCTATTTCTTTCCAACATAGGATTGGAAAAATAAATGGTTGCCTTTGACCAGTTGTATTAATTATGAGATGTCATATTTAATACTTAAATAAAGATCTTGGAGTTATTATAATTATTTATATATTTTTTAATAACCGATCATATATAGATTATGTTATGATTTATGTAAGATATTAAATTTAACAGTAAATGGTGTAAACATTACAATGATTTGTAAAATTAATTTTCTTAAAACAGATATTATAAACAAATCGCAGATATATCCCTATTGCACACTGACTCGGTAAAAAATAAAGGAAGGCCTGGCAAATGGCACTTTTAATGTTTGTTTGTTTATATTGTTTTGCAATGTTATGTACTGTAGTTGATGGTAGATGATTAGATATATATGATCGATATATATGATCTATTTAAAAAATAAATAAATAAATGAAACATAGTAAAAGAGTAAATCGAATTGAGAATTTTGAGTGTAAGAAATGTTATGTATGTGTTGTTGAAATTCAAGCCAATTTGTGCTTTCATTGTTTATCTTCGTATCAAGCAAATATATGAATAAGATATATGAATAAAATATTTCTTAGTAAATGATACATATGCATAGACATAAAAAAAGGGGAAATTACTCTTTTTGTTCGAATCTGATAGATGATATTTTTGTTTTTATTTCTTTCTTTCTTTGCTAATGTGGTATCAATATTTTATATATGTGTATATGTATGTGTTTTATATTTTCACTTTGCTACTGAAGTTGAATTAAAATTATAGTAGAATTAGCTATTAAAGCAATGTCTAGGAAATAAACATAAAAAATGGGTCTAGACGATAGTTTAGAAGGGAATGCCAGGAAATAAACGCAGATATAAAAGGAAAAGTGTAGATCTAAATACCTCCGGAATAAAAACGAGGAGGCAGAGACAGAAAATAAAAAATTAAAAAAACGATCAAAATAACAACAATAAAATGGCAAAACCTAGCGTAGATACGCTATTAACTTTTATTCCTGTCTTTGACGGAAAAAAAGAATCGAACATAAATTTTTTTGTTAGTGAATTTAACAATTTAATGGAGGAAGTCGATTTGGATGACAAGTCGAAATTAGCTATCTTAAAAGCTAAATTAGTAGGACAAGCCAGAGAAAAATTAGCTAACGATGAAAGTCTAAATACAGAGAAAGATTTCGCAAAGTTCAAAGAAAAATTAATTGATATCTTTAGCGTAAAGACGAATTTTTCTACCGCTCAAAATAATTTTTTTGCTCTGAGACAAAAACCCACACAATCCATTACGGATTTTATTTATGAATTTAATGCAGCCGCAAAATTATACGCGGATAAGAGTGGTCAAAAAATTGAAAATTCAAACAACAAATTATTCGAAACAATAAAATTTACTAGATTCTTAGAATCCATGAGACCGGACTTAAGTCTGGATGTCCGTAGAATGGCGCCAGCAAATTTCAATGACGCGTGCAAATTTGCAAAACAAATGGAAGAAGCCTACAATCAGGTGTCATTAAATGAAATAAACACGATTCAAAAATCATCCAATGATGAAAATTTCGATAAATTGCTAAAATTAAATATTGAAAGTGCAGAACAAATAAAAATTTTAACTTCCGAACTTAACAATTTAAAATTAAAATCAAAAGAGAATATCGAAAACAAAAACAACTGGTGTGAATACTGCAAAAGAAAATCCCATTCGATAGAAACATGTTGGTTCAAAAATTCAACAAAAAATTTCCAGCAAAGGAATGAAAATCCTAGCGGACAAAATTCCAAAAATAGATATTTTTATAACAATAAATTTCAACAAAGACCGAATTTTTCTCCTAGATATACAAACCCCAATCAAAACATGCAATTTCAGAATTATGCCATGCCTGGCGGGTACTACGGATTTCCCCCATATTTCCCCCCACCCCCAAATTATTTTTCTAATGCTTGGCCACATAATCATCAGTTACAAAATTATGGCCAAACTGCTGAGACCAGTTATGATAATACAAGGAACAATTCACAAAGAAACCGTACAGATCATCAACAAAATGATAAAAAAAAATAACAAGGAATATCAAAATTCCAATCACAAACAAAGACGTGGTTCAAAAAAATAAATAGGGGACTTACCAATACACAAAATACGCACCCGCGTAAGTCTCCTAGAAGCGGGTCTCCTGTTTTGAATAAAATTATCGCGAGCGTAAATAGTCCAGATTGTGACACTTTACCAATTATATTTTTTGAAATAAAAGATATTAAAAATAAACGCCCTATGTGATTCTGGTGCTGCGGTGAGCCTGCTTTCACCGACATTATTTAACAAACTAAAAGATGCTAACATTAAATTCCGATATTTGGCAAATCAGGTACAAATAAAAACTTTAACAAATTCCTCTATACACTTTAAAAAGTGCATAAAATTGACTTTTCGCCTGGAAGGCATATTTACAACTGGAACATTTTACGTAACTAACCAAGATTTCGGAAGAGATTACGAAATGCTTTTGGGTTATGATTATTTAAAAACCAACAAAATAATATTAAATTTCGACGACAAAACTATGAAAATAAAAAACAAAAAAATCACGCTACAATTTACTGAAAAGTATTTACAAGGTGTTTTAAGTAATCTAATATTTTCAGAAAAGACGAAGGAAAACGAAGCCCAAAGCGCAACGAATGAGAATAATAATACAGAAATTGATGTTAGTACTGTATCAAAAAAATCAAGGCAAAATAATCGTATTTATAATAAAAACTCTATGTGGGCAAGATTATCGAAACATGTGTATTTGAAACCGGGACAAGATAAAATAGTGCAGTTGCAGTGCTCAGATATTTTTAAGGAAAAAGACTTAATTTTACTAGACCCAACTGATGCACATGATAAAAAAATTACTTACGATTTTTCTATTCATGAGATTAATAAAGCAAAGCAAATCAATATTATTCTTAGGAATGAGTCGGATAGAAAAATATTTCTTCCCCGAAACACGAAAATAGGAAAACTTAGTAAAAATTTTACCATAACAAAGGACATGGAGCCAAGCAATGTCGAGAAGGGCGCAATTTATGAAATCAATAATTTAAGTATCGCAGAAACTCGGAAACTTAGAGAGGCTGAATTATCACCCGACGATTTTAAATTAGACCATTTAGAGGAAGCAATTAGAAAAAAAATAAGAGACTTACTTTTGGCTAATGTTCATGCATTTTCTAAGAGTTACAATACTTTGGGTCAATGCTCTCTAGTTGTTCCGAAATTTAATTTAGCGCACGAGTTCCCCATACAAGCTAAACCTTATAAAATGGCCCAAAACATCAAAGAATATGCTAAAACAGAAATAAAAAAATTGTTAGAAGCTAAAATAATACAAAAAAGTGACTCTCACTATGCTTTTCCTGTCATATTTGTAAAGAAAAAAAATAATGATAACAAAGAAAACGCAACTCAAATTAAATATAGAATGGCAGTCGATTTTAGACTCTTAAACGAAATTCTAGAATCCTATCCTTATCCTATCCCTGATATAAAGGAAATTTTACAAACAATGGGTGGAAAAAAATATTATTGTGTTCTAGACTTACATTCTGCTTTTTTTCAAATTAATGTACGCCCAGAAGACAGTTATAAATTAGCATTTATAACGGAAAATGGGAGATATTCATTTTTAAGACTACCTTTTGGTACTAAATTATCAACTCCGGTTTTCGCAGATTTAATGGATAAAGTATTGGGTCATTTTGACAAGCATCAAGTAGCATATTTCATCGACGATGTTTTGTTGGCAGCTTCGTCACTTGATGAGATGTTAAACCTATTGGACAGAGTCCTAAAAACTTTCATAGAACATAATCTTACTATTGACCCAAGTAAGATGCAAATTTGTAAAAACGAAATTGAATTTCTTGGTTTCGCTTTAAACGAAAATGGATATTCATTATCCAAACGAAATTTGGATAAAATACAAAGTTTAACAAGACCAAGAAATAAAAAAGGAGTAAAATCTTTATTGGATTTAACGAATTATTTTAGATCTTTAGTCCATAATTATTCAAGTATAGTGGACCCCCTTATTGATTTAACAAAAGAAAAAGTAAAATTTAAATGGGATGAGGCAGCTGAGTCTGCTTTTCAACAACTGCAAAAAGCAATTATCCAAAACCCCACATTAAAACCTCCCGATTACAATAAAGATTTTTATCTCATAACTGACGGATCAAAAAAAGCAATTTCAAGCATTTTAGCCCAAAAAATTGATGAAAAAATGCGACCCATCGAATTTTTTGGAAGAAAATTAAAAGAGGCGGAAAAAAGATATCCCAGTTGGAAATTTGAGCTGCTAGCTGTGCATGACTCTGTTATGCATTTTAAACACATATTAGCGGGTAGAAAATTTCATATATTGACAGATGCAAAAGCCTTAACGCAAAGTTTAAAATTAGAAAAACAATCGGACATAGTCGTGAGATGGATAGAACACTTACAAGAATTTGATTTTTCTATAGAGCACATTGAAGGGGATTCTAATCCTGCTGATTTTTTTAGCCGAAATTTAAATAACATAACAACAACAACTGACATGCAGAATAATTTATTCTTAGTGAATATGGAAATTTCAGATACGAATGTAAAGGAACAGCAAGGTTTAGACGAAAATTTAAGTAAAATTATCACGAAAATTAAATCGGGTAAGAACAATAAAACAACAAAAAAATATGCACTTAATGCAGAAGAAATTTTAATATTAAAACCAGGTTATGATAATAAAGAATTATTAATAGCACCCGATACGCTCAAAATAGCTATTTTAGAAGAAGCGCATAGACCACATTTTGGTTTCAAAAAAACGTATGACATAATAAAGGCTAGATTTTTTTGGCATGGGATGTACAGGGACACAAAAACATATTGCAATAATTGCGTTCCCTGCAACACTACCAAACCGCACCCTACTATTAAAACTCCTATCGAAAAGATAGTAAAAAATCATGAAGTGGGTGCCTATCTGCATTGCGATATTATAGGTAAATTACCAACATCTCTCAAAAAAACCAAATTTATACTATCTATTACTGATTCAACTTCAAGGTATTTGGAAGCGGTACCACTCAGAAATGTAGAATCGCAGTCAATCCTAAATGTTTTGAACAAGTATTTCAGCGCCTATGGAATGTGTCGCCATATACAGGTAGACAATGCGGGATATTTTAGGTCAGAGTTATTCAAAAATTATATGAAAGCTTTGAACATAGAAATAAATTTTTCCAGCGCTCGTAGGCCTAATGCAAATGGCATGATAGAGGTCTCAAATCGAACGTTAAAAAACTCAATAGTGGCTATGAGCAAAAATATACTAGAATGGGACACACGACTGGATTTTTTAAATTAGCATACAACAGCTCGATTCATAGAGCAACGGGTTTTTCGCCATCCATGATATTCTTTGCGAGAGAAATTAGAAATCCATTTTCAATTCATCTACCGACGAATGACATTTGTACTCAAACTTACGTAAAAAACAGACTTCAACACATACAAGAAGTGAAGTTACAAGCTCTCTTAAATCAAGAGAGAATTATGAAAGAATATGTCGACGAAGAAGCATTAAAAAAGGTAAAAACATTAAAAATAGGACAAACATGCTATTTAAAAGTCGCTGGGAGCTCTTCAAAAAAAAATTTGAAGGGCCTTTCGAAGTTATTAAAAGAGTACGGAACAATAATTATTATTTGAGGGATTTAACGAATTCACAGAGAAACCCGATAAAGCGACACATAGACAAACTGTTCAGCCCGACGACAGTAGAATATAAAAACTGTCAGCGAACGAACTCTGACGAGGCTCAGTCAGCTTAAGAGAGTTTTTTCGGTCAATATATATACAATTAAAAATATAAATGTATATACAGATTCTCGTTTATGGATGTTAAACAACACGGGTATATCGAATATATTTAGTATGTTATATATATATATATATATTTTTTTTTTTTCTAGCGGATTAATCTTGTTTTCTTTTTTTTTTCCTTGTCTCAAAAAAAAAAAAAAAAAAAAAAAAAAAAAAAAAAAAAAAAAAAGTGATGAGACTATTGAGTGTAGATCAGTTTTTTTTCCTTTTTTTTGGCTGGCACAGAATGGCGTTATATTGATAATTGGAAATGTTTATTTTCTTCTTCGATAATAATAATGCACTTTTATGCGAGCGATATTTCAGGGTAATGCCATCCATATTAATAATTGGCTTCAAAATGCTATTTAGCCGTTTAAAATAAATAAATAAATATATAAGTAGTAGGAAAAGGACAGTACGGGGACAGCAGGCGGCACTGCGGCACCGTGCCGCCTGCTGTGCCGCCTGCGGTGCCTCCGGCTGTCCCGCCTCACCCAGTGCCACCGCCACCACCATCCCCTCCTGTGGTGCCCCCTGCACCCACCATGCATCCCCCTCCACGAACGCCCCCTAGTGGAAAAAAGGAACATTCTATTCTAACAGGATAGGTGAACAACCTTCCCTAATTAAAAATATTATCAATCACATCTCAACATTGAATCATACTATAAGATGAAGATTAAATTTGTATTTGAATTTTAAACAACCGTAATTTTAATGAGTATTATTAATTAAGCGAAACAATTAAAATTTCAGTTTTTAACCATTTTATTTAGATTTCTTCAACTACAAGATGAGATTATCAATTTAACTCAAGAAAGTTAAACATATATTTGAATTTTGCTTCATAGACATCTTAATGAGTAGTATTAATTAAGTAAAAACAATAGAAAATATCCAGTTTTATAGAAAAAGACTGATTTCTTACGATTTTTATCAACTATATGATCAATGTAACGACTTAAAAGTTGGAAGTTAAACATGTATCCTAGTTTTTCAACAGCTATAGCCTTAATGAGTATCGTTAATTAAGTAAAAAAAACAATGGAAAATATCAAGTTTTATGGAAAAAGACTGATTTCTAACGATTTTTATCAACTTAAGAGAGAAAACTTAAACATACATTTCAGTTTTTCAACAGCTATAACCTTAATGAGCATTCATAATTAAGTAAAAAACAATGGAAAATATCGATTTTATAGAAAAAGACTGATTTCTTACGATTTTTATCAACTGCAACATCAGTGTATCGACTTACAAGTTGAAAGTTAAACATGCATTCTAGTTTTTCAACAGCTATAATCTTAATGAGTATCGTTAATTAAGTAAAAAACAATGGAAAATATCAAGTTTTATAGAAAAAGACTGATTTCTTACGATTTTTTCAACTCAAACTTCAGAATATCAATTTGATAGAAAGAAATTTAAGCATGCATTCCAGTTTTGGACAACCATTTCCTTCATGAACATTATTAATTAAGCAAAACAGAAAATATTAAATTTTTAACTGATTTCTTCATATTTTTTATTTATTTATTTATTTTTTAATATAAAATCAGAATACACAACTTAAAATAGAAATTTAAACATATTTTTTAGTTTTTGAACAGTCGTTACCTCAAAGAATTTCGATAATTGAACAATTAACAAAGGAAACTAATGATTTTTTAACGAAAAAAGACGAATTAAACGAATTTGGTTAACTTTTACTCTAATTGGAAATTTCATCGTACTTTATGTATACCAACTAAGTAGAATTTTAATGCATAAACGAATAATTTAAAGAAATCCCCAACACACAAATGTGAACCTGCAGAGCATTTCTTATTACGTCATATCTAAACTAAAACTTTTTTCTGCAACCCCACCATGCATGCATTCCAGGTAGGGGAACATAACAAAGAATCTTGACGTCACAACTTACAAAGGTATACAAATGTTTACGTTCAAGAAAAAGTATCACATAGAGTGAAAAAAAAGAAGAGATTTAAGCTATTTATCCATTCTAGTTTTATAACAGTTACCACAACATCTCCAAATTAAAATTTGGAAGTCATAATGAGCGTAATTAATTAAGCAAAATAATAGAAATATTAGTTTTTCAGAGGGGAAAAGACGAATTTAAACAAATTTTATTAGTTTTACACTAGTTTAATAATAATTTTAAGAGGAAAAAGACGAATTTAAACTTTTTTTTTTTTTTTTTTTTTTTACGTATATTTTAGTTTTTAACAACAAAATCTTAACAAGTATCATTAATTAAACAAAAATAAATATCAGTTTTAAAGAAAAGACGAATTTGAATAATTTTACACTAGTATTTTCAAAAGCAACATGGAAATATCAATACTTATTCGCATATTTCACTTATTCACTGTATTCAATACTATATTTTATAAATTTGGATACACTTTAAGAATTTCCTAATCTATAATTATATATTAGCTGTATATTTATTGTTACCCATGTTTTCAACATTAGTTCATAATCGTGATTTTTTATTTTAAATACCATATATTCAGGTTTAGATTATTTTCACTTGAAATCATACAGAATTTTTTAACAGAGTTTATTTTTGAAATCATTGAAGCAACTGTATTTAATATTTTTAACACCAATTTTCTAAGATTTTCTAACATTTTCCGATTATACATTCTTCAGAAGTACATTTCTAAATGCTACAATCACTTTACATATCGAAAAGATATCATTGAAGCAACTGTATTTAATATTTTTAATGCCAATTTTCTAAGATTTTTTAACATTTTCCGGTTATACATGCCTCAAAAGTTATTATTACGTATTCTAAACAATAGCAAATATTAATTTTAAGAATAAAAAGACGAATTTAAACAAATTTTATTAGTTTTACACTATTTTTTCTCACCTCCAACACGGATATATCAATTTTAACTGAAGAATTAAACGTATATTTTAGTTTTTAACAACAAAAATGTAATAAGTATCATTAATTAAACAAAAATAAATATCAATTTTCAAGAAAAGACAATTTTTTACACAAATTTTCAACTTTGAAATACATTGCTTACATATATTGTTACAGTATATTACTAAACTTAAACTTTTTAAAAAGTTTGAATGTCTTTACAAAGGGTTCATACTTATATTTTTCACGTTTTGACTGCATTCGGAATCTTACAACAAAAGTATACTTTTATTATTATTATTATTATTATTATTATTATTCTAGAAAACCTAAAAAATCGTTTCTTGCTGCTTTAGACACTTGACATATTAAAACTACTCTACCCATATAATTAATCAAATTAGGACATGATTCATCTTACACTTCAAAATTTCTGAATTTTTACAATACTTATTTTCATCAAACTTTATTCTTGATCCTATATATTTTAATAGCACAGAATTTTCACATCTGTTTTTATCTACTTATCAGAAAATTATTAAAACACCCAACAACATTTTTCAAATATGAATATTATCTTTACAATTTAATGATGCAAAACATACACGAATACAAAGTTTAATTTTTACAAACATTTCATATTTCAAACCAAACTATTCGAAATTTTCACAACATAAGAGCAAACATTAGACGAACTTTTTAACATTAATATTGCTTAGATCTTTTCATCATAACTTTTAACTATGATAATTATCCATTTTTAGGTTGATTGTCGAAAAACTGTAACTGAAATTACATAAACTTAATGTAAAAAACCATGTTCTCACACAATTTCTTGAAATTCAACAAAGAATTGACTATTACTCCAATACTTATCTACTTCAATCTCGACTCTCGATAGTATATAGATATCGCATCATTACATACTTACAACTCTTTTCAAACGTTTATCAGAAAATCAAGTCAATCAAAGTCTAGTAGTTATCACACCTGTTCCTCAGAAATATTACTATCATATGAAACAGTAAAGAAAATTAATAGATATTTAATATTTAATAACTTCATACGTGAAATTACTGCTGAATGAGAATACTAATAATCAATAAAATCAACTGTTGGACAAAAAAATAGTACAGATTACAGAAAATTCAAATCATTTTTTCTACAAAAATTACAAAAATTAACAAATGAATGAGCAGTTAGAGAAATAATTAAAAAAAATAATGAACATATTTACAAATTTATTAAAATCACACCTTTTTCTGGATTACAAACCACAATTTCTTGAAAAATTTAACACCGAATTTGTAAGATTTTAATCCTAGTATTACACACACTCAATAAATATTCAAAATTAACAAAAAAATAATTTTTTAGTCTCATCAATAAGCAGAAATTCTATATTAAAAGAATATTTTCATAGTAGTACTTATAAAAATGAGAGTTTACAAACTGATTTTCATAATTTTATCACATTTAAACTTAATTTTTTACATAAAACATTATTTAATCAAATTTTATGCTTTCTAATTCAGTAAAATTCAATACTTTTTCAGTTTTTAAACCAATACCACAATATTTATTTACATCAAACTTGATTCTTCATTTTTTATATTTCCACATTACACACGTGAGATAAATACTAACTTGGATCAGGAGTTGAAGTCAATTGATTCCATTCGATTTTCATCATGTAAGCATTGCTCCTACACGAAATTTCTTACTTCTATAATCATCTAATGTATTAAAACTAATCTACTCATATTTTTAATCAATTCATCAGATGTTTCATCTCGCACTTCTGAATTATCGTGCATCAAGTTGCTTAAAATATAAATACTATCTTTATAGTTTTAATGATATATAGTATACATGGTTTATCTTGAGTTAGCACTTCCATAGTATTAATCAAATTATATGTTTCATCTTGCACTTGATCTTAATGTTTTTATCTTGCATCTGAATTATCGCCCATCGAGTTTTTTTTTTTTTTTTAAATAATAATATATTTATAGTTTTTGATTATACATAGCATGTACAAATACAATCTTTAATTTTAACATTTCATATTTCAAATAACCTATTTCCGAAACGAAGCTATGTGAATTTTACCACAATACTTATTATCATAGAATAATTTGTGTTTCACACTTTTCTAAAAATTATCAGATATGTACCCCTCAGAGAAATTACTATCATATGAATAAATGAAGAAAATTTAATTTATATTAAATGTACACGAAATTGATTGCAATATGCATGTATTTAATAAAAATAAATAAATAAGCGATTATTTATACATTAAACCTTTATTAAATATATATTTCTTTCATTATACAGATGTTTCAACAAGATGAACCAAAACAGCAGCAAACTTCAGAAATTAATGATCCGAATGATTCATCCCTACCACATGTAGCGTTAACGAATAACACATATGTGAGTACTTATATGAGAAATACTAGAATTCGTATATGAAACGTAATTAGAGTAAATACAAAATGATTTGTCTTACTATCTACACTTTAACAAGCGCTTTTTACCTATATTATTGAAGAGAATCCTAACTGTGTCCATTTATTTCTATTACAGATGTGGTCTATTTGCTACAAACACTTCTTAAGTAAATGGAATTTAACAGAACATAGAAAAATCTATACAGGTGAAAAACCTTACACTTGGAAAGATTACCATAAATGCTGTTTTCAAGGAGACGTGAATCAAAAATGCACACATCATCATATAAAGCATCGTCAGATATATGTAAACTTAGCGAAGATATTCAAAAATTAGTCAGACTTTTGAAGAATTTAGAAACAAAGGAAGATATTTAGGCTATTTATCCATTATATTTTCACAACACTTACCACAATATCTCAAACTTAAAATTTGGAAGACATACACACTGCCGAAAAGTAATTTTGTGATTCTTCTAACCAGTATGAATGTATAGATATTATTTTGCAATGTATTCTTTAAATGCTCACATTAAATATTCTTTTATATGCATATATCGTTGTGTTTATTTTTCTAATACCTATTACATTAATGAAATACATAACATTTTAAGTGAAATAACACTCTCACAACTTAAAAAATGCATAAGAACATACAAAAATAAGCAGATGTATGAAAAAATATGCAAGTTTACAAAATAATTTCATTGTTTTCTAGAAATATTAAGAAAAAATATTTACAATATGAAAAAATTGCAAAAGTGAAAAGAAAAAACACAAATGTAAAAACAAAAACCACAAAGTGAAAAACTCATAACAAAGTTTTTGAAAAAAATATTTACAACAAATTTTTTTTTTACAAAAACCAAAACTTCCAAAAATATTTTTTTCAAAAAAATTTTTTTTTCAAAAACATTTTTTACAAAAAATTTTTTTTTCAAAATAAGTTTTTACAAAAGTAAAAAAAAGAAAATCACAACGTTAAAAAATGAAAAATTTTTGTTAAAAAAAGTGTAAAAAAATTGCAAAAAAAGTTGCAAAAATTTCAAAAAAAGTTATGAAAAAAGCTTCAAAAATTTCGTTGGTTTTAATGCAGTATGCAATGGCGAAACCATTGCATTTGCTATTAAAACCAACAAAATTTTTGAGACTTTTTTCATAACTTTTTTTGAAATTTTTGCAACTTTTTTTGCAATTTTTTTACACTTTTTTTAACAAAAATTTTTCATTTTTTAACGTTGTGATTTTCTTTTTTTTACTTTTGTAAAAACTTATTTTGAAAAAAAAATTTTTTGTAAAAAATGTTTTTGAAAAAAAAATTTTTTTGAAAAAAATATTTTTGGAAGTTTTGGTTTTTGTAAAAAAAAAATTTGTTGTAAATATTTTTTTCAAAAACTTTGTTATGAGTTTTTCACTTTGTGGTTTTTGTTTTTACATTTGTGTTTTTTCTTTTCACTTTTGCAATTTTTTCATATTGTAAATATTTTTTCTTAATATTTCTAGAAAACAATGAAATTATTTTGTAAACTTGCATATTTTTTCATACATCTGCTTATTTTTGTATGTTCTTATGCATTTTTTAAGTTGTGAGAGTGTTATTTCACTTAAAATGTTATGTATTTCATTAATGTAATAGGTATTAGAAAAATAAACACAACGATATATGCATATAAAAGAATATTTAATGTGAGCATTTAAAGAATACATTGCAAAATAATATCTATACATTCATACTGGTTAGAAGAATCACAAAATTACTTTTCGGCAGTGTGTATGTCTTCCAAATTTTAAGTTTGAGATATTGTGGTAAGTGTTGTGAAAATATAATGGATAAATAGCCTAAATATCTTCCTTTGTTTCTAAATTCTTCAAAAGTCTGACTAATTTTTGAATATCTTTGCTAAGTTTACATATATCTGACGATGCTTTATATGATGATGTGTGCATTTTTGATTCACGTCTCCTTGAAAACAGCATTTATGGTAATCTTTCCAAGTGTAAGGTTTTTCACCTGTATAGATTTTTCTATGTTCTGTTAAATTCCATTTACTTAAGAAGTGTTTGTAGCAAATAGACCACATCTGTAATAGAAATAAATGGACACAGTTAGGATTCTCTTCAATAATATAGGTAAAAAGCGCTTGTTAAAGTGTAGATAGTAAGACAAATCATTTTGTATTTACTCTAATTACGTTTCATATACGAATTCTAGTATTTCTCATATAAGTACTCACATATGTGTTATTCGTTAACGCTACATGTGGTAGGGATGAATCATTCGGATCATTAATTTCTGAAGTTTGCTGCTGTTTTGGTTCATCTTGTTGAAACATCTGTATAATGAAAGAAATATATATTTAATAAAGGTTTAATGTATAAATAATCGCTTATTTATTTATTTTTATTAAATACATGCATATTGCAATCAATTTCGTGTACATTTAATATAAATTAAATTTTCTTCATTTATTCATATGATAGTAATTTCTCTGAGGGGTACATATCTGATAATTTTTAGAAAAGTGTGAAACACAAATTATTCTATGATAATAAGTATTGTGGTAAAATTCACATAGCTTCGTTTCGGAAATAGGTTATTTGAAATATGAAATGTTAAAATTAAAGATTGTATTTGTACATGCTATGTATAATCAAAAACTATAAATATATTATTATTTAAAAAAAAAAAAAAAACTCGATGGGCGATAATTCAGATGCAAGATAAAAACATTAAGATCAAGTGCAAGATGAAACATATAATTTGATTAATACTATGGAAGTGCTAACTCAAGATAAACCATGTATACTATATATCATTAAAACTATAAAGATAGTATTTATATTTTAAGCAACTTGATGCACGATAATTCAGAAGTGCGAGATGAAACATCTGATGAATTGATTAAAAATATGAGTAGATTAGTTTTAATACATTAGATGATTATAGAAGTAAGAAATTTCGTGTAGGAGCAATGCTTACATGATGAAAATCGAATGGAATCAATTGACTTCAACTCCTGATCCAAGTTAGTATTTATCTCACGTGTGTAATGTGGAAATATAAAAAATGAAGAATCAAGTTTGATGTAAATAAATATTGTGGTATTGGTTTAAAAACTGAAAAAGTATTGAATTTTACTGAATTAGAAAGCATAAAATTTGATTAAATAATGTTTTATGTAAAAAATTAAGTTTAAATGTGATAAAATTATGAAAATCAGTTTGTAAACTCTCATTTTTATAAGTACTACTATGAAAATATTCTTTTAATATAGAATTTCTGCTTATTGATGAGACTAAAAAATTATTTTTTTGTTAATTTTGAATATTTATTGAGTGTGTGTAATACTAGGATTAAAATCTTACAAATTCGGTGTTAAATTTTTCAAGAAATTGTGGTTTGTAATCCAGAAAAAGGTGTGATTTTAATAAATTTGTAAATATGTTCATTATTTTTTTTAATTATTTCTCTAACTGCTCATTCATTTGTTAATTTTTGTAATTTTTGTAGAAAAAATGATTTGAATTTTCTGTAATCTGTACTATTTTTTTGTCCAACAGTTGATTTTATTGATTATTAGTATTCTCATTCAGCAGTAATTTCACGTATGAAGTTATTAAATATTAAATATCTATTAATTTTCTTTACTGTTTCATATGATAGTAATATTTCTGAGGAACAGGTGTGATAACTACTAGACTTTGATTGACTTGATTTTCTGATAAACGTTTGAAAAGAGTTGTAAGTATGTAATGATGCGATATCTATATACTATCGAGAGTCGAGATTGAAGTAGATAAGTATTGGAGTAATAGTCAATTCTTTGTTGAATTTCAAGAAATTGTGTGAGAACATGGTTTTTTACATTAAGTTTATGTAATTTCAGTTACAGTTTTTCGACAATCAACCTAAAAATGGATAATTATCATAGTTAAAAGTTATGATGAAAAGATCTAAGCAATATTAATGTTAAAAAGTTCGTCTAATGTTTGCTCTTATGTTGTGAAAATTTCGAATAGTTTGGTTTGAAATATGAAATGTTTGTAAAAATTAAACTTTGTATTCGTGTATGTTTTGCATCATTAAATTGTAAAGATAATATTCATATTTGAAAAATGTTGTTGGGTGTTTTAATAATTTTCTGATAAGTAGATAAAAACAGATGTGAAAATTCTGTGCTATTAAAATATATAGGATCAAGAATAAAGTTTGATGAAAATAAGTATTGTAAAAATTCAGAAATTTTGAAGTGTAAGATGAATCATGTCCTAATTTGATTAATTATATGGGTAGAGTAGTTTTAATATGTCAAGTGTCTAAAGCAGCAAGAAACGATTTTTTAGGTTTTCTAGAATAATAATAATAATAATAATAATAATAATAAAAGTATACTTTTGTTGTAAGATTCCGAATGCAGTCAAAACGTGAAAAATATAAGTATGAACCCTTTGTAAAGACATTCAAACTTTTTAAAAAGTTTAAGTTTAGTAATATACTGTAACAATATATGTAAGCAATGTATTTCAAAGTTGAAAATTTGTGTAAAAAATTGTCTTTTCTTGAAAATTGATATTTATTTTTGTTTAATTAATGATACTTATTACATTTTTGTTGTTAAAAACTAAAATATACGTTTAATTCTTCAGTTAAAATTGATATATCCGTGTTGGAGGTGAGAAAAAATAGTGTAAAACTAATAAAATTTGTTTAAATTCGTCTTTTTATTCTTAAAATTAATATTTGCTATTGTTTAGAATACGTAATAATAACTTTTGAGGCATGTATAACCGGAAAATGTTAAAAAATCTTAGAAAATTGGCATTAAAAATATTAAATACAGTTGCTTCAATGATATCTTTTCGATATGTAAAGTGATTGTAGCATTTAGAAATGTACTTCTGAAGAATGTATAATCGGAAAATGTTAGAAAATCTTAGAAAATTGGTGTTAAAAATATTAAATACAGTTGCTTCAATGATTTCAAAAATAAACTCTGTTAAAAAATTCTGTATGATTTCAAGTGAAAATAATCTAAACCTGAATATATGGTATTTAAAATAAAAAATCACGATTATGAACTAATGTTGAAAACATGGGTAACAATAAATATACAGCTAATATATAATTATAGATTAGGAAATTCTTAAAGTGTATCCAAATTTATAAAATATAGTATTGAATACAGTGAATAAGTGAAATATGCGAATAAGTATTGATATTTCCATGTTGCTTTTGAAAATACTAGTGTAAAATTATTCAAATTCGTCTTTTCTTTAAAACTGATATTTATTTTTGTTTAATTAATGATACTTGTTAAGATTTTGTTGTTAAAAACTAAAATATACGTAAAAAAAAAAAAAAAAAAAGTTTAAATTCGTCTTTTTCCTCTTAAAATTATTATTAAACTAGTGTAAAACTAATAAAATTTGTTTAAATTCGTCTTTTCCCCTCTGAAAAACTAATATTTCTATTATTTTGCTTAATTAATTACGCTCATTATGACTTCCAAATTTTAATTTGGAGATGTTGTGGTAACTGTTATAAAACTAGAATGGATAAATAGCTTAAATCTCTTCTTTTTTTTCACTCTATGTGATACTTTTTCTTGAACGTAAACATTTGTATACCTTTGTAAGTTGTGACGTCAAGATTCTTTGTTATGTTCCCCTACCTGGAATGCATGCATGGTGGGGTTGCAGAAAAAAGTTTTAGTTTAGATATGACGTAATAAGAAATGCTCTGCAGGTTCACATTTGTGTGTTGGGGATTTCTTTAAATTATTCGTTTATGCATTAAAATTCTACTTAGTTGGTATACATAAAGTACGATGAAATTTCCAATTAGAGTAAAAGTTAACCAAATTCGTTTAATTCGTCTTTTTTCGTTAAAAAATCATTAGTTTCCTTTGTTAATTGTTCAATTATCGAAATTCTTTGAGGTAACGACTGTTCAAAAACTAAAAAATATGTTTAAATTTCTATTTTAAGTTGTGTATTCTGATTTTATATTAAAAAATAAATAAATAAATAAAAAATATGAAGAAATCAGTTAAAAATTTAATATTTTCTGTTTTGCTTAATTAATAATGTTCATGAAGGAAATGGTTGTCCAAAACTGGAATGCATGCTTAAATTTCTTTCTATCAAATTGATATTCTGAAGTTTGAGTTGAAAAAATCGTAAGAAATCAGTCTTTTTCTATAAAACTTGATATTTTCCATTGTTTTTTACTTAATTAACGATACTCATTAAGATTATAGCTGTTGAAAAACTAGAATGCATGTTTAACTTTCAACTTGTAAGTCGATACACTGATGTTGCAGTTGATAAAAATCGTAAGAAATCAGTCTTTTTCTATAAAATCGATATTTTCCATTGTTTTTTACTTAATTATGAATGCTCATTAAGGTTATAGCTGTTGAAAAACTGAAATGTATGTTTAAGTTTTCTCTCTTAAGTTGATAAAAATCGTTAGAAATCAGTCTTTTTCCATAAAACTTGATATTTTCCATTGTTTTTTTTACTTAATTAACGATACTCATTAAGGCTATAGCTGTTGAAAAACTAGGATACATGTTTAACTTCCAACTTTTAAGTCGTTACATTGATCATATAGTTGATAAAAATCGTAAGAAATCAGTCTTTTTCTATAAAACTGGATATTTTCTATTGTTTTTACTTAATTAATACTACTCATTAAGATGTCTATGAAGCAAAATTCAAATATATGTTTAACTTTCTTGAGTTAAATTGATAATCTCATCTTGTAGTTGAAGAAATCTAAATAAAATGGTTAAAAACTGAAATTTTAATTGTTTCGCTTAATTAATAATACTCATTAAAATTACGGTTGTTTAAAATTCAAATACAAATTTAATCTTCATCTTATAGTATGATTCAATGTTGAGATGTGATTGATAATATTTTTAATTAGGGAAGGTTGTTCACCTATCCTGTTAGAATAGAATGTTCCTTTTTTCCACTAGGGGGCGTTCGTGGAGGGGGATGCATGGTGGGTGCAGGGGGCACCACAGGAGGGGATGGTGGTGGCGGTGGCACTGGGTGAGGCGGGACAGCCGGAGGCACCGCAGGCGGCACAGCAGGCGGCACGGTGCCGCAGTGCCGCCTGCTGTCCCCGTACTGTCCTTTTCCTACTACTTATATAAATAAAAAAAAAATTAAATAATTTTTTTTTTTTGGCCAATTCACACAAATTTAACAAATTTTTTTTTTCTCCAAACTTAAATAAGTATCATGCTTTTACATTAGCTTTTCTCTGATAGCAGACTTTCATCTTTAAATTTACGATTACTATATGGTATTTCATTTTAAAATACTTGATTACAGGCGACCTGATATTTTCTAGAAATATAAATAAATAAATAAACAATGATAAAAAAAATAATAATGAGTAATTTTTTTAATATAATTCTTTAATTTAAATAAAATCATAGGTAATTACCAATTTAGACCATAATCTCATTTTGATAATTACTTAATTAAAATTGATACAGGATTTGATTTTCTAGCTGTCGTGAATTCTGCTGGTCGGAATTAGTGCGCACCATGACTGCCGGAAATTTTCGAAAGACTTATAACAAATTTTAAATAGTATCTACAAACGAATTTATAAAAGAATTTCGAAATACCGATTAACTTGAAAATTAACAGCTAATTTAAATATAAGATAACATGGAAAATATTAGACAAATAATTATGAGTAAAGATAGACATAAACAAAAACATGTCATATTCCCCGTTCACGGGTATCTAATAATAATAACAATAATAATAAAAGCATCAATTATTATGGATGTGAGGAGGTATACCTAACAAAATTGCACTCTTGAGACATTTCTAGAGTATATTCTAATAAAGTTATGAGTGTGTTAATAAGATATATATAGTTCCTGTTTTAATTTATTCTTATATTTTTTCTTACGGTCTATATATATATATATACATTAATAGTTTTTGCCTGTCTATCGTACCAATGACAATAGACAACAGAGAGTCGTAAGTCGCAGATGTGCATATACCACATATATAAACAGCATCAGATATGAGGAAATAATTCCTTTTATATGATTCTTTATATGATATAAAGCAAAACCATAAAAAAAAAAAGAAATATGATACATGTATTTACTAATTGTGAACAGGCTTTATATATATGAATTGTATAACATATCGAGAAAATACAAGTTTTGTGATGTATCAGTTAAATTGTTTATATACATTTCCATAAAATGATAAATGAGTGTTATTATGTGTATCTATATAAATATAGCTTATGTTATTTAATAGTGCCAATATTATGTAACAGTTTATGCCAGAGTTTCTTTTATTTTAGATTTTTTTTTGGCTCGTAATTTTTTTTTCTCTCATTTAGGTTATTCGGAATTCATTGCTTTGAAAATCTATTTGGCATTTTAATACTTTTACATATTCAAAATTGGGGGATACAATATAGTACAGCCAGACTTCCACAGATTACTATTCAACATAGTATTGACATATGGCGACTGATGTCGAAACGATAGGACTTTTCATAACGAATCAGCGTTGGAATCTCGAAAGGACGCCGCATTAGAATGTGTCGTCGGCATGCGACGAACTTTCGTTACAGCTGGTTTTATTAATCAACCCAGTAGGCTAAATTCTGTCCTGAGGCATAACAGATATCCGAGGAAGATTACTGAACAAGCCGGGACTCTATTGTATTTCATCACGATGTGCTGGTTGAACTTAGTGATAAAGTTAATGACAATGATAGGTAAAAAACAAAAAAAAGGACATGAACTCTGTCCCTTTCCTTTTTTTTCTCCTATGACAGGGGGAAAATGATGGAAATATCCATCATGCATAAATCAAAAGGGTAATAAAATCAAAGGAACAATTTTTACCCATCTGGGTGGTCTAAAGAAACACACGTAGTAATAAAATTTTAAGGCCTGAGAACCCAAGACACTACCATTGTACACTGACTTTTAACGTCAAGAATATTTATAATGGGCCATAAAATAAATTTACTACAGCTTTCTGGACATGAGAAAGTTTCTCTTACGTCAATGTCTCTATAAAGAAGGCGAGGACGCCCATCGCCCAATAATCGAAAACCCAGCTTATTCTGTTCTCCAATTATAGTTTTTTTAAAAAACTTGGTCACTCCCACAGATCGGGGAAGAAAAGATTTTTTCTTCGAGGGGTCAGTTGGCTAAAAATCTTTCAACGTGTGTACACCCTCAGCTGACAAAGGGAGGCTTTTCCTCCTGCCTGCCTCTCTGCTCTGCGATGTTGATGCCGGATGACAGTTAAAAAAAATTCTCCATGTGCTTGGTGCCCAAAGGAGCTTATGGATTATTCCTCTAGCTGAGCGCCCAGAAAAATGCTCCGATGTCCGACGACGACAGTGATAAAAGTCAACAGTTTGGCAAGTAAATATTTTACTATAATATTCCCCCCAAAAAATGTTTCAAATTTAAAGTCAGCTGAAATATGGGAATTCTGCAAAATATCATTATTATTATTTTTTTTCTTCTTAACAACGTTATTCTAGAGAAATTTAAATTGTAATTTTTTTGGGTGATCTTTTCACCATAATGGATTTTGTTCATTTAATGTAAAGTTTTGTAAATAGTTGTAAATAAATTTTCTCTTTAATTGTTTACTAGTGTAGAAGAATTATTTTATTTAGAAAGATAATGTGTTGATTTCTTGTTTTACATTTAGGATTTATTATTTTGAATTTATTGCTTAGTTCATTTTATCTTCTAATAATAATGGATTAGATGCTACATTCTCATAAGGAAAGGTTCTTCAAAAAGATCACAACGCAAAATCATTTCTATTTTCTTTTAAGAAAGTTAATTAAAATTCCAACCTTTTCCCAGAGAAACGATCACTGCTGTTTATTTAATAGCATTAATCTTAATATTATTATTATTGTTCTCTATGTATAAATGATAACAAGGAATTAATTTAATGATTTTTTTTTACTCATTTAATAGAGTAAGTCTATTTCTTTCCAACAATATGAACATTTTTAATTTGATTAAAATGAATAACTTCCTTTTATAATAATTTTAAAATTAAATTTATTGGTGCTACCCTCTATGTAAGAATTTAATAATTATAAATTAACAGTTTGGATTTATTAATTAAAGGATAAAAAGTTTTGAAAGAAATATTAAAGGAAACCCTCTGTGCGAGCTAATCACATTTACCCACTTGTTATATAAGGAATTAATATGTGTGAGAATACCTTTTTTTTTTCATTTCTATGCTGAACTTGTGCATACATTTTCATGTTCAATGTGAGTACACTCATGCATACATTTTAATGTTGAACAAACATTACAAATTTCACATATAAATTTTCACATACATATATTCACATACAAATAGGATAAATTAATAACATTAGTTTTAATTTTGAAATGAATATTAATTTTTTACTCTTGCATGTATAAATTCAAAATTCTATTACGCAGCAGAAATGTTAAATGGAGAATTAATAACATACTGATATTACGGTTTGAGAAAAAGTTTTTAATTCATTAAAAAGATTACCGATAATTATTGGCAGGAAAAGAAGCTTTTATTTTACAAATGATTCTTTAAATTTTAAAAATATGTTTTGTGAGATTTCTTAATTATAAAAAACTTGTACTGGAATCATGGGTAACTTCTAGGAGGTTATCGCTAATTGAAATCTAATTTTGTTAGTTTCAAATGTATGTAAAAGGTCATAGTCATTTGTAGAAGTGGTACTCTGAAAACAAAACATAGCACCAAAGTTGAAGTTTGAATTTTATTTTTGTTAGTTTTTCTCAGTAATATGTGAAAAGTCGTATTCTAATTAAGAAATGGTACCCTTAATACAGTTGGAATTTGAAAAATAATTTTGCGAATATCAAAAGTATGTGAAAGGTCATTATATTTTTATATTGAAAGGTTATTTAAACAATACACGGTGAAATAATTTACATTAAATAGGAAGTTTTTAATAACACAATTAAAGTATACGAAAATCCATTTCGTAAGAGAATGAAGACAATTCTGTCTGGAATTTTTTTTCTTCTAAAAATTCATCTCTTGAAAAACTGTTAAAATTTACGTCATCTGAAGATGAGTCACGCATGATGCATTACTCAGTAGAAGAAAAATTACTCACTTCCAACTTTAAAACTCTCTTCATATATATTTTTCTTTTCGTCTTTTACTTCTTCTTTTTGATTTTTAAGAATTTCTGTCGGTTTACTTTTGTCTAATAACCTGAGAAATCACTTGTGTATTTTTCTTTCAACAGTTCATGAAAGAAAAAAAAACCCACTTCATTAAATTACATGATTTTTGCCTTAAATGAAAGATATGCTTGTTTAAAAAATTGTTTGCGTGCATTCGTTCTTTTTTTCAAAATTTTTATTAATTAGAGGAAATTTTCAGTTAAACCTTTACTACTGAGCATGTATATGTACAGCTCTGCGGGCAGATGCAATGCGCATGCTCGTAGGAGAAATATATGCTTTATTGACTATGTTTTTTATTTAAAAATCATAAATTAAATAAAATTTTAACATAAAATAATTTTTTTATTTCTAAAGAGAAAAAATGTTTAAAATTAAATTTAAAAAGCTAAATCATTAATAAATCGCAAAAGTTTTTAAAATAGAAAGAAGCAAACGAGAAACAAAGAGAACAAACGGAGTTTCAAAAATTCCGTTTTAAAAGTATTTTTTCTAATGAAATACACTACTTTTTTCGATGAACAGTCCAAGCAAACAATCTGTAAAAAACTGCTTAATGCAAATTAATGTCACACTAACCGCCATACTCACCACGGAAAAAAAATACATAAATAAATAAATAAATAATAAACAAATAAGTAAATAAAAATCTTGGATGTATGAAGTACCAGAAAAATAGGAGGTACATCCTATGTCCATATACAGGGAGTGTAAAAATTATAAGGACAGCAAAAAAATATTATTTTTGTTATAAATTTCAAATCAAATAAAACTTTTTTGCTTAGAATATGTATCATCATGCTGAAAAGCAAATAAAAAAGTCAACAAAATTCAACTGTGAGTATTTTATTACGAAAATACAGTAATTGTAGGAAAAAACCCCACTATTTTTGCCTTTGTAAAAACTATAAATACAGTAAAATAAATTCAATATAGAAACCGAAAAAACAAATGTTTAATATATTATGCACCCACCTCTGAGTTTAATGATTACAAATATTCCATCAATCCTCGACATCTTTAATTTTTGAAACTTTTCGGGATAGTTTTTGTACTTTTCAACTTCAATCATAGATCTGAGTACAGATGCTGAGAAAAATGCCTTCCATTTTTATAAACTCGTCTTGGTAGAGCTCCCTATAAGTTATCGATAGGATTTAAATCAAGATTTCAGCGAGGTCATTGCAAAACTTCAACTAAAGTTTTGCTCACAGCTTGTGTGGATATTCGTATTATATCTCTGATATATCCGTTTTTTTCTGTCAACATATGTGTTGCAACATATGAAAGATAGTCAGCAAGAATTCGTGTATATGACTTCGAATTAAATTTTCCGAAAGATATACAAATGACACCACGTCTTTGAACAAAAAGCAACCCCATGTCTCAATGAATTCGTCACCTAACAAATGCTTTAATAAAATGTCTTTTATTTTTCTTAAATCATCCCAATAATATTTACAGCCATACAAGTGATAAAATGATTAACTGTCTTGGTGGCTGGAAATATTATTGTGATGATTTGAAAAGAAGAAAAAGAGGTATTTTCAAAACGTCAGTTAGTTGACGTATTCATTGCGAATGGTGCTGCTTTTCATTTAGTGACATGGAGTCAGTTACATATCTTTCGGTAAAATTTAATTCAAAGAATATATACAAACTCTTTCCGACCATCTTTTATTTGTTGTGCACTTCTAGTAGGAAAAAACGAATATAACACTAGATAATACGCCTATCCACACAAGTTGTGAGACAAAACTAAAGTTCCATAAGAAAAATATTGAAGTTTTGCAAATGCTGCTAAGAAGTCCTGGTCTAAACCTTTTCGATAACTTATGGGATGATCTAGCAAGACGAGTTTATAAAAATGGAAGACATTTTTCCTCAGCATCAGAACTCAGATCTATGATTGAAGATGAATACTTATGATGAATACTTATTTATATGAATTTCATACTTATTTAGCATAAATCCTTTATAATAAAATGCCCTGAGGATTTGTATATTAAGAGCTTTAAATTTTTGTCTGTGTGAATTTAGGTTAGTGAGAATTAAATTGATATTTTAAAGGGATTTGTAATTTTAGATCCCTATTTGTAAACCTAAATAACCGGTCCCCTAACGTATCAATTTTTCCAAAAGTTGTTTTCTTTATCATTTATGACGTCATTTTGTTTGTTTAAAACCAATGAATTGACATAAGGGCCGCCCAAACGAAAATGGCATTGCTGTAAGCGTAAGTTTTTTCCTAGCACCTTCGTCGTTCCAAACGCAAGCTCGCACTCTGATTGGTTGTTGCTCTCGGCACTGTTTTCATGTAACTTGGCGATAATCATACTTGGCGTAGCGATAGATGCTTCCGTCGAGGAGTTTGATTTTCTTCCGAACCGAGTACAAAGTAACTTTTCCCGTTTATTAATAAGTAAAGCTTTAGCCATTTTATAAAATAACACAAGATAATAATACACAAGAGCACAAAATGAAGGAAGAATAAGAATGAGTAGGTTAGGTTTTAGGTTTACTCGTTCACTTACGAGCGAAATATTTTTCGCCAAGTATGGTTATCGCCAAGTTATGTGAAAACAGTGCCGAGAGCAACAACCAATCAGAGTGCGAGTTTGGGCTTGGAACGACGAAGGTGCTTGGAAAAAATTTTTTCGTTTGCTATAATGACTCCACCATTTGATGAGAAATATAACCGCGCATGCTCCAATAGAAGGCACAGAGGCGTGTGTGATACTATGGGAGAATGTTAAAAAGTATCGTTTGCATCATGGATCTCTCTAAACGGTGTCACGGCGCGGTCGCGCAATAATGTGAAGTAAGGAAAATGTGAGTGCTAGTGAAACCTATCGTTGAATGCAAAATATGTGTGGCATAGAATATATGTCACCACATCTTTGATCCATTCAAGAAAGCTTTGAACGGACAGCGACAATCCAACGTTTTCAACGAGAGCTTCGAACCTCATTATAGTCGACAAATCACCATCCCTTCAGATCTTTCTTGATTTGTATTTCTTTGATTTTTATTTTGCATTCGACGATTGATTTAAGTAGCACTCTTATTTTTAGCGATTCAAAATTGCACGACTGACCCCGTTTGGAAGCATCCATGATACAAATGATGCCCTTTAACTCACTCCCACGCTATCACACACGCATCTAGCGAGATCTGACGATATCGCATGCCTTCACAGCATTTTGCGTTCTCTATTGGAGCAGCCATCTCTTTTTTAAAATGGCGGAGTTATTACAACAACGCTACTTTCATTTAAAATACTCTTATATTTGTATTATTACTTTAGCATCGGGAACGAAGTGTTTAAAAAGAGAGAAAGAAAGAGAGAGACAAAGAGAGAGAGAGAGACAGAGAGAAGGAAAATCCTTTTTATTAAAAAATCGTTGGTTTAATCTCAGAATTAAATCTTAAAATATATTTCAGTGGTTGTTAATGACTATTTATTTACTTTTTAATTTTTATATTTATTATACCTTTTTTGTATAAAGTATGTTCGAATTTTTAATGGATTTTTTAATAACTTTCTCGTACACTAAAATAGCAAAATTTACGTAGACTGTATCAAATGACAATAGAAAATTTTAATAACATCTAATTAGCAATCAATATATTATTTTTTAAGCATTTATTTCATTAGCCCACCTCAAGTAATAAATTTCCAAATAGTGTTTAGGGTTACAGTTAAAGAGATAACGATGGTAAGTGACATGATCATCCTTTTGAGAAAGCACATTTTAAATCACTTTTATGAAATAAAATTACAATTTTATATTGTCAAATTCCCCATTTATCAATTAAAATCTCTGTGGATATTTTTTTAAATACTAATTTTGCAAATTGTAGAAGACCACTGATTATCTTAAATCATACATTTAAAAAAAATCGGAAATTACACTTTAAGCGTATCAAATGAGGTGCGTTCGTACTATAACGAAACTTTTAAAAATTTTCAAATATTTGTGTAATAGTATACAGTACTTCGAATACAGTATAGTAGCCGAAATCTTTTGTGTGTCCTTGTAAATACTATCTGCTTTCTATTATACAGGAAGTAATTTCTAGTAAAGCTGATTAACGATATCAATTTCATAAAATGTGAAATAGTGTAATGTAATTAAAACGATCCCTTAACAATGTTTGCCTCTATACCGTTATGTAATGGAATATACTTTTGTGTTGTTCTGTAAATTATAACAAATACACTTTGCACATCAGATTGTACAGAATATATATTTCAGTATATACTTCATCGGTGCATATCAATTTTATTACGTTCAAAAAAGTGTAACATCATAAAGTGGAACAGTATTCCCCAAAGTCTTTTTGATAAGATCATCACATCCATGAAAAACAGGTGTGCAGCAGTCTTAGTTGTTCGTGGGGACCGCAAATCTTGCATCATTTCTAAAAAAAACTTATTTTTTATCATTTACATGTAACCAAATTGTTGCCTTAAATAATCTTTACATGTTTTTTCCATCTTTTCAAAGAATTAAAGATTAATTACAAATTTGTTTGCGTTTTTTTTTTCTGAATTGTGCATTGATACGCATGTATTATCCATTTTATGCCAATACATGGCTGTCTCGCACATTTTTCTTAACTTCTTTGTTTGCTCCCTTAATTTTTTTGAGCAGTGTATATTAAAAGTGAAAAAATCTATTAGCGTTTTGAATAATAATAGTAAATATTATTTTAACCAGTGTTTTGTAAACATGGGTGGTTTTGCATCCCTTTGTGATAATAATAAAGACTAAAAGAAAAAGCCCCAAAAAAGTCACATTTCGTAATAAATCTTTCATATATCAAATTAGAATCTGACTGCGTAATAGAATTGTTGAACTATTAAAAGCTAATTTCTCCGTATAAAAAATATTCGCTAAAAATATCTTTCCCAGGAAATTTTCTCCACTTCAAATAAATGCTCTATATTTAATTCCTTGAGATTAAACTGTTAAAGTTTCTTTGAAATACTTTATGTGCAGTCAGTTCATTATTTCATCTCAAAGATGCTATATTCGAAGTATTTTAATTTCAAGATCTCAGTAAAATGTCTAATTGAGATAATACCTCCCAGATTATTTTTAAAGGACATTTATCAATACGTCATTTTATTCATGTAACTTTTAAGTAATATTACTATTGTATTTTTCACTAAAACTAATGATTGTATTCAAATTCAAAGGGATAAATTTATGACATACTTTTTAATTCTTTTTTATTTGAAATAATCAGACAGATATTATTTAATTATTTTGACTGATAGATGTATCTTCCATGATTTTATACTGTATAACTGTGTATATTTTCAAATTTTATATTAGAAAATTGACAATATTTATGAGAAGAGTGTCAATTTCTGTTTATTGTAAATGTGAAAAAAAAACTTCTTAGTCAATAATTATTTTAGTTTTACGTTCTAAATTTTTAAATTATTTTTTATGTAAGTAATAGGTTGTTGCCTGGTGCAATATGATAAAGTTAAAATTATTTTCAACGTTAGAACACCAGAATATTCGTATTCCAAGCATATCGGTTTCGGTAGCATATAGCCTACCTTCCTCAGTGCTAAAGATAGTGGAAATTTGCTCATATATATACAGTGAGGATGGGGATTCAAGCGACAAGTTTCTTGACCAATGGAAAACAGAGGATCCTAGGCAACAGCCAATAGGAAAACAGGGAACAGCTAATAGGAAAATTGGGTGGAAAATGGAAAAGATATTGCGAGAATTGCATTAAAAATTAAGAAAAATTATTTTTAATGTAATATTTCCAACAGTGTTGGACTGTTGGAAATATTACATTAAAACTAATTTTTCCTCTGTTTTCCTATTGGTCAAGAAACTTGTCGCTTGAATCCCCATCCTCCCTGTATATATATGAGCAAATTTCCACTATCTTTAGCACTGAGGAAGGTAGGCTATATGCTACCGAAACCGATATGCTTGGAATACGAATATTCTGGTGTTCTAACGTTGAAAATAATTTTAACTTTATTTTTTATGTACTTTAATTGATGTATTCTTACATATTTCTAATATTACAATATTTTACAAATTGGAGTTGTTGAGCCACAAAGGGTTAACTAGTTAACTTAGTGTCCAATTGATAACAACTAAGCAAATTTAGAAAGATCTTTGTGTGATATTTAGTGGATTTCGAAATTTCTTTTCAATTAATATTTTAAGCATTTTTTTTCTAAAAATTCATCATTACTTTTTTTATAAGGAATTTTTATTGCTCATGTTGTGAAGCCATCTAAATCTTAATCTATTTTTTACATTACTACTTCATTTGATTCTAATTTTTCTGGAGAAAAAAGATGATTGGTATTCATAAATGTACTACAAATATCCATTATCTTAATGAACTAGGAATAATTGTAAAAGGATTACGGAATTCGCTGCACCTGCTTTCGGGCAAACAGAGCTTTGTAAAACCCACTTAAAGACGGGCTTATAATGAAAGAGATTGCCAGATCTATGAATATCATTCTGCTCACCGTTAATTATCTCTGCATAATCCATTAACTCTTCAAATACGTACTTATGCATATCCTTATTCATTCATTTTGTCTAATATTTGATATAGTATATCTGCGCTTAAATAAATGATAATTGAGACTCAAATCATATTATAAAGTTATAAGCACACTACTTATTTATTTATAAATAATGTACACAATGCGGTTATAAGTTTCCGATCATAAATAATATTTTCACTGTGAAAAGAAATTAAAAAAAATTGACTTGTAGCTTTCAATTTAAGGATAGAACTAGCTGGGGCGACTAGGCATAGCTCGTGCAAAATCAATTGTGTGTTCAACTCGATATAATATTCTCACTGTACCATTCATTATTTATTACTGTTATAAAACAAATAATTTATAACAGTATTATTTGCAAAAACAATCAATATAAAAACAAAGTGTGTATGGACATGTTTGTAAATTTTACAATATTTATGCTTTTATAACGAAAGGTCATCAATCCAATCGCATTTTTAGCTCGACTCTGATTGGTTTAACCCTGAGCTATAGTAGCTCAAAATGATACAAAAGAAAACAAAAAGATCTAAAAACATGTGATCTAGCCCATTAGTATTCTTGTGCCCTAAAATGATAGAATGCAAATTTTAGTGAAATCGTTAGAGACATTTTCTAGATAAAATTAATGTAACTCATAGTAAACCAAAAATAACACTTATTGTATTTTCGCTCATATTTGACGTAGTTCAATGATTTTCTCGTAATCCAAAACGGTAGAATACAAAATTTATTCAAAATCCTGTAAGCTATTTTTTGATATAATAATTTTACCCACTGTGACCCAAGAATAACCCATTAATAGAATTTTCTCGAATATGTGACCTATTCCAACAGTTTTCTCGTGCCAAAAAAAGGATTGGATGCAAAATTTAGTTAAAATTGCTAGAAGCATTTTTTAGATATAATTAGCTTGATCTTGACCCATTATAACACAAAAATATCAACTAATCAAATTTTCTCGAATATGTGACCAAGCCTAATGGTCTTTTCGTGCTCGAAAATGATAAAATACAAAATTTTGTCAAAATCGTTAAAGTCGCTTTTAAGATGAAATTTGCATGCACAGACACATGCAACATTTGCTCGTATAAGATATGGGCTTTATATAAGATAGATGTTTCCTGTATGTAAATTTTCTCGAGAAAATATCTAAAAATATAAATAAAAAATAAATAGAAATAAACAATAAACCTATCCTTATTTGGGAAATAATACAGACGGCATAAAAATATAAATAAAAAATAAATAGAAATAAACAATAAATCTATCTTTATTTGGGAAATAAACACAGACGGCACATTAACCTTCTATGTGATTATTTTCTGGTTTATATATAAAAAAAAATTCTATTAGGCTTATTCGGAAAGTAAGCTCCGTGGCAGTGTTTAAACAACAGGATTTAAATATGAAGAAAAATACACATTTATTGGCTATTGAAATGCATTATGCTATTTTTAATAGCCACTCAACATCTTAAAGTATTTATCTCAGCAAAATATAGACATTGTTTATCAGCTTTAAAGAAGGTGGTCACCTGTGAAATTAGCCGGTGTTGCTGAATCTTTTACTCTGTTAACGTCATCGAAGGGCTGGCTGCACAAAATTAACTTCAGCTACAAGAAAAGGTGAAAGTCAGTATAACCCTTTCGAGTCGAATTTCTTTTCAGTTTTTAGAAAAAATTACTTTTACGTTAATAACATTAACACTAGCTAATCAAATAGATTAATTACTGTTTAATGAATATTTCATTATCTGGAAGATAACGAATGTTGTTGTTTGCGTACTATTCAAATGATATTCATATGACAACAGTATAAGGAAGAATTTTTGGAGATGTTTAGAAAATATTGTATTACAATAAGATTTAACTTATATTGCAACTTTCTAACACTTTTTACGCTTTATTACACATGATTCTTTTAGGAAAGTAACTTTTATTTTAAATTTATAGATTAAAATATATGTTTAAATAAAATAATCGCAAACGTGAAAAGAGAATGAAGCAAATAATAATAATTATTATTGTTACTAAATGCCTAAACATAAATGAAGTCATATAGTAGATGCACAGACATATACTAACATTACTACATATAAATGGCAGCAAAAGTATTTGTTAAAACAAAATAATTCTCCATTAAAAGACATGTACTATTAATAGTACACCAAACCTAAGAGGGTTAATAATCAATTAAACCAGCGAGCTCAACTTTAGCTCCGGCGACCTTTTACGTGCGGCCCGGGAAACATGGCCTTCAACGGCTATTTGTAAAATTCAGATGTGCATTAAAAAAAAAAAAAAAAAAAAGACTTCACTTTTTATATTTATAGAAAATAAATTACCATCCAATTATTTATTATGATTATTAATTTAAAACTATCTTGAACCATTGTAAATGTAGTTTCCCTTGTCGAAAGTTCTTTCTACGAATAGTTCTATTTGTTCTATAATGATACATCATTTCTTAATCTTCAAAAAATGAAAAATCAGGATTCAAAATTAATTAATTTTGCGCTATACTTTTCTATATTTAGAAAAGAAATTTTTTGGATTGAGAAAACGATTGCTTTACTAAAGAAAATTCCTTGATTTGGTTAATTTGGTTTGGTAAATTGAAGCTACTCTGACATAATATTAAATCTTAGATACTCATCGTATATAGCTAATAATGCTAATAGGGTTAAACTTTTGCCGCAGAAAAATTGGCAGCAAAAAGTTTTATACTTACTACTATTTTCAACGATCAGTTTTCGCGACATATTTCTACATCATTTGTAATAGAAATACTACTAGGTATATTGTTTGGAAATGTGTTTGGAGGTGTCATTGATGGAGAGACGGGGCACTAAATAAAGCGGATATCAAATGCATGGGACTATTTACACTTGTTCAGAACAATTCTGACAAAAAAAAAAAAAAAAAAAAAAAAAAAAAAAGAAAGAAACTTTTTTCATTGATTTGAAGGCCTGAAGAAAGTAAGAAAAGTAAGAAAAATCATGCGTTAAGCAAAAATTATGAAACACTTTCCAACGCTTCCTGAAATCTTTAACAAAACTTTGTTATTCAGGGAAATAAGATGCTACTGTCCATAGCCAAATATGTATTGAAATACTTTTGAACAGCTCTGTATTTGATCCGTCGTTTGATATATTTTTTACACTATAATGGAAATTTAGTTTAGCAAGAAAATGCCTAAATGGCTGAAATTTCTCTTGCAGCACTTTATTCTAATAGATGGAAAATACTTCAATACTCTTGTTCAGCCCTGTAATTTATCCAGTATCTTTACTACACGCCAGTATTTTGTTAAAATTTAGCTCAAAAAAACACACTCTTAAAGCTACTTAAATCACATTTCCAGAAATTATCACATATGGGTGACCATGTAGCTAATACTTGGCATAACCCTGTATATCATTTTATCTATATTCTACAAACAGTTCTTAGTAAATTGAAAAAAATTCAACGTAAAAATGCATAACTACCACCTTTAAGTTAATTACTCTCATATTCAGTAACCTTTATGAGCTCTTTTGTGTAACCCTGTATATGAACTATAACATTTATATACACCATATAATTTGAAAAAAAAATTGTAAAACCTAAAAGCGTATATCATAATTGAAAATGCATTTCAACCATCCATCAGCTATCATCAATAATACACAGTATTTCGGGTAAAAATATAAGGTATGAAATATTTTGTGGGTCCCTGTAAAAGCTATGCACTTCATATTATGCGTTAAATATTAAGTCTCAGCGGCCTATATCAATTTTATGATACTTGAAACCTTTTTACATTATTAAAATATGTCGCAAACAATTCTCTCCTTTATTATTGTGTAATGGAATTCTTTTGAGTGGCCCTGTAAATGAATAATAACTATTATTTTGACAGCATATTTTACAGAACGCGTGTTTTAGTGTATTTGCGACTCCATATAAATTTGAATAAGTTTAACAGGGTGTAACACTTTTAAAATTCATTTGAAACGATTTTTTTTCCCATTGGCCGTAATGTATCAAAAAACTTTTGACTATCTCTGTATATAAACTAATATTAGTAGAAACATCATTTTCAATAGGGTTCGTTCTAGGATAAGCATCAATAACATATAAAAATTTCAGAGCAATCCGAGTATATTTACGGAAGTTAGAGCGCGGACAGACGGACAGACGGCCAGACAAACCGAATGCATAAACACTTTTCAACTTTGTTGGAAAGTGTTAAAAAATGAAAAATCGGAATTTCGTTAGTTTGAATTAAATGAAATCAGGTGAAAATGAGTTTGAATAAATGAAAGTTTTTAAAGTTATTCTGCTGTTGGAAAATTCGGGACTTTATGTTTAGTTCGAATTAAGCGAAGATACGAATTATCCGATTTCGAATGAACGAGAGTCGACTGTATTTTAATTTTTGTGATTGGTCAAAATAATATTTAGATTTTCTAAAAATTTTAATTTGTTAACGTTTA
The DNA here is from genome assembly GCA_964019185.1 of Maratus speculifer. Lineage (NCBI taxonomy): Eukaryota > Metazoa > Arthropoda > Arachnida > Araneae > Salticidae > Maratus > Maratus speculifer. The sequence continues at coordinate 351,625,861 of OZ025294.1, forward strand.
CCATTAATTCGACTCACTAATACCTGTAAAATAACAAAACAGAAGAAAATAATGAGGCGCAATGCATTTTACAGTCCAAGCACTATAACTGCTAACGGATTTTTTTAACCATTAAATGGATGTTCCATTTGAAGTAGAGAGTCATTTTTTATATTTTGTAAGTTTTTTGTACTTTTAATTTTAGTTTCGTTGGATAGAATTTCTAAATTTGAGCTATTGAATTTAGTGGTTTTGGAAGAAAGGAAAATATAACTAGTGTAACTCTTGCAACCTAGTGCAACTTATCAGTAAACTTAATTGACAGTGAAACTTAGAATTTAGCAATTCAATATAATTTTTGTGCGCAATTGAAGTGTCCTTAAGTAAGTAATTATTGTTCTATAGTAATTCTAGATAAAGTAATTCTAGCATTTATTCGAAATGACCTACCGTATCAACAAAAGATATATAATTTAATCAGACTTTAAGCAATTATTTTATTTTCTAAATGTTCCAGGTTATCTCACAAAGATTTAGACGATCCAATCACTGTAACAATTGTTCAGTCGAAATCCAACAAAATCCGCTAATTAATGTCTTAGATTTTTTAATCTGCTTGTCAATCAAACTAGCATTATATACACTTTGCAACTGATTTGCAGCTAAGATTTCAGTCATTCGACTGCTTTTAAAAGAAAACGGTTGCATAGCCGTAATTTAACTGTATTCTGACCATATGGTCAGATTAGAGTTAAATTATGGTTATGAAACAGTTTTCTATAAAAACAGTCAAATGACTGGAAACTTTGCTGCAAATTTTTAACAATGTATGTCGTATGTGATAAATACAAAATTGTGGTCATATTAAAGCATAGAAAAGCTTTTTGCATTCCATTGATTATAAATTTTCACCATTATTTAATAATTTGAATTTGAAGTACTGAGATGAGTTTTCAGATGCATTATATAATTTACAAGAGTGAAAGCCTAATCATAAACTATAAAAATCAAGTTGAAAGCACCAATCTTTCATTTAAAATATCTCGTGACATGATACATTTGATCATATAGTGTATATATTTTTAATCATATTTGTTACAACTTTTAGATTATATCTTGAAGTGGAAGTTTAAATTCTAGTTTCATTTCAGAGTAATTTTTCCTAAGAAAATGGCGATTTGCAATGAAAAATGTGACATAAATGCATATGTATATTTTCGTAACCACAGCGAAATAGAATAACTGTAAAAGGTTTATCAAATTCTCTGCACCTGTAATCGTGCAAATAGTTCTTCTCAAAATCCACTTAATGACGGGCTTAATGCGAAAAGGAATTTCGAATCTATGAATGTCATTTCTACTCATTGTTAATTATATTTGCATAATCATTTAATTATTTAAATACTAGAATATATACAGGATGAGTCTAAATTGTTTTTTACAAAATAAGAGGGATGATATTACCTATCCAGACGAGCAATAATTACCATGAAACATATATGATCGAAAATCCCCCATTTAATAAAAAAATACAAGGTGTTCTATATTAATCCAACTTTGGTTCACGTTTACGGTAATAACTTTAAGGGAGCACAGTATCTTGAATTTGGTCAAAATGGCGATTTTCTTTTTCAACATTAACTGAAAGTTTCTTTTAATTGTGAATATTTTGACACCTCATTTTTAAGTTAATGACAATTATGGCACAAGATACTGTAAATTCTGTTAGATCGAGCGCAATTACTTATACAAATGAAAGCTGTAAATTTTGTTAATAGATCCAGCCCAATGACCCATAGAAATGAAAACTTTAAACTGATTCTTCTTTGTGTTCACATTTTTATAACGTGTTTGTTCGATTAAATACTAAGGCTTTTTTGCTAATTTAGTTAGAGGTTTGAATTTTGTTTACTTGTTCTTCATGCTGTATTTAATAATTTTGTGCATGAATTTAACATCTAAGTTCATAGTTATTTTTAAAAAAAATATTTGAATTGAGATTGTGTTGAATTTGCTTCATTTTTTTAATATACACGAGAGAAAAAAAAATCCTATTAAATGTAAAACCACATGCATTTAAAAATCCGTGCATAATTTTATATAGTATATTCTAATGAACGTGAAAAAAAAATCATAGCAAAAATATTCATATTTATAAAAGTAGTAGGGATTTTTATAAAAGTAATTTTAAGGTTTTTTTTTTTTTTTTTTTTTTTTTTTTTTTTTTTTTTTTTTTTTGTACTTTTCAATAGGACGCGAGATTTATCGGACTTGCTCTCCCGTTGGACACGCTCCGTTTGATGGGAGCTAAGAGAGATCGTCTACTTTTGCCATAAAAAGAAATCTGAACAGTTTTTATAATTTTGTCCTCTGACCCAAGAATGCAAAATGCCTCGGCAGCCACCAAAAGCTAACCAAATTATTGACCACTTCTTCAAAACACTCGTTTGCAATGAATAAATTCTTCATATCATTCATCATATTTACAGTGATTCTCCATCCATAATCTATTGCGTTTTCAGCCGCAAATATAACTTTACATTAATTGAACAGCCTTGATATTTGATTTACAACAGATGTGTTTAGATAAATGATTTCTGATAGATTACATAAATTTAATTCGCCTTTGAAGTAACACCGGTAGTGTTTAATAGTCGGAAAAATCAGCGAAAAAATAGCGTGATTGAGTACCTAAAACGAATACAATAACTGGGATTGGATTTCATTATTTTTGTATTGAATGACATTTAAAATAACGTAAGTGGAGTAATATTTTTATATTTTGGGTGTGTCTAAAAGTAGGTAATATACGATCTAAAGTTTATTTTAGATTTAAGATTTTTTTTATTTGCTTAAGACATTGATGTGATCATTTGCGTTAATTATTAGAAAAACTTAGCTAGTTTATTTTCTTTAACTTTTTATTCCTTAACTCATTTTTCGAAATATAATGCTTCCTGTCTTTTCTTAACACTTAAAGACACTCACGACATTATATGTTGAAATCATTTTCTACAAATATTATTACGCAATAAGGAAAGATTTGTTAAGAGGAATTCTCAATTACTAAGAAAACATTAATTATAATCCAAATAAAATGCTTCTGATTATTCCCATTCTTCCCCATATTGTATAAATTAATTTAACATAACAGCTTACGTTTCAATTTTTTTTCATTACTTATAGAATTATCATAATTGTATGATATCCTTACGTATAATCAGTCTTTTACGTGATAAATGTGTATTGTTTATAATTCAAGTTATACTGAACGATGTTGAATTAACAAAATATTTTGTGAGGTTTAGCTGAACAGTAATATCGACGATGATAATATTCATTATATTTAATCTTTTTTTTATCATGGTTAAATAATCCTGAGAATAGATATCTGCAATTCATCTAAAGGTTCAAAACAGTTAGTAATTTTTACAATTTTTTATTAAGACTTCTTCGTATCCTTTGAAGACAGTTTTTTAATAATTTATTTTATAATACCATCTTGGCATACTATTGAATGGTTTTATGAAGGAAAACGATTTAATAAATCTAAAATGCAGCTTTATGGTAAAATTTTCGAAATATCACTTTCTTTAAAAAATTAAGAATTGATAAAACCACACTTTTCGCTATTTTTTTATTTAGTATTTTGTTTTTTCATTCTCTAATGCAGAAAAGAAAAAAAAAACCATAATCACAAAAAGAAAAAAGATAAACCTAAACGACAGTCTCTTCACAGAGTTAAATTGTGAATTTAAAACCTACGACAAAATCCTGCTTCGTCCCATCCTTTGCTACTGTTGAGGATTCCAAAAAGTTGTTCAACTCATGGAAAGGGGATCAAAATCTATGGAATCTATGGAATCAAAATCTTACAATTACAAATCTAGTACAAATGAAGAAAATATCCTCTTGGAAAATTTACATCTGTTATAATTCATTTACCGATTGAAAAATCGTGTTATAATCTAATATAATTTCGTATGCAACGATATTCTGCAGTTCCATATATTAACCTTAGATTTATTATGTTGAGTTGATCCAAAGTATTAGACCAGATTGTGTGGTCGTTAAGGTTAATTGGGGGAATTAGTCCTCCAGTATTCATCCAGAATAGCTCAGTTGGAAGAGTTCATACCTGGTTCGAATCCCGGTCCAAACTTTTTTCACCCTCTTAAAAAATTTACATCTGTTATAATTGATTTACAAATTGAAAAATCGTGTTATAAATTAATCTAACAGAAGAAAGTACAGTCATTCAGGGAAACTTTAAACCATGGGGTGTAACTTTGCGCCACGTACAAATAGATTACCCCCCCCCCATTTTAAATTTTAAAATGTTTTGAAATATAAGAAAATAAGAGTAAGTTGGGGGGGGGGAAATCTAGAATTCAGAAGTTAGTTAATTCCAACTGTTCAAGCTCCATTGTACTACGATGCTGCACCCGAGTACCTTCGCTTGATATGAAAGATAATCGTCACTCGAGAGGTGCTGGAGTGTCTAAATGGGATGAAAAGCCAGTGTTTTGAGAGGAGTTACATAATCCTGAATCTATTACCTCGTCTATGTCTGAGATGATGCTCGACCTTTGGTTGTGGCCCATTATAAAGAGCTTGTCAGAAGTCAGAAAAGTTTGATGTGCGAGGACAAGCCAATCCCAGAAGGGATTTACGGAGTTTTGACAACCGTTTGCCGTTTCAAAGAAAATTGTGCTCTGAACAAGGATGAGGAATATGTGCCGGACGCCGATGCTGGTATTCCAGATATCCCCATTTCAAGTGTGCTCTGAACATAGGAGGTGAACATGTGCCGGACGCATTTTCAGAAAGAATCACGTTTTGAGCACCTTATCGCCAGAATAACGATTGGCGCGAAGATGAAGTCAGTGCTACGCACCCTTTCTTGTTTGTGACGTCAAATGCCTAGCGAATAGCAACCCTTCCTTCTGCAAAGAGATCGCGCTTATTGTTCATTTGTTTTTCCGTAAATGTTATCAAGCCAATACTATAATATGAAGAAATGTTATTTACCGTTGTTTACATTAAAACATAGTTTAAAACAAAGAGCTTTTTCAGATTAAAATGCTTTAAATTTCACAAAACATCTAAACATAGTTTTTTTTTTCTCAATTTAAAAATATTATTTCCTTAACTCGCTATGTTCGAAGAAATTGAGAAGTTAATTAAAAACAGTAGTAAAGATTCGCTTGTAATAAATATAATTCTATTAATCATATGTTTTATGACACATTTGAACTTTGTTTATTTTATGTTTGACGATGCAGCTAGATGAATGTTCTCGCTTTCGCCAACTCACCAAGGCTGGTGCTCAAAACGTGATTTTTTCTGAAAATGCGTGCCGGACGCCGATGTTCATATTAAAGACATTCCCATTTCAAATGTGCTCTGAACTATGGCAGACGCCGATGTTGGTATTCGAGCTATCCCTATTTCAAGTGTATTCTGAACAAGGGTGAGAACATGTGCCGGACGCCGATGTTGGTATTACAACTATCCCCATTTTAAGTGTGCTCACCGTTCAAGAAAATTATAGAAACTAGAAACATTTTTATAAAAGAAAAGAAAGCTACAAGATCTAAAATAAGTGGTCCAAACTGACTATATCAATGAACTGTATTAGAGAAAATATTTTAATCTGATGCCCGATTCCTTTCTTGAAGAGATTGATGAGTGAAATTAAAATTAATGTAATACTTATTTTCAGGTTAAATGCAATTGAATAATTTTATCAACATATTTTATCAACATATTTTATCAACGATAAAATAATAGTAACAGTAATAATAACAATGTTTAATTTAGTTCCAAAGTATCGAACTTTTTAGGAGATTTAGTTTTTACAAATTTTATGCATATAAATGAGATGAAATAGTAAAGATAATAATATTAATTCTGAATGATACATAGATGTACAGATATAAATATCTTTGAAATTTAAATGGGAAGATTAAAAGTAAAATAAAGAGTATAATTATGCTATGATTTAACTTGTGGTGTTTAATTATGAATTAAATACTTATGAAAGTGATTGATACATTAATTCCCTTGAATAAATTAAATGTTTTATTAACGGAATTATTTTTAGCGACTTTATTTTTCCTTTCAATTCTCTTAAAGTAAAACACGTATTTGTTTTGAGTATTTGTAGATTTGAAAATATACATGAAAAGTAATTTGGGAGTAATATACCTTATAATATTGTGAAATGGCGAGATGAGGGAATTATGAGTAACCTAAAATTACAATAGAATTTTCAGGTAATGAATTAATATTAATTGTTGACACGAAAAATAATTAATGATATTAATACTAATTTTAAATTGAACACAATACAAAATTTTCTTAATGTAAGTGGTTTCTAAAAATATTTCTATTCATTTTCAAAGATTTTTGAAATTTATATTTTTGTCACATTATGAATTTACAAAATATAGGGTTTTTTTTGGCACATATGTTATGTGACATACGTTACATGTAGTGGTATAACAGTGATGTCACAAAGTTTTTTTAATACCTAAAAAAAAAAATTATGCTAAATAACATGTTTTAGAGAATTTTTGTAATTTTTCAAAGTCTTCCAAAGAGCTCACATCTCAGTCACAATGGGACGTCACAGAGTAGTGGCATTTTGGTCACAGATGTGATAAGACCACAGTGACTTGCAGTGATGTCACAAGGATGTTACTGTGACCATGCTTGCTAAGAGGGAAAAGCAACTTGAATTTTTGAGATAAAATTTGCAAACATGGGTGCCATCTCAAAATTTTCTTAGGAAGGCGGGTGGGGAATGGGGGTTATGTTTTGTTTTTGTTTGAAACTTATGCACACAGGCACGCACTTACACCATATGGCCAAAGATGACCGGCCACTTGCGATTTTAGACATTTTGTTAAGCATCTAAAAAAAACCTGAAGAATTATCCTGAAACTCTAAGCGTTTTTTTTTTTTTTTTTTTTTTACTAGATGGTACCCGTCAAGATTTGACGATAAACATGTTAAAAATTTAATTAGATCCTGTAAATAAAGTTTTGAAAACTTGATTTATTTGAATGTTACCTATGTGATTTCAACAGATTCAAAGCATTTCATGGTTCTGTCAGTTTAACCTACTCAAGTAATCATCTGAAAGAATTTAAGCAGAATTTTAACAGCGCTTGCTTTTTAGCAGAAGGATAACTAAAATTAATTGAACTGATATTTATTTTGGTGAATTTTCTCAGTGTTTTGAAAAAATGACAATGTTTAGTATTTTCTAATTTTTAAAATCATGTTGAAAAGTTTTTAATAATTTTATTTTTATCAGACTCATTTTAAATCCCGAAACTTAAAATCTCATGCTACCAAGTAACTTTTTATAATATATTTGAATTTTTTGAATTTTTCATAACTTTTCATATATTATTAAAATTATTAAACCATGAGTATCACAAAGTAGCTCAATTTTAAGTCTTACATGACTATTTTTCTTTCCCTCTGTTTTCTCTTCTTAATTTTAATTTTTTTCCCCTGAAAATAATTAATACTTTTCCTTATATGCACACAAACATATATCTTCCTTCCTCATACAAAATATAACAAAAATTGTAGATTAGTTTAATATATTTAAAAGATAATTAAATAAAAAATCTTTAGCTTAAACATTTTAAGTTAAAATTGTTAAATTATTTCAAAATATTTTAGCAGATTTCACAATTTTAAAGATTCAGACATTACTTCAAAACGGCACTCGGGGATTTAATTAAAAATCATTTAATATATGGCCTAAATGATGTTCAACATTTATTTATTTATATAATTCACGTATATTACAGTTTACAAATGGATTACTTTTTCTAAGCTTCCAAGCACATGACAGGAATGTGGTAAATTGCTGCTACTATCTACCGACAGAATAATGTTTAAATATTTACATTTTTTAGAAAATTATAATACATTTTTTTACAGTATTTCTATATGTTAAATTAAATTTGTATTTATTGTTGTTTATTTATTTTTTTTATAAGAATGCAATTTGTAAAGATTTTCAATAATTTTATTCTTACAAAGGTGTCTCTAAAGCCCTGAATTTTCCAATTCAAGGCTTCCAATTCAGCCAATTTTCCAATAGGCTGTTTATACCTAATAATTACTACGTTTTAATTACTTGAAATATTTTAAAAATAAAATTGATACCTAAAAAATCATTGTTGAGTGTTAAACTTTATTTAATTATAAAGCATCAAAATAATTAGGATGAGCGAAGCGAATCCTCTACTAGTCCACTCAAATTACAATTTGTCGTATGCTTTACAAAAAAACTATTCAATATTTTAACTTCAAATTAAACACAAAAATAAATTATGATCTGTAGATTTGCAGAATATAATTTTTTTTTACAGTAAAACGTTAAAAAAATTATTATTTTAATTAATTTATTTTACATGCATTTCCAATACGGACGCATTTTAGCAAATAAATAAAAAATGAAACGTGTATATTTTCAGAAAAAAAAGTTTAAATCATGGAGTAAATAATTATAGATAGAATCATGATTAATTTATTAAATAAAACATGTTTTCATTTTCCCGCAAAATCGTTTGCACAGATGACACTTAAACATTTAAAAAAAATTGTATTATGGATTTTTTTTATTTTATTTTATTTTATTTTATTTTATTTTTTTTTTTTTTGTAAACTGGCAACAAAATAATTGTAAACAAATAAAATTAATTCTTAAATTTGTTATATAAATGAAAAATTAAAAGATCTGCGTGAAGTTGTTGGTTCAAGCTCTTTATAAATATTTTTGCGAAGGTCGTATTGTGGCTAAATAATATCGACTCATTAATCAGAAGGATTTTATAGAAAAATAAGACTTTAATAAGTTCGCAAACACAACAATAATTATTCGTGAAAACGTCACTGCGAGAATGAGAGAGCGCTTTGTTAAAAGGTAATTCCATTAATTGAGTTGCCATTCGCAGAAAGTAAAAAATTCTCCCACGCGGAGAGAATTACAGCAATTCTCATACGCTAACATGTATAAAAACGAAGAAATTAAAATAAAATGTTTTACAGTTAAAAATTCATAGTATCAACGAAAGCAGATTTCAAATGTTTTTTCCAGAAAATAGGATTTTGAAGAAGTAACTTTCTTCAAGCTTTCTTCAAATATATTATTCTAAAATAGCTATCAAAGATTATCGGATGTTGATTACAAAGATTGGAAACATTCATATTTCAAACAATTAAAAAACACCAGTGGCTACTTGAAATTATAGAAACATCTTTAAAAGAGCTTTTAGTTGAAAATTAAAAAAAAATTTGTAAAAGTTTGCTTCGAAAATATCTTATTATGCCAGTTTTACATCATAAATAAAAAATTAAAATGCGCCAAAACATAAAATAACGTTTTTGTTTAATAAAGATGCAAAAATCTCTATAAATAAAAGGAATAAAGAGGATAATTAATTAATTGAGGCACAGATAGGCTCTCAAACAGTGAATGCATTGCATTTGAGTGTCATATTTTTTTTCTTTATATTTTACACAGCTTAGGTAAACGCAGAAGAAATATAAAACAGATAATGTATTTATCACAAAAAATCGTCTGCTAAGAAAATCTTTTTTCATTTTGAACTCTATAAATAAAAGGAATAAAGCAGAAGAAATATAAAACAGATAATGTATTTATCACAAAAAATCGTCTGCTAAGAAAATCTTTTTTCATTTTGAACTTCTATAAATAAAAGGACAGATAGGCTCTCAAACAGTGAATCGTCGAATATAATTGAAGAACAAATGGAAGAACAAATGAAAGAACAATTGGAAGAACAGATGGAAGAACAGAAAGAAGAACAGATGGAAGAACAAATGGAAGACCTCTTCATTAACAATAAAAAAAGATATGCAAACGAAACCCCAGAACACCGAGAAGAAAGACTGGCGAAGAAAAGAGAGCAGAATAGAAAAAGAAGAGAAAATGAGACTGAAGAAAAGAGAAGAGAAAGATTAAGTAAGCAAAGATTAATAAATCGAAAGATTCTCAGCGATGAGACTGAAGAAAAGAGAAGAGAAAGATTAAGTAAGCAAAGATTAATAAATCGAAAGAATCTCAGCGATGAGACTGAAGAAAAGAGAAGAGAAAGATTAAGTAAGCAAAGATTAATAAATCGAAAGATTCTCAGCGAAGAATCAGAAGAAAAGCGTCGAGAGCGATTGTCCAGAAATGATGAGTATAAGAAAAGAAAATTATATGAAGAGAACGAAGAACAGAGACTTCACAGATTGAATGAAAAGAAATGTTATGATTACAACAGAAAATACATCGTCGTTGGATCTTGTTACAACAGAGCCTTCAATGAAATCAAAGGATTAGCGAAAAATCCCGACTTTAGAAGACATCTGAATAAATTCAATATCAACGCTGGCCCAATGGATAACGGGCTATACCTAGTAATAATAAAAAAATATTGTTACTTTCAAATATCTGTTTTATAAAATAATGCTTCGCGAATCCAAACAAAGCATGGCTTTTGCTAGTAATAATAACAAAAGAATAAAAATCATATAACTTCCCCTCGTAGTAAAAAGTATCATTAAAAAAAAAAAAAAAAAAAAAAAAAAAAAAAAGATTTTGCCGAGCGTTGGGATCGAATCCTAGTTTTCTACAAAAGCTCAAAGCTATAAATCCGTGCCTTAAAGCACTGCGCTAACCAGACTTGCTTCACCTTACCTCTAACTGGAAGGGATAATAAGTTCAACTTTGCGCATGCGCAAAGACCAATTCGAGTTGATCTTAAAGAAGTAGCCTACTGTTTTAATATATATGATGAGGGGGTGTTTTCATATGTCCATTGATTAATGGCAATATAGAATACACAATACGTGTACAATATGGCACGTACTACTATATTTGGGTAAAACCCCTGATTTTTTTTTTTTTTTTTTTTTTTTTTTGGTAATAACGGATTTTGAGTTGATTCTATAGACGATAACTTTCAGAATTTTCCAGCTATGTTTTTAAAACTTTTACAGAAGTTGCTCTATGCATTAAGCTAACACAGTATGCAAAAGAAATTTTGATATCGTTGACGTATGCGCAATGAAAAACTATTTACTAAACCTGCTCATTTTTCATACATTTTTTATTACTTTTTAATTCTTCTGACAGCATATTGTGTACAATGTTGTTTGTCGTATTTGCAGAAAATAACGTTATTTTATATTAAGAACTCTGCAAATTATAAGCAAAAAACTTGGAAAATTTGTGGACTGTTTTTAGAAAAACCTTAATTTCTCTACATGCTATCCACATAAAAATAAACGGAGTATATTACAATAAGCCACTTAATCATCATCTACAGTTTGAGCACTTTTGCTACATTAGTTTTGACAGGGTTATCCAAAAGATATTCATTCTTTTTCAATTTGTTGACGATTCCCTGTAGAGTTTCGGGAAAAAATATTCACAGAAATGTGTGACCTGTACTATTATGTTTACACACTTAGAGTTTCAGGATAATTTTTCACGTATTTTTCTAGATATTTAACAAAATTTCTAAAATCGCAAGTGGCCGGTCATCTTTGGCCATATAGTGTATATATAGTTATGTTTGTTTGTTCGAAATATACTTCTATATATGTATAATTAATTAGTAATTATGATTATTTATGTATGTATTAGTCAAAAAGTTTTTAGACGTTTTCGTTTTTGGCTGAAAATATGAAGATGACCTAAATTCCGTTTCAGTCTTAAAAACTTGTTTTAATCAATATTTAGTCCTCATGCTGTTTCAAACACCCAAATAGAAAAGTGATTTGAACAGATCAGTTTGAATTGTTTTTTCTTAGACTAACAGACGTGACGCGATTGCATAAAAGTATTTTAATATTTATGACTCACTTGAAAGAAAAGCAGATAAAAGTATATATTTCATCATGGTATATGCTTCCAAACTTGCTCAAATTGTATTTTACATTTCACTTCATGAATTTACAATGAATTGTTTTTAAAATAAGTAATCTATTAAAATTCAGTACTATGAATAAAAATTTTAATTAATTAGATAAATACTAAAGCAATTGAAATGAGTTGAAAAAAAAAATAGTCCTTCCGGCAGTGCCGGGAGGAAGAGGTAGCTTTCATATACTTATATATTTATTTATTTATTTTAAATTAAGCTATATTATTCAAAAATACTAAGCTCAAATTAGTAGAACCTGATTATGAGCTTGGCCGAAATCTTAATTCAGGTGCACATGCATACTCATATTTAAATCGATTAATATATATATGCGATAACTCAGCCATTTTTACTTTCTTCTATCTTCAATAGAAGAAAGTATTGTAATCGAAATTTTTTTCGACTTCCGGTTTTCGACGGATTTACACGTTTTAGGGGTCAGAGATTCCAAAAAACATGTTTTTACAAAATGTCTGTCTGTCCGTGTGTCTGTGTGTGTGTCTGTGTGTATGTCTGTGTGTGTGTCTGTATGTCGCCATTCTACTATCAAAAAGTGTATGAAGTTATGCATAGAATTGAACCAAATTTTTTGTGAATGTTTTTGGCTGTGGCAAGCAGGTCCTCCTTCAGTTTTGAAATATTCCGCCGGAAGGGGGCGCTGCAATCGCAATTTTTGTGCCATTTTCAATATTGTACCGACCAAAAGTATATGAAGTTATGCATCGAATTGAACCAAATTTTTTGTGTAAGTGTATGACTATGGCTCGTTGGTCCTCCCTGAATTTGAAAAAAATCCGCCGGAAGGGGACGCTGCAATCGCGATTTATGTGCCATTTTCAATATTGTATCGACCAAAAATATATGAAGTTATGTATTGAATCAACCAATTTTTTTTTGTATCTGTATGACTATGGCTAGTTAGTCCTCACTGGATTTCAAGAAAATCCGTCGGAAGGGGGCGCTGCAATCGTGATTTTTGTGCCATTTTCAATATTGTACCGACCTAAAGTACATGAAGTTATGCATCGAATTGAACGAAATTTTTTGTGTAAGTGTATGGCTATGGCTAGTTGGATCGCCCTGAATCTGAAAAAAATCTGCCGGAAGGGGGCGCTGCAATACCGAATTTTATGCTATTTTCAATATTGCACCACATAAAAGTGTATGAAGTTAGTTCTAGAACTGAACTAAACATTTTGTATATGATTATTTGTTGGTAAGGCAAATAGGTCCTCCCTGAATTTGAAAAAAAAATCTGCTTATCATTCTATTGTCCATCGGCTCGTGCAGAGACGGAAATTCGTTTTTACTCCGATTAATTGATTGAAGCAGAAATTTAAGATGAAAATGAAAGTTGGTAAGGTATTGAATTAAAATTATTAAGTATTAAAATGAGTAACTATTTCTTTTTAATATTAAAATGTATGTATGGGATAGAAGAAAGTTTTGGGATTGGCACATCCAACTAGTTTAAGATACAGACGAAACAAAAAATGCTCTGGAATCTTTGTATCAAGGTCAAATGCATAAAAGAAAAATCTTTTTCAATTTCTCACTTTCTTGTGCCTAATTTAAAATTTAAAAATTTATAAAAATTTTTAAATGGCCGCCATTTTGAAATAAGATGGCGAATGGAACTGAGTATCGAACTCGATTCAGGCCTCAGTATATACTATGTACACACCAAGTTACATCCAAATCGATTCATAAATACGCGTGTTATCACGTGACAAAAATCAGATCGTTTCAAAATGTCAGCCATAAGAAAAATTCAAAGTGCTATAACTCAATCATTAGACAAAAAATATAAACAAAATAAAAAGTGTTCTGGAATCGTTGTTTTATGTTCTAACACGTAAAAGAAAAATATTTTTCAACTTTTAATTTTTTCGCATATAATATTTTGAAACAAAATGGCGGATGATGCTGGCCAACGAACTCGGTTGAGACATTTGTATGTACTATGTACATACCAAGTTTCATTCAAGTCCGTTCATAAATACGCGTGTTATCACTTGACAAAAATCAGACCGTTTCAAAATGTCAGCCATAAGAAAAATTCAAAGTGCTATAACTCAATCATTTTTTACGACATAGACAAAATAAAAAATGTTCTGGAATCGTTGTTTTAAGTTCTAACACGTAAAAGAAAAATATTTTTTAACTTTTAGTTTTTTTTTTTTGCATTTAATTTTAAATTTTAAAATTTTTTAAAAATTTAAAATTGCCGCCATTTCGAAACAAAATGGCGGATGATGCTGGCCAACGAACTCGGTCGAGATAATTGTATGTATATATATATATATATATATATATATATATATATATATATATATATATATATATATATATATATATATATATATATATATATATATATATATATATATATATATATATGTCAACATTTGAACGGAGGGTGGTTTTGGGGTCTGGGGGTCATGATCGGTGAAAATATACCAAAATTTTCCGGAAGTGCTCTCCTCCGGACGGCTGCAATAGGTAGCTTTTTACTTTTTGTAATGAAAGCTACCTAAAACAATAATATTTTAGTAGTCACCTAAATATCAAACTAAAATTGTAATGTGTTTCATGTAATATATACTGAAAAAAATAACTATTTATAAACGATAATATCTTTCAAAATTTAAAGCCTTTCAACATGAAAAATGTTAAGAACATAACAACTATTTTCACTGGAAAACATCCAACTGTTCTCAAAAGCATACAAATATACATGAAGTTTTTCTAATTATGTTTATGGAATTTAGAATAGAAATTTAAAAAGAAAACCAAGCAAATAAATCGTTTGTAAACAGTTATGTTAGAAAATTTAAAAGTAAATTTAATTTATTTTCTGCATCATGAGTTTTTCCCTTCAATATTTTTGTGCCAAACTTAATATTATAAACAAGAAAGAAAAAATCCTGCGTCAAGCATAGATTATAAGGCAAATGTAACAAAGCTGTACCGTTTAAAAAGTTAAAATATTACGCCTCATTTCACTATATGAAAATGTATAACGCATGTCAAATCCGATTTTCAGCTGTTTCTTTCTACAATCGGAAAATTATCCGAATTTTTTAGCAACCCTCTATATAACATAGAGATTTTTATATATTAACAACATGCATTCCAAAATTTAGCTCATTTAAGAGATACATATATTTCATATAAAAATTCCCCTTCAGCAATTTCCTCTAATAAGGAGAATGGCATGCGAATGCTTTTCTGGAGCCCTGTATACGAAGTATAGAATTTGTATATAAAAAGTAATATGCAAAAAACCATTTAAATTTAAAAGCGCATACCGAATTTTAAACCATACTCTCCAGCAATTATTTCGCAAAACCGATGTCTGTAACCGATTTCCTTAGTGTGTTCCTGTAAATTAATAAAAAAATGCTATATCCTATGAATTCTCTGTTTTAACGTGATCATAGTAAAATTGAGTGATTTATATCAATTTCAATACATTTGAAATAGCGCAATGTTATTAAAATACTTTCCAAATGATTTTTCTCCATATATCATAATGTAATCGAATTCTTTTAAGTATCCCTGTAAATGAACCATTAAACGAACATACTTAATATGTAATATGAAACATGCTTTGGTGATCCTAAATAAGCCGTATTAATTTCATGAAAATCCGGGTATATTTACAGGAGTTAGACAATCAAACTGAATGCATATAAGCACTTTTCAACTTTGTTGCAAATAAAGTGCTTATATGCATTCTTAAAAGCAAATGCTAAAAAAAATAAAAATTTATATGTAATTGAAAATTTGAAGGACAGTCCTAAGTAGAAATAAATACTTTTAAATTTTCCTCCGCAGTTATAATTACTGACCTATGTGATAGCGGTCCATCCTTTCACATTACAACTTAATGTGAAAGAAGGGGGGGGGGGGGTTCTTATATCTATATATACTCATTTTCTGATCCTCATACCATTAAAAAATACTTTTGTACTCACTTTTACTTATATTTTCTCACCTTTAAGTACGGGATAATACTCTGTAAATATTTATTATGCACTATACTGTACGTTGAAACATTAATTAAATAATCTATTTTACTTATTAAAAAAATCAAATATTACATTTTGTTTATTTTAGATAAAACATCTGTAGCAATTTTGATGTTTATGATTTTGCTATATGATGGCATTGAAAAGAAGTTAATAATTTATCATTTTTTCTTTTAAAATATTATGTAGTTTTAAAATTATTCTACTTATTTTTTAAATAAAAAAAATATATATATTTTATAATGTATCTTTAAAATGCAACATTTTATTTTAAATTAATATTAAAAAAATTGTTTTTATATGTATAACAAAATACTACTAGTAAATGTAAAAAAAAAATAGGAAAAAGAGTGTGTCTTTATATTTTACTTACCCATCATTCGTTGTATAGGGTAAATCTTGTAATTGTTTCGAAAAGCGAAAATTTTTTGACGGATTTATACGTTTTAGACACTGAAGTTTGCAAAGAACACATTTTTAGAATTAAAAAAAAATTCCGTCCGTTTGTGTGCGTCTGTCTGTCGGTAAACGCCCTATCTCTCAAACAAATTGATACGGTAAACTGAGGAAATTTGGTCTGGACTCTCGAAATATTCGTCCTGATGAAAGGTACAATTTTTTTTTTTTTTCCGAAATTGCTTATTTTAAAAAGTAAATATAAAATACAATAAAAAAATATAAATTTTGCGTGGGAAATAAAGTTGATCGGATAATTTATTGCCAAGTTATTTATAATTCTATTTTCCACACTCTTCGACTTTTCATGACCCTGTATTTCATTCAAAATTCAATTCACAGATATATTTTAAATGGAAATGATATACTTAATACGACGCAATAAATTGTTAGTTTATAAGATTATCAATTTTAAAATCATAAGGAACTTTCTTTTACGCAATTCAGTACTGATTGATTACCTCATCGACTAAACAACTATCACCAAACTATAAGATTAAATGCCAATAATGGCTTATTATAAATATGACACTTGAAATTAAACTCGTTACACGTGTTTATTACATTACCAAGTGATTTTTAATTTGACGTTTTATTTGTATTTTTATTAATCTTTTGCTAATTTGTTTATTTTTTCATAATTTAAAATAAAAGTTATGTCAATTTGTATAATTTACGAGTAGTCTGTCAATTTATATAATCTGTCTAAATGTGTCGACGGGATAATCAAGTAGAACCTGCAATTCCATAATAGAGCATTACTGTGTATTAAAAATAGTTAAACATGCGTTTAAATTTTATTTTCGAATTGCAATGCATTTTCTAAATATTTTATACATGTTTTATTTTCTTATTTTATATTATGCATAACCATGATAAGTAATTATTACGGAGGCCTCCAACGAGTAGTTTTACATAATTTCTTGGTTCAATCAATTTATTTTCTCTAATTATTTTTTCACTTTTTTATCAACCTATCTAGATGTGCATATAAGGTGGTCTGGTGTAATAACGCCAGGCGGGGTAATAACGCCAAGTGCTAATATTATGCATAATTATGAAATAATCTGGTAAATGACATTCATGTGCTCTGCGCAAAAGGGTTTTGAGTCATATAAATCGCAAAAACTAGCTTCAAGTTAATTTGTTCCGTTTGTAGGTCTTACTTCTTTTACAAGCAACTAAAATTAACGCTTGATCTAAAATTTGCGAGATACGTTTTGTGATGTGAAGACTATTTTTTTCACCCGGAAATACTTTGTTTATTACATAAATTTGTAGTGCATTTCGTGTACTTTCAAAATGTTGTAGAAGATTTTGGATATCTTCTCTAAATAATTTGTAGTTTAAAATGTACTGCGCAATAACTATACCGGGGTAATAACGCCAATCCTTGGCATTAATACACCGGTTGATTCCCAACAGTGGCCGAGCTACATCCTAAATACTGATTCAAATAAACACAGTTAAAACTGTGCAATGTTTCTAATAATTCTGTTTAAACGGTCCTTTTTAAGCAAAAAGAAGCTCACGGTCTTATATTCTTTTGCCTCCTCCCCCCCCCCCCCCACACAACATCTTTATTTTTCTTACAATTCCACAAAAAATTGAACATTTTCAATAGCTTAGAATGCAATTTGCCAATTTCTAAGTTTGTAGAGTTTGTATTTTTAGAATTGGGCAATCTACATGCCATTATTCCATCTTATTTCATAGTTTTGTTTGCATGGCGTTATTACCCATATAGGTGGGTAATAACGCCAAATAGCATTGGTCAAGAAATCACGCCATTACATTTTATGAATACATATCTGTTAAATTATTTTTTTTATATAGATAGTCAATGAGTTGCTGTATCAAATCATATATTTGTTTGAAAAATACAAACTAAAACTGAGCCGTGAAAATTGGTAGAACCTTAACTTGGCATTATTACCCCAGGGTACCTTATAATACGTTTTAAAGAAATTATATGATTATTTTTCCTTCCAAAAAGTCAACAGTAAACTATTTCTGTTTATTATTATTATTATTATTCCTTTTCTTATGATCCTCTTTTATTTTTTGCAGCTTTCTAAATCTGGCAAGCGTTCAGTATATTTGAGGAATGTCGACTTGAACAGCACCGGTACATACAGATGCGAGGTTTCTGCTGAAGCACCCTCTTTCAAGTCTGTCGAAGCCGAAGGAGACCTGAAAGTTATGGGTAAGTTCTTTCTTCTGCTACTCAGGCGTAATTCATTGTTTAACCCCTAAGGGATGAGCGACTGGCAGGGCCTGACAAAGGCAGGGGCAAAAGGGGCAATTGCCCCGGGCCCCCCGACTTAAGGAGCCCCCCCCCCCCAAGGATAGATATAAGATTTTCGTTAAAGGAGTGTCAAATGATAAAAAATGGTCGAAAGTGACCAAAATTCTTTTTTTTTTCAATTATAAGGATCTCTCTTACCTACCCCCTCTGTTTCCGTACACAATGCCTCCTTAAGGCGTCACCTTTATCCTCATATTCCTGTAATCGGAAAAAACCCTGTATTCTATAATTTCTTAAAGTTGTCTTTCTTCTGCTATTATGTATATAGAAGTGAACAGTACTTGGTACGAAATTTATGTATACATACAATAGTTATGAATTTCAGTTTTAGTTCAGTATAATTTACGAAAAATTTTAAGACAGAAGGGGCCCCCCTAATAATGTTTGCTCCAGGGCCCCCCATTGTCTAGGTCGGGCCCTGGAGACTGGTATACATGCCACAAAAGATGCTCAGAATCCTTGATTTTTCCTTACCAGTAAAATTTTATTGTGAAGTTTGCTTTAATTAATCTGAGCTTTCCCCCGCTTCGGATAGGCTTTTAAAAACCGCTGATAAAAGATTAAAAATTCTGTAAAAGAAGCTCGTTCCGAAGAGGCTAAAAAATAACTAAAATATATTGGGAGTTAAATTAAATCTGATGTTAATTCGCTTTATGAAAAATATTTTTGCTCATTTCAAAATATGATGGTTTTTATTTTGTTTGCATTGTTAAAAGCGCATGCAGTGCTATTTGAGATCTTTATCTTCTAATAGAACAATAAAATTATTTTGTGTCACCTGTTATACCTGTTATTGACCTTATTGGGTATATGCAAAAGTAAGTTCCATTTTTCATTTTTTAATGTTAAATATAGGGCATGTTGGAGGGTCCATAAATTTTTTTATCGGCCCGGCCAGTATGGCCTGTTAAATTTTCTTGTCGGTTCGACCCGTTAGAAAATTCGAAACCATTCCGACGGCCTGGCCTGGCCCGGCCCGTTGGAAAAATTGTTCTAATTCTACTTGCCCGGCCAGGCCGAGTATGGGCCTCGGGACAGGTCTGGATCCGAGCAAACCTCTACCTTGATATGATCAATAACATGATCAGATATGCTTAACAATGCATTCATTAACCCTTTCCGGTGCAGACAAGTTTTGTTCGTAAAATGAGAAATTGTTGACTGACACCGGAATTTACAAAAGACTTTTTTATAAATTAAGAGCTCCGTGATTTAATCTGCCATTGTAAAAGTAAAATTTTACTAAAATATTATTGGTCCCATTTGTATGTTTAGAATTAAAATCAGGTGTTGCCGGAGTGGTAACACTGCTCCGAAAAGGGTTAACTGTTATCTTTCCAAATGGTCGAATGATTGAACTATTTGTAGTAACTTTTTAGCAATGTACGTCTGCCGATTAAGTTTACAGAGTTTTAGGTTGATTTGCAAAGTTTAATGGAAAATACAACTTTAATTTGTTGTTTCATCTTTTTTTCCCCCATAACGTAATCGCAGACATTCACACACATGTGTTCACAGAGATACCATTAGGATCTTAACACTACGAAGTTACTTGGCACACAGTCCTATCAAGATTGAAGGTCGCTACAGATTCAAATGCAACCAGCTGTTGTCATTTAACGGCGCACTAGCGCTACAAACAGTGGCGTATCTAGACTTATCATTTCAGAGGGAACTGAGATACCGTAAAAGTTTTTGGGAAGAATTCACAAAAGCGTTAACATTTTCGCTTTAAACAGTTTTTTTTATCTTAGCAGGTAACGCATTCATTATACAATCGAGACATCTAAGATGAAGTTACATGTGACTGGATTTTCGTTTTAAGCAGACTTAAAGTCTTAACTAGCAGAAATTTACAGCGTGTAAAGAAAGCCTTCGTGTATCGGAAACATTTCGGAAATTGTTATTTTGTACTCTCATCGAAAAAACACTTTTTTAAATAAAAACGTGCCTAAAACGGAAATTTTTTCTAGTTCCTTTTAAATTCCATCTTAATAGATTTCATTACATATTGATAGGCTTCCGTAATTAATTTTATTTTCTACAAATTTCGGAGGGGGTTGCAGCCCCCTCAGCCCACCTCTTAAATATGCCACTGGCTACAGAGAACTAATCCGAAATTTTTTTGATAGGCTATTGCGTTATTCAAAGCGGGACGTGAATTTCAAATCTCGCCTTATCCTCAACTTAAAAAATCAAGTTTTTTCTATCAATTTATTCTATTGGTGAGCCTGTATCAAAACATGCTACTATCTGTAAAAGAAGTAGTTGTATTTCTTGCACAAAGCCAAAGCTTGCATAAAGCCATTTTGAAAAAAGGGGAGTTTTGGAACTGAAGTCTTCAAATGCAAATTTTTTCCGAATCCATTTTCTTACACTAAAAGATAAACACTAGTTAAGAGGCTACTTCAGTCAACCGAAAAGACCTTTCCGCTAATGCTAATCCTGTGGAAGAAGTTCATAAAGATATATCGGTTGCATTTAAATATTTTTTTTCATAATATAGCTGAGATTAATCTGTAAAAAGCCCGTTGTTTAATTTTTCGATTTTGTTTACAGATATTTTTTAATCATAAAAAATAATCATTTAAAAATATTGAAATGCAACCGATACGTCTTTATAAATTTCTACCATAGGATTAGTATAGCGTACGGGTCTTTTCGCCTGGCTGAAGTAGCTTCTTAACATGATAAAAGAGTGTGAATTTTTTTTTAAGTACACACGCTTAGCGGATTCAATTACCAACAAGATATGTTAATAAGCTTGTAAATAATGCTTAATTTTTTGCTATACTTTTTAATATGGATCTTGCCCTTAGATAAGAGGAAAGATTCTTTTAAAAAGCTATAACTCTAATTTAAAATAATCACTTAAAATGTTTAGTTTTTTAATTACATTATAAATTGTTATGCAGATATCCGATACGCAGATTTTGAAAAAGATCATTTTTTAACTGTTATATTTTTTTTTTCGTTTTTGTATGCTACACCGAACAATATGATTTTTTTTCTTCTGCTCATTAACGTCATTTTAAGTCTTTTCTTATTTTGATGTTATCATCTAAAGTTTTTGCTTAAAAGACGTATTCCAAAGAGTTTAAAACTTTTGTATTAAAACAAAATGTATATTCCTTCTTTAATTCTTTGTTTTACATTTAAAAAGCGAAATGGGATAGAAACATAAAATTCCTGTTAATATGTATGGAGACAAAAAAGTAAAATTTCGGAGTTTTAACAAAAAAATAAATGTATAAATAAATAAAATTTCTTTTTTTAACGTTTTCAAAGCGTAATTCTCTAATTAAATTACTATTTCTTCATAACTATTTAAGATATTTTGTAATGCTAGAATGGCAGATGATTCCCTCTGTTTTAAAGTGCCCTTTAAAACATGGGTGGTAGCAACGGGTGGCTATTGTCACTCCCTGGACTTTGAAGCATTATTAAATATACGTTTATGATTTTGGAAAAAATCTGCATTAAGTAAAACTGATTTTTCCCAAGAGATTTAACTCTTTCAGTGACTAACAATTGTACTTCTTTAACGTTGAATTCAAACAGGAATTTTCGAAAAAGTTTAATACTAAGTAACAAAATAAAATTTTACAACTTTTATTCCAGTAATATTATAAAATTAACTTTCATTAAATTTTCTGGTGAGAATTTTCATTAAAATTAGATGTTGCCCTTCAAAAAAGTTAAAATAACGAAAAAGTAACAGAAACAATGTCAGTCTCTTTTAGGGAGATTCCTACATAATTAAAGCCGTAGCTAAGGGGATTCTAGGGGAAAGCACCCCCCCCCCCCTAAAACATTTTGAGCCTTCCTCGGAAACGATTACAAGGTCACTAAATGAATTTATGTTCGCAAATCCAAATGAATTTTTTTTCAAAAATCTAATTTAGTTTTGAGGTCCTTTAACAGTTTTGTAGCAGTATTAAATTGTAACTAAAATAGGGGTTCAACACTCGCTTATCCTATTTGCACATATGAAGCTAATCTGATGTTAAATATTGCGCTGTTTATACACTCGATTTTTTCATTCTGTATCACATTGTTTTCTTAACATAAAATGAAGTTATTACCTGTTTAATAAGAAACATATTACCTACAGTGTGAATATGCATTAGTTTATATTTCTGCTTCAGAGAGAGAGAGAAAAAAATATGAGCCCCACCTACACTTTCTTGACCCCCCCCCCCCTATTATTTACGTCTAGCGACAGCCTTGGACATCTCCCTCCATGAAACACAATATTTTATTCTTCTTTCTTTATCCGTTCATGCGTTATTTTAAATAAATGAAAAATTAAGGTGAGCAGAGCATCGCTGACGAAACAAAGAAAAATAAACTAAATGCACTGATTCAAATCTAAATGAAAAATTTACTTTTCTATTTTTAATTATTTCTCATTTGTTACATTTCCATTTTGCTTTTTGCTTTACTATGCTTAAAAATTTTCTTGCTTGATAGTTTTCTTTAAAAAAAAAAAAAAAAAAAAAAAATAGTTAACTTATTTTAAGTTTACATTCATAATTTCAAAACATACAGCCTAAGCTACGAACCACAATAAAATCGAAAGTCTTGCACTTCCTCGGATTTCATTTTGCCGGCGCCCATGGTTTAAAATATCATCTACACCGCTTATTACCACTTCTTATTCGTGTTTTTTTTTTCATTCCTTTTAAGCAACATAAAATATCCTGAATACGTTGCGGTAAGTGTGCAGTTAAGTGTTTCATTTTTGGTGTTTTGCCAAAAGACAAAGTTTTCAACTGTAAAAATGACTTCGGATCAGTAATAGAGGAAGTTTTTTTCCACCACAAATTTGACTAAGAAAAACTCGCTCGCGGTGGACCTGTTTTTGACAGCGTCATACAAATTGAAAGAATTCCGCACCTGAATTCAGACGGAGGGTTTAATTAAAAAGGGAACATTTAGCGCAGAATGCGATTGTAACTATTTAAATATCACTTGAGAACAAACTGTATTTATCTTGAGTATGTTTACCTACTTTTCTTTTTATATATTTTTTCTTGAGATACTATAACTATAGTAACTTATAAAAAAAAAAAAAAAAAAAAAAAAAAAAAAAAAAAAAAAAACCAAGAACGAAAAATTATGTTTCCAGCATACATTATGGTGCCCTTTCCGATATATTGAGAATACCGCAACAAAAGTTTACAATTTATCAACTCATTTATGTCTAGCGCTCCATTTTTCGGATACTTTAAATTTTAATATTTTTTTATAATTTTCTTCTTTTTTTAACATGAAAATTGTATGAAATGCCGTATATATTAGCTTATAAGACGACCCCTTAATATTTTATTTCAAATCTGCACAAATTCATACTAAAGATTACACTTGCTTGTGAAAAAAGGTAGTATATAAACAAAAACAATTCATTTAAAAAAATTATGATAAATTATTATTATTTCTATATTTTATATATTATTTTATTATTCACGCATATAAAAAATCAGAATTTTGCCGTTTTTGAAGTTCTTGCTTAATAATTACGATTTTAATCGTCGAAGAGAAAGGCAAAATCAGGCATTGGATTTTAAATTATGTTTTCTTTCAAAATGCGTTTCATACAATAAGCTGATGAGATTATCTCTACGCTAGAATTGTAACAAATTTCAAAATTTGTTTTACTAGACATCAAATTTCGATATTGTAGCATTTAGAGTTTTTGATAAATCTTACCTTATTATCAAATGAGATGTAATTTGCTGAAGCAATGTAGATTTGTCCAGTTGTAAAGTATTAAACTACCAATGTTAAATTCTTTTTTAATAGTATTCTTTTTTAATTCTTTTTTAATAGCATAGAAAAAAAGATATTGGCACTAATATGCATAGTGATAACTAACCTAAAAATTCAATGAAAATTCAGTATGCAAACATCACTTTACATTATGTGCAAACTACTTAAAATATGACAAAACATATTTTAAAGAGGTGTTAAATTACTTTAATTTTCAGTACTTTCAATTGTAAACACAGAATTCATTAGAGGATACAAAATATACAGTTATTAACGTCTTATATTTCAAATGTCACGTAGCTGGTGTCGAAAAAAGCAAAAGTGAAAAAGTAAAAGTCAATCTTTAGATCCGGAAAACATCAACATCTCCTTTCGACACCAACTAAGTGACATTTAAAAAGTAAGATGTTAATAACAGTATTTTTGTATTATCTGATGAAGGCTGTATTTACAATTGAAAGTACTAAGAATTAAAGTAATTTAACATCTTTTTACGTATTTTTGTCATCTTTTAAGTGATTTGCACATAGTGTAATTTTAAGTTTACCTTTTAAAGATGAACTTAGCATTATATTTATTTATATGTTGAAGTGTGCAATGTAGGTAAAGCGTTCAATCCATTGATACCTCCACATTTAACGTTCTGCAGTTAAATTCAGTATGCCATGTTAGTTGTGGATAAAAAAATCCCATCCAGTGATACCTCCTTCATCGTTGGACGCGCATATTAGTTGAGAAAAAGGGGATGTCGACGATAGAAATAATATGTATGATAATAATAATAATAATAATAATAAAACTTAATTATTTCTGCCAAATTTATTTCGCTGCAATGGAAAGAATATTTTATTAACAATCAAACTCAAAAACTTTTTCGTTTCTTACTGCTACATTAATGCACTGCTACTTCCTAAGTTTTTCATTTAACTGTCTAGTAAGTATTTTCAGTACAAGTACCATTTCTTAAATTTTCAAGCATCTGTCTACGCAAGTATTTGTCACATTATACAAATAGAAATAAATGAACGATAACAAATGTACTCAGTATTTCAAATTATAACATCAAACCAATAAGCGTGGCAGCAAAAAAGTTTTGAAAGAAAAAAATTCTCAAACATGTTTTTTTTTTGTTTTGTTTTTTATCATTCTTTTTTATGCTACCGGAAAAAAGAAAAAAACAAGTTTAAAGACTATTGAGTTACTTCAAAAAAATATTTCTAAAAAAAATTGCCTTTAAAAATTATTTTCAAAGGCGATGAGGGAAAAGTATTTTTATGTCATCTTGTAGTTTTGTTGTTAAGTATTATTTGTATTAAGTAACAGGATATTTCTTATTATTTTTATATTACTGACATCTCGTCACTTGAGAATAATAAGGTTCTATCTGTGTTTTTGAAAAAAAAAATCTTCTCTATACAGAAAGGTTCTTTTTGTATCTATGAAAGCATTTTTGCATCAGAATGATGTTATATATAATTTAATTATGGTATTACGATTATGTTATGACATTTTTATTATCCAGAAATGCCTTCAAATAGAACATTTCTATATCAATAATTCATTTTTTTTTTCAAAGACATAGATAGAATTTTATAATTCTCAGGTGACGATCTGTCTGTTGATGGCTAAAGTAGTTCTTGAATGAATTCAGACACATTTACTAACGCATTTTTAAAGGTAAAGACACAAAATTGGCAGGATTGATCACACTAGAAATTCATGAAACACTTTTGCAACAATAAATAACACTTACAACAAATAATTTAAACAAAATAATTAACACTTCTAACTAAAATCGTTTTCAATTGTCTTGGGAATGTTTTGTGAATGCATTGTGCAAGGAAAAAGATTGTGAAGAAGAAGGGTTTTTAAAAATTGCATAATTTTTCCAAAATTGCAAATATTGATATTTATTGGTAAAAATTAGTCACCTCACTCTGTAATCTCCTACATTTTTTTTTTCTATAAAGCAAACTGTGTTTGGAAATGTCAGTATATGAACTTTTATAATCTAGCAAGAGTAGATAAAAACTCGCTATTTCAAATTGTTAATTAATTCGCCATTTAAATAAAATAAATATTTAATAAAAAGTGTTAAATGTAAAATATATAAATTAGTCAAATTTAAAAAAAATGAGTGAGCTCTGCACAACACAATCTATCTGAGTATTTCCCTGCGAAAGATAGTATTTTTTGTACTATAAAGCTTTTTTGACTAAACTATTTTGATCAATCTTTGAATTAAATAAGTTCTAAAGAGAATTCTCCTGTTTGAAAACTGTCACCTTCAGCCTGTCTATCCTGCATATCTGTGAAAAACTACTAGTTTTTATGCTTTTATGTGCAATATTTTATTATTATTATTATTATTATTATTATTATTATTATTATTATTATTATTATTATTATTATTATTACTATTATTATGGACTGAGAAAGAAAAATGGTCAGAATGATTTGAATTACTGCAATATTAGTTACTTTTAGAGAATATAAACATAAATGTCGTTTCTTAAATTTTCAAATATCTGTCTTTTTTTTTTTTTTTTTTTTTTTTTTACATTTTGTAAACATGAGAAAAAGAATAAAATTACTCAATTGGGGCCATCCCTAAACTTTCTTCCATCGCGTACACGTTAATACTCCCAGTAAAATGCAGCATATCAGCGCCACCGGTTAGGGGATTTAAATCAAAATCTAATAAAACTGAATCTGCAATTCGATGAAAATCCGTCCATTAGTATTTGAAATAGAGTGGAAATCGTAAAAATTTCTGCACAGCAGTGCCACCGTTTGAGCAGTATACTCTAAAAACTATTGAGAAACAATTTACATGACGGGCTAACTAAATCTGAAGCTTAGTGAAATTCATGCGTAAGTTCTTATGATGCAGCTATTGGGGAAATCCTGAAAAATACAACGTAGCAAGCTACCTGTTCGGCGATTTACGCCAAAAATTAAAAAGCACTAATATATAACAGGCACTAGTTGAATCTGAAGTTTTATGAAAAATGTACAGTAGTTTTCAGAAATGGCAAATGCGGAAATCATGAAAAATGCGCCATAGTAGCACCACCTGTTAAGCGATTTACACCAAAAATAATAATAATAATAATAATAATAATCAGCACCAATTTATATTAAGGTATAATTAAATCTAAAGAGCACATAAGTGAAAACTGTTTACTATTATTATAGAAAATTTTAATTAACTTTTTGCAATTAATATTTTTTACATAACTTAAATATCTGAGTATCTGTAAATTTCGTTTTCTAACGCAAATGTAAATGTTTGTAAATGTGAAAAGAAAAATAAAGCAGTAAAACGGCTAAAAAAATAATGCTTAAAGATTCTGACATAACTCTTCCTACAAATTTACTTGATTGTAAAAAAAAAGAACATTTCATTGAAAGTTTAATACAAATAAATACTGTTTTATTTATTTATTTCGAATCCCGTCAGCATTAATGCATCGTTGCTTGTAAAGATACTTATTTGGTTTTGTGAAATTCCGTGAATTAGTTCTTGAGATAAAGCTCCCAATTTTATTTTATTTATTTATTTATTTATTTTTATTTTTATTATTTTTATTTTTTTGTCAAGTACAGACAGACTCACAGACAGACATTTTCTAAGAGCTATAAAATTATGTTCAGGATCGTCTAAAACTTTCAGATCTATCGAAAACCGGAAGTCGAAAAATTTTCCGAATCCAATGTTTTTTTCTTGCGATAGTAGAAATTAAAAAGTTAAAACATTGAAATTGCTAAAAGATAATACTTAAAGATTCTGACATAATTATTTTTATCAAATTCTTTTGATTGTAAAGAAAAAGAAATTTCGATTGAAAGTTTAGTACAAATAAATATTTTTTTATTTATTTGGAATAACGTCTGCATCAATGCATCGTTGCTTGTAATGTAAAGATACTTATTTGGTTCTTCGAGTGAAAAATTTTTAATACCAATAATCATTTCTTGAATTTTTGAGCACCTGTCAAAGTAGAAAATTTTCCATGTTGGACAAATACAAATAATGATCCGAACTTTAAAATTTCACACTCATGTGGTTGCTTGCAGAAAAATGTTTCATGGAAAGAAAAAGTCTCAAATATTTTCATTTTTTGCCGCTTTGCTGACAAAGTTTTTATGCTACCAGAATATAAAAAAGAGAGATTTAAAGAGGCATGGACCAGTTAAAAAAATTTCCTAGAAAAAATGTGCCTCTGATTCTGCTTTTAAATGTGATGGAAAAAAAGATTTTTTTTTCTTTATTATGATATATTTTTGTTCTTTTAAGCAAACAAAATAAGATACAATCTGGGTTTAGCGGTGCAGATCATATAACTGAAAAATGTTTATTATCATTGTTATAATAATAAAAAAAAATAATCTACTTTTTGCATTCAATATTTTTTATATAACTTAAATGTCCGAGTATCTGCCAATTTCATTTTCTAACACCTTGTAAACATGAGAAGAAAAATAAAGCAGTCAAACGGCTAAAAATATTTCTTAAAGATTTCGACATAATTATTTTTACTAAATTTATTTGGTTGTATAGAAAAAGAAATTTCATTGAAAGTTAAATACAAACAAATATTGTTTTGTTTATTTCTTGGAATCCCGTCAGCATTAATTCATATGTAGTTGTAAAAATATTTACTCGATTTTTCAAGTAAACAATTTTTAATGCCAATAATAATTTCTTGATTTTTTGAGTATCCGCCAACTCATAAATTTTTAATTTTTTTATGTTGAACAAATACAAATAATGATCCGAACTATAATTTCACACTCATGTTGCTGTTTGCAGTAAAAAGTTATGTTGTAGGAAAAAGTCTCAAATATGTAAAAAAATTTTATTACCTTGTTGACCAAAATTTTTTTCTTAAAAAAAAAAAAAAAAAAAAAAAAAAAAAAGGCTTTAACTTTTTGCAAGCGATGTGATATATTATATACCACCTAACTTTAACTAAGATTTGCGCCAAAAACTTTTAAGTTTTACTTTGATATATTTCAGGGCAAAGAAGTGAAAAATTGCTTTTTTCACATTTAGAAATAATTTTATTCCAAATTTTTGGTAGGAATTCAACATTAACCAAGCGCAATTTCTTGCCCCTCAAAGGGTTAAAGTGGCATGGAGTAATTTGAAAAACGATTTCTAAAAACTGTGTCTTTGATGTTGTTTTTCAAATGCGATGTACAGTAGTATATTGCTGTTCTGTTAAATAAAAAGGAGATGATACAACCTGGGTTTACCGAACATATCGTTACGAATTTTGTAAATAGTTAGTATTTGTACTATAAAATAATCTTATAAATAAATACTATAAATAATCTTATTAAGCTCTATTCCTTTGCTAATATTAGTTTTTGTTCACTGTCTCTATTTGTAAACTTTTTACCAGGAAAACCTGGCTATTAATTTTCAATGAAAGTCTATGGTAATTTGGCGAAATATTACAGTTATCGTTAAGTTGGCGTCACTTTTGAAGACTAATTTTGGTCGCCAATAATTCTGCGCTGTTTTGCATTTGATATAGTGTTGAGAGGTTGTGTAAAGAGTCTTGGTGACACATATGTGTACTTGTAGGTTGGATTAACTCAGTGATTTCGGAAAATCTAGTAATATTTGTGAGTTCAAAGAATCTGTATCTGTAAAAATTTGTTAATAAATTACTTTTTTTTTTTTTTTTTTTTTTTTTTTTTTTTTTTTTTTAAGAGACTGTAGATTTTGAACTTGACAATCTATAAGATCTGAATCCCTATATACGCTACAATATTTTTCGGTGCAGAGCACATAAGTGAAAATCGATTATTATCAATATTATCAATGAAAATTCTAACTGATTTTTGAATTGAAAATTCTCTATATAACTTAAATATTCAAACGTATTTCAATTTCATATACCACATTGTAAACATCAGAAAAAAAAAAAAAAACAGAAAAAGTTAAAGCAGTAAAACCACGAAAAATTAAAATAATATTTAAAGATTCTGACGCAACTCTTTTTACCAAATTCTTTTGATTGTAAAGAAAAAGAAATTTCGGGGGGGAGGGGTTGAAAGTTAAGTACAAATAAGCATTATTTCGTTTATTTTTTGGAATGCCTCTGCAATAATGCATCGTTGCTTGTAAAGATATTTATTTTGTTCTTCAAGTGAACAATTTTTAATACCAATAATCATTTCTTGAATTTTTAAGTAATATATCAACGCAGAAATTTTCCATATTGAACAAATACAAATAATGATCCTACTAGTAACTATAATTTCACACTCATGTGACTGTTTGCTGTAAAAAGTTTCGTAAAAGAAAAAAAAAATCTCAAATATTTTCATTTTTTTTTTTTACTATCCTGTTAACAATTTTTTTTTTTTTTTTTTTTTTTTTTTTTTTTTTTTTTTATTGAGGGAAGGGGGGCTACCGGAACTATAAAAAAGAGCTTTAAAGAGGCATAAGGCAATTTGGGAAAAGATTCTTGGAAAATGTATATTTGATGTTACTTTTTAAACGTGATGAAAAAGAAGTTTTTATGTTATGTTACTTGTTTTGTACTTTTTTAAGTTGTTTTGCTTTTATGTTAAACATCACAAGAAAATACAAACTGGATTAACAGAGCACAATACAGTGTGGAATACGTAAGGAAAATTGCTTATTATTATATTACTGTTATTATTGGACATTCTAATTTACTTTTGACATTTAATATTTTTTATATAATTTAAATGTCCAATCATGTTTCAGTTTCGTTTTTTAATACCTTGAGAAAAACACGTTTTTAAGAAAAACAAAGCACTGAAACCGTTACAAAAACTTTCTTAAAAAATCTGACGTAATTCTTTTTACCAAATTTATTTGGTTGTAAAAAAAGGAAATTTCTTTGAAAGTTAAGTACAAATAAATACGCTTCCGTTCATAATCTGGGATCCCGTCTGCATTAACGCATCGTTGTTTGTAAAGATATTTATTTGGTTCTTCAAGCGAACAATTTTTAACACCAATAATCATTTCTTGAATATTTGAGTATTTGTCAACGCATAAATTTTCCATGTTGAACAAATACAAATAATGATAGGAACTACAATTTCACACTCATATGGCAGCTTCCAGTAAAAAGTTATGTAGAAGTAAAAAGTCTCAAATATTTTCACTTTTTTTTATTACTCTGTTGATAAAGTTTTTTTTTTTTTTTATGCTACCTGAACTATAGAAAAAAGAGCTTTAAAGAGCCACGGAGTAGTTTGAAAAGAAAGTCCTAAAAACTAAGCTTTTTGATATTACTTTTTAAACGTAACGAAAAAGTTTTTTTTTATGTTATATTACAGGGTGTCCAGCAAATAACACTCTGATTTCAAAATTAAATTTCTCAAAAACAAAGATCGATTGTAATATGCGGTAAACGGTTTTTTCATTAGGTAAGCTGTAAAAATCTTATACAAAAGTTTCGAACGGTAAATATTTTGAAAAGATTGCGTTCTGATTGCAAACTTTGAACTTTGAATTGACAGTGCTTTGAGGCCTATAGCTGTCGCCTCGATTGATCCATAATACACAGAAACAATACAGAACACTTTATTACAGATATCCATTACATATATATTTATTACACTTCAAAGGGACAATACATTCATCCATGCCGCTAGCCGGATTCGAACCGAAAACCAGCGGTGTGGCAGCAGCTGCCGCTACCAACCACGCCACTGAGTCGGCTCTGATTGCAAAGAATGTTTTGCTTTGACATTTTTCTTGCTTTAGATTGCTGCCAGAGAATGTGTTTTTCGGCTTAAAATGCCATATTTCATAGTTTTTTTAAATTAAATTTTTGAAATTTCGAAATTCTAAAAATTTACTTCGAAAAATCTTTAAAATATTGCACTGTAAGCTGAAAAATTATTTCTCTGCAGGCAATCTAAAACAAGAAAAATGTCAAATCAAAGCATTCTATGCAATCAGAACGCAATTTTTTCAAAATATTCACTGTTTGAAATTTCTGTATAAGATTTTTACAGCTTACCTAATGAAAAAACCGTTTGCCGCATATTACTATCGATCTTTGTGTTTGAGAAATTTAATTTTGAAATCAGGGTGTTATTTGCTGGACACCCTGTATTTTGCTTTTATGTTAAACATTACAATAAAATAAATAAGATTTTATTTGCTGTCCATCATCCGAGAATCAAAAGAATTTTGTTTTATACTGTAAGAATTTATGTAGTATTCAGCCACCATGGAGTTTTTTAAGGTTTGGAAAGAGATTTTCTAAAGTATAGCCAAACAATAATTTCAAATAATTCATTTTTACAAACATCCATTTTACTTATCCATCCTACGTAGTATAGGGTAAGTCTTGCAATCGTTTTGAAAATCGAAAAAATTTTTTTGACGGATTTACACGTTTCAGACACTGGAGATTCCGAAAAACATATTTTTAGAAAAAAAATTTGCCGTCCGTCCGTCTGTATGTCTGTCTGTCTGTAACCGCTCTATCTCCCGAACAAATTGAGATAGAGACTTGAAATTTTGTATGTACTTAGTATGTAAGAATGGGACGAAGTCTATTTAATATAAGTAACCTCGATTATCTAGAACTATTTTTTTCGGGCTCTCAAAAAATTCGTTCAGATGAAAGGTATATAAAAATTTTGATTTTTTTTTTTCTTTTAAGAGTGGACGCAAAAGGCAATAAAATAACACAAATTTTGCATAAAGAAAGAAATCGATCAGATTATTAGCTGCCGAAATATATGTAATCCTGTTTTCCACATTCTTCATTTTTCATGACCCTGTATTTCATTCAAATTTCAATACAAAGATATATTTTAATTGGAAATGAGACGCTTAATCTGACGCACTAAATTGTTAGTTAATATGATAATTATTTTTGGAGTTATAAGGATGTTTCTTTTATGCAATCCGGTACTACTTGAGTATTTTGGCGTTTTATATAATTTGTCGAAATTGGCTCATCAGCAATTCATTAATAGAGCATTACTATGTAATTAAAACTACTTAAATATGCGTTTAAATTTTCTTTTGGAATATGGACCATAACGTCTAAATGTTAAAATGTGGGAATTTTTAAATCTATTAACCCTTTATGCACTGACTGTACTTTTAAGTACCTTTAAAGAAATTTTAATGTAAAATATATTTATACTGTATATTAATACAACTTTTTTTTCTTTGCACGCATTATATTCTCTGCGTTCAAATTTAGATAGAGTAGAGAAACAGTCAAAGTTAAATATTTTCAAAAAGTTATAATTTTCTTAATGATTTTCATAGGTATGACTTTTATTTCTTTGAAAAAAAGCTGTACGGAATATTTTCACTAAAAAAGGCTTTTCATTTTCAAAAAGAATCGTAATCCATTTAAATACATTGCTTTTATAAGAATTGTGTTATTTCCATACAAATATTTTTGGTTAATTAATCTTATTATTTTTGTAAATATTAAAAAAAAAAAAAAAAAGTTATAACTATCGATGTATTTAACCATTTTTTACAATAAAGTGTGCCTAAATCTGACATAATTATCATTTAAAAATTCCAGAATTATCTTCATAGATTAAAAAAGTAGTTTTTGTTGTGAAGCAATTTCTTCATAAATAATTCGGTAGCAGTGGCGTAGCTAAGGGGGGGAAAGGGGGGCGTCCGCCCCGGGCGCCGAGGCCTAGGGGCGCCAAATTGAGAGAAATTGTTATATATCTATATTGGGGTGGGGGCGCAAAATTTCTTGCTGGCCCCGGGCGCCAAAAAACATAGCTACGCCACTGTTCGGTAGATAAAGTGTTAAAGGTTCATTCAATATCATGTGTGGAACAGCTTTTCTACATGTTACGATGGTTTTAACAAATACTGTTGTATCTTCAAATTAAAACAACTTTGCTAATATATGTATATATGTATACTAGCGGACCCGACAGACGTTGTCCTGGCACCGACTCCAAAAAATCAAATAAATGTACATAAATATAATAATACGCATGATAAATACCACGCTCTTTGCAGTAGTTTTTGAAGTCGGTTCAATTTTTGATAGAAAAGTATATTTTTTCTCTTTTTAGTTAAAAGTTGACGATTTTCTGAAGTCGGTTAATTAAAATTATAATACAGAAAAAATATTGCAAATCATACACGTATGTCAGGACTGGGGTTCGAACACACGATCTCTTTCTTTAAGAACCAGAGCTTCAATCTGGCGCCTTAGACCGCTCGGCCATTCCGTCCGCACTCTGGTCAGCGAACTTATTCAACACTTTTAATTAGTGAAAAATCACTAACTATTAGTTTTTGCCTAGTTACTAAAAAAGTACTGAATCAATTTCGATGAAATGTGAATATAAACCATTCTCGAATCCACGGGAAGACACTCACAAAATTTTATTAAAATCGGTCAAGTCGTTTAGGAGGAGTTCAGTGACAAACACACGCACAGAAGATTTATATATATATATATATATGTGTGTGTGTGTGTGTGTGTTGATTCTAATGTATAGTTTATATTTTTACAACATTAAAGTTTAAAAGTATAAGTATTTATATAAGCATTACGTGCGGGACATTTTATCCGTTTCTCATTGAACGGTACTAGAGAGCATTTCAGTAATTTTTTTTTACGTTTGAAGTGTCATAACATCATTAAAATGCACCGTTTCCCCTGAAATCATACTGTAAGTTTCTCATTTTGTGCTACCCTGTAAACAAACTATAAGAGTTACTTATTCTATACTTTTGAGAAAGCAAGTTATCAATTTTAATGATGTATATTAATCTCAGTATGTTTGAAATATCGTTAAATGTATCGCAAACGGTATTTCTCCGTAATGTAACGAAATTCTTTTGTCTGCTCTTGTACAAGAATTATAAATGCTACAAGCTTCATTTTCAATGCCGAACATGCTATATTAAACATCAATAACACATGAAAATTTCATTATTAATATTAAACGGTTTTTCAAATTGTCTATACTTAGCTATAATCTTTCATTTTATTAAACGGTAAAGTTTTGAAACGGCATTGAAAATAAGTCGGAAAATGTTTCATAAATTTGCCAATTCATTTTTGTCTCTTGTTAAAACTTAAAAAAAAAAAAAACTTTTGATTTTATTTGTTTAACCCAAATTTATTTGTTAGTACTAAAACTTTTAATAACAGTTAAGTTTTAATGTCCTTTAATTTGTTTATGAGTTTCATATTTGCACGAATGCATCGAAATTATATAACACATTTGATTTTTGGGTGAATATTTTTATGCGGTAAAACTTTTTTTTGTCGGATTCGGTTTGGCTTCAAATTGAATATTCAGGTTTGAGTCGAGTGCAACATGATATTTTGACAAAAATCTGGTCATTTCCAAATCAGCCTAAAACTGCTTAGACTAAGTAGTAAGCCTGAAAAACATCTGCCTGATTGAGAAATAAGTGATCATTTTTCAAACTAAATTAACTCTATCTAGGCTCTTTCGAATAAGCCTAAAAAATAGCGGGCTGAATGAGAAATAAATGACCATATTTTGCTTAGTCTAACGCTCTGTAGGCTCTTTGAAATGAGCATAAAACGTATGAAGCTGAATGAGAAATAAATTACTATATTCTGATTAGCGTAGCGCTCTTTAGGTTATTTGCAAGAAGCCTGAAAAATATCCGGCAGTTTAGAGAAAAGATGATTATTCAATTAGTCCTGCTCTTTGCAAACTGTCTAGTCTCTTTGCAAAGAGCCGGATTTCTCATTCAGCTTACGACGCATGCTTAAATTTATATTTCATATACAAGACTACACAGAAGAATTCGAATATCTATTTATGCATATATTTGATGAAATTGGATCTTTAAAATGTGTCATGCATTTTCCATATGGTCTACTTAGACATAATCTTTCATATTATTAAATGGCGAAATTTTGCCATAGCATTAAAAAAAGCTAGAAAATGTTCCACAAAATGTGCTTGCCAGTTAATTTTTGTTCCTTGTTGAAACTCCTGAAAAAATTTAAGTAAAAAAAAATCCTGGCATTATCCGTTCAACTCAGATTTATTTGTTGGTAATAAAAACTTTAATAACAATAAGTTATAATACCCTTTCATTTGTTTATAAGTTTCATATCTGCGCTAATGCACAGAAATTACATAACATGTTTATTTGATTTTTGGATGAATATATTTATTAGGAATTCCTTTCTTTTATTTAATAATCGAAAGCACATATCAAAGCTTAAAAATTGTCTTACTGTACAAATACAGATAAATGAACGACAGCTTGAGCTACTCAATGTTCCGAACTGTAATTTGAAACCAATAAATTGTGGCCGCGTGACATCAAAAAGTTTTGGGATAAAAAAAAAGTCTCAAATATTTTCTGTTTTTTATCACTTTATTGGCAAAAAGGTTTTTTTTCCGTAACTAAAACAAAAGAAAAAAATAAATAAAGGAACGTGAAATAACTTGGGAAAAATATTTCTAAGCAGGCAGTTTTTGTAGATACTTTCAAAGATAAACAGGATAAATCCCTTTTTGTCTCTGTTATTGTTTTGTAACTGGTTGCTACCCGTTAAAACTTGATGGTTTGATGGTAAATTAATGCATTACTATATAAATCATAGAAAAATCATTACTCTTATAATAAAAGGTAAAACTCATTCATAAGTCAGAGCTCAATGCAAAAGTTGCGGAAGATATATTGCGAAAAGATAATAATCTTCAGAGGTTGTATATACGTAAACCTTTTTAACTTTTTGACAAATTTTGATCTCCCCCAATCCTTACAATATCATGCATTGTCATTCCGCGGAACCCCCCCCCCCTATTCGGGCTCCCTGAAGATATCGTTATCATTAGCATATAAAAGTTATTTTTATTTGTAGAATTTTTTCTTTTTATGCATTTTTAATGAAATATTTACTACATACTTTACACCAAATAACACTATAAGGAAATACGATTTAATAGTATTTAATAATTTAATAGCAAACACAATTCAGGTAGAATAAATAAAATTTTTATTCTATAGATCCGTTAAAATAAATTTTACAATTTGAAATTATTTATCTTTTATCTTGAAAAAGCATCATATTTGTTTTATAAGCATTGTCAATATTAATTTCCTTTCTTAAGCCACATTTATACAAAAATATTTTGTAATTCATTAAAATACATAATTGCTTTTGATAGTATGTTTCAATGATTTGAAGAGTATTTGAAGGAAAAAAAAGTTGCAAGAATCATTATCATAAACTCTTTTTCTGCTACAAAAGCTCTGTTTTTGGGTCTCCCGAAAAAATAAATAATCTGTAATTTAACTACATTTTTAACATAACTACATTTATAAATGTTGAGTGTATTATGCATATATTTCTTAATTTCACGATTTTTAATATGCGTTTAAACTAAAACTTTAGAGAAAAACAGAAAACATTTCTTTGAATTGATTTGGTTGTTTCTCAGCAGACGTGATACAAAGTAAAAACACTGTAACAGATTGCAGACTATCTGAAAATCTGTAGTATGTATTGAAGTAATGACTACTTTTAGTAATTTGCCATCTCAAGTAATTTATAATCATTTTAAAAGCAAGTATTTATGAAGTTGTAGTTGTCTATATTTTCGATAGAGCAGTTTTAGCAGTAGTTCGTTATAAAAAAGAAAGTTTTTTTTTTTTTTTTTTTTTTTTTTTTTTTTTTTTTTTTACCACTGAAGTAACGCCAAAACCATTTAATGAAGAGTCTGAAAACTGATTTTTTTAAATCTATACTAATATAATAAAGAAGAATTTTTTTTTTTTTTTTTTTGTTTCTCGGGAAAATGTTGTAGGATTTCGTTTTAGCTGTAGTTCGTTATAACAAAAGGAAAAAAATTAATTTTTTTTTCTTTTGCCACTAAAAAAAAAAAAGTTTTTTTTTTTTTTTTTTTTTTTTTTTTTTTTTTTTTTTTTTTACCATTGAATACAGGGTAACGCCAAAACCATTTAATGAAGAGTCTGAAAACTGATTTTTTTTTTAAATCTATACTACTATAATAAAGAAGAAAAGTTTTTTTTTTTTTTTTTTTTGTTTCTCGGGAAAATTTTGTAGGATTTCGTTTTAGCTGTAGTTCGTTATAACAAACGGAAAAAAAAAATATTTTTTTTCTTTTGCCACTGAGTACGAGATAGCGCCAAAACCATTCAATGAAAGAATCTGAAAACTGAATTTTAATCTATACTAATATAATAAAGAAGAAAGGTTTATTTTGTTCGTAGGTATAATCTCTCAAACTACTGAACATATTTTGAAAAAAAAAAATGTTCAGAGACGTTTTTTTTGTCATATATGTGTATATATTTAATAATAATATATAAAGATGTGTTACATTTCATCGTCTTTCATTATATAAATATCAGTAAAAAAAATAGATCTAATGAAATATGAGATATATCTTAAAATCCATATGCAGTCTTCTGTCATGCACATTTGCAAATCTTTTTTTTTTCTTTTTTTTTCTTTTTTTTTTAATGGACAAAAATATCAATATTTCAAAAAAATAGCAAAAATTTGAAAAAAAAATTAATTAATAAAAAAATTTAATTAAATATGCAGTTAAAAAGATTTTAAAAAAAATCGCATTTAGTTGAACATTGAAATGCAGAGAATTCGCCATTTGGACAACATTTTTAAAAATAAACTCAATTGTTGAAAAGGTAGACTTCCCTTAAAAATTCGAAATTTCAAAGGGTGCAGACGCAAAATAATAAAAATAATTTAAAATTGTGATTATTGTGTTATTGTTGGTGCTACAAGTTTGAAACATGGTATAGTAGTTCCCATCAGATGAAAATCTTCATTATGTCCGTTTTAAAAAAATCGAAAATTTAAAGAAAAGTTAAATGAGCTGAAACCGATCTAAATTACGATTTATTTAGAACTGATATCGATAGAAACATTTTACATATGTATTACTTCTAAGATGTAAACTCTTGCACCGAACAGTTTTTACAAAATTTGAAAAGAGTGACATATTAAAAACGCTCTAAATTTGCAATTTATGCAATACTCTTGGGGCAAAAGACTAAAGTTTGGCATCGTTGGTTACTTTTAAGATATAGATGCTTGTCAAGAAGTTTTGTAAAAAATTCAAAATTTATAAGGGTGAAACGAGCCGAGAATATTAACATTCTAAAATACGATTTAATTTGAATTAATTTTAGATTTTTTTTCATTAATTTAAGCCTTATATTCACTATAAGAATGAAGTTTAGTCAAAATGTGATTTAATTAACAATTTTTATATTTCCCGTAGCTGTTTAATTTCCTCTAATACATATAAGCAGACAATGATTGATATATTTCATCAACCACGGTTGCAGTGCCGCGGAGTTTGCTAGTAACTTACGTTTTGTATGTAAAATCAACGAAGATTTTGGATATATTTATTGGGTGTTTGCAAAAGTTCTACCAGTTTTAAAGATATTTAAATGTCAAAGCATGCATAAGCACTGAATTTTTGAGACGAATTCTTGTCAAATGGGAAATAGAATGTCAAGCAAAAAAGACCAATCGGCTGTTACAGCAGCCGCAACATTTGTTTAGTGTATGCAGAGGCTGCCATGAATGACAGCATTTGCTGTCATTGATTTAGAAAATTCCGGGACGGTGGCAGGAGCTGTAAAGATTATTCCCATATCCTGGATATTCATCAACGGTTTCTGATGAGGATCTGGACCCAGCCATAATATATTCCTTACACCTAACAGTTGAAAAATTAGCGGAAACGACAGTCCAAAGACAGATGCATGCACTTGGCTTCATTACCAAGCTCAATCAGTGAGTACCACACCAGCTTACAGTAAGGCAAAGTGAAGAGCGCATCAGCACTTGGTATCTTTGCTTTCGTGTAACAGTCAGGAACCATTTTATAACGGTGAGAAATGGATACTGTACCGCAATGTGAAGCGTCGAAAGACCGTGTGCCGATGTTGCCTAAACATTGACCTAAACATCATGAAAATGTTTTGCTCAGATTATTGTGGGACACCAAGGGAAAAGACATCTGGAAGGTTTTCATACCGAACCAAACAACAATAAAGACCTTCACTGCTAATGGACAGACTGGGAGCAAAACTCACGTCTAAGCAGCCAGCATTTATCAATTGTAGAGGCGTTTTCTTTCATGACGATTAAGCTAGGTAATATGTTGCTTTAAAGGCCAAAATTCCTGGCCCTTTCATTGGAAAGTTTTAACTCACCAAGCGTATATCCCCAACCTTGCACCCTCGATTTATCTCTTTAAAAAAAAAAAAAAAAAAAAAAAAAAAAAAAAAAATCTATACACGATTCAATCGCTCGCCGAATCTTTAACAAAATGGAGATTATAAAAACGGCGTTAAAACAGTACCGAACATCGTGTTTTGATTCTAAAACAAAGGAGTTTTATCGGCGTGGGATTCACTTACTACTGCCATACAAATAACAAGAGGTCATACATAATGACGGTGCTGGCGTGAATTCATAAGTGCTTAACTGTTTGTGTTCTCCGCTTTTCTGTTTTTATTAAAAAACGGGTAGAAATTTTCTATTCACCCAATAAAATTTTTTTGAAAATGTTGAAAAAAATTAGTCATTTTCTGTTTTTTTCATAATTCTTTTGAAACTATTACATTAAATACTAATTTATATTAAAAAAACTGTTGAAAAAGCACGAAGTCACAATTAAATTCTTAAAAAAATAAAAAAAATAATAATAATAAAAAATAAAGTTTCGGGGAAAGAAAAAGTTTCTTTTTTCTTTCCTGTTGTCATCTTGTTAACATACCTTTTTTTTCTGGTACCGATACAAGAAAAAGCTAAAACTTTAAACAAGTATGGAGTAATTTGAGAAAAGG
This sequence comes from Maratus speculifer, assembly GCA_964019185.1. NCBI lineage: Eukaryota > Metazoa > Arthropoda > Arachnida > Araneae > Salticidae > Maratus > Maratus speculifer. The sequence continues at coordinate 351,667,237 of OZ025294.1, forward strand.
GTTTATAAAAAAAAAGGCTGTCTCTGAAATTGCTTTTAAAAATGACAAGCAAAGATATTTTTTACATTGTCAATTTGTTTTTATAGCAATAAGTATTATTTCAAATGTATAATCAGATAAATTTTAGAAGTAACTCGCTATTATTTGATATTTTTGCAATGAACCCTTTTATGCTGATTTTATTGTACTGACAACTAATTTTTAAAAAAAGCAGAAAGAATGAAAAATAATCAAAAGCATGTTTTATTTTAAATTATGAATAAATAAAAGTAAAAATAATATACGAAAGTATTTAAATGGAATAAAATAGCATGTAATAATTTATAATATTAAAATTTAATAAGAGAAATGATATTGGTATGTCTTAGGGAATGATCTCAAAATTTTCAAGAATAATTGTTTGCTGCATAGTTTGTATAGATAAAATTAATATATTTCATTATTTTAACCTTGAACTTTGCAGCTGTACAAAGTGAAGAAAATTACTAAATAATTTGGATCACGTTTAAAAGTTGTCTATTTTCGTAAAACCAACCTGGTATTGTTTATTTATTTGATCATTTTAATAAAAGTTTTATATTACTTGAGAGAGATGTTATAAACATCACTCTCAAGTAATATAAAATTTGTATTAAAATGCTTATATAAAAAGTGAAGTTCTTAAAATCTATTGATTTAAAAAATCTAATGGATTCAATAAACTGTTTATTTATTTGATTTTGCAACATTTATAAAATGTATATTTTTATAAAAAAAAATTAACGTCTTAACAACACTTTTTTATATATTAGAAAAAAATGCTTTAAAAATGATGTTTTTTTCTAACAAACTCGTTTGAATGTAAAGAAAAAGAATTTTTATTTAAAGTTAAACAGTTATACTCCTTCGCTGTTTTCCAAGAATCAGATCTGTGCAAATATTTTTAATTTATTGTATTATATTTTACATTTTTTTATATTTATAATATTTATTTTATTGTTTAGTAGATATTAAAAAAATAATAGAGTACTTTTGAATTTTTCAAAATCTGTAAAGCCAAAAACTGTCATTTGTACAAGGAGAGTAGAATATATTCAATGTTTTGAGCTAATTTTTCAAGCCCATAAAATGTTGCAGTGTAACTGAAAAAAGTTTTCGAAAGCTTTAAAGAAAAAAAATCTTAAATATTTTCTAATGAAAAAACCCTGAAACTTTGTTGGCAGGTTTTTTTTTCTGTCAGAAGAAGGAAAAACTTTAAAGGATTATAACTAGAGAAAAGTTATATAAAAAATACAGTCTTTGAAGTTACGTTCAAAGTTTAAGACAGTAAAGATTTTTTTTCTTTTTGCATTATTATATTGTTTTGCTGTTAAGCCATTAAGTATTATTTATATTGAAAAATCCGACATTACTTAATATTTAACAACGACCTTTAAAGTTTTGATTTATTATATTGACAGCTGTAAATACATTTTATGTTTTACCTAAAAAAGTCATTTTGGAATTTACGGAGAAAGAAAAGGATATTTTATTAGTTTAAAATAAAAAAACAAAGGTTTAAAAGAATTAGCGAAGAACAATGCAAATGAAATGAAAAACATTCCAATACTACCAGAATGTTGTTAAAAGTTTATAAAATCTGCTTTTCAAAGTTTATTGCACAACACTTATTGATAACCTTTTCCACAAATTTTGGTAATTTATTTAGATTATTATTTATTTTATAATAATCTAATTTCTTACTTATATTTTTGTTGAATATCTATGCGATTCTCGTAATAATGGTAAATGTACAAAATCTTTTTTTTTTTTTTTTTTTTTTTTTTTTTTTTTTTTTTTTTTACTGCTTAAACTAATTTTATTTAATGTTTCGATCGTATAAATTTTTGTTGAAGATCTATGCGATTCTCGTAATAATAATAAATGTGCAAAATCTTTTTTTTTTTTTTTTTTTTTTTTTTTTTTTTTTTTTTTTTAACTGATTAAACTAATTTTATTTAATGTTTCGATCGTATAATTTTGCGGAGTTGTTTCTTGAAATTCTTCTACTGCAAATTTTATATCGGCTTTTTAAAAAATTTGCATGGCTTGAAATATTTTGCTTCCAAAAATCTTGCAAGACAATTTTGTTGAAGACGTCAAAAATGCTGCATTAATCGTTCAATATATGTTATGACAAGAGCTTAACTTTCAAAATGTAATGTGGGCACCAATTATCAACTTAAGTCATACAAAAAAAAAAAAAAAAGTCAATTTACTTCTTCAATTTTTCTTTTCAAAATACCAATAATTTATTTAACGGTGAAGTTTTAAACCGTTTTCTAAAAAAGTTTTCAAAGATTGAAACAATTTCCTGTTCCAAATAAATAACACAGTTAATAAAACACAGGATAGTTAACAACTTTCGTCGAAAGGTAGCGTTTGTTGTCGCGTTCTCAGACACTCACAGACAAATAATTTTTTCAGTACTATCGGAAAATAAATTAATAAACCAGATCTTACAGTAATAAATTTAACAGAAGGTATGATACAAAAATTAGATTTTGAGATTTTTTATATGCAAGAAATACATTTTTCAATTAACAGAAACTTTGAAACTTACTCTTCTCAAAATTTAGTTTTTAGTTTTTACACAGAAATTCACCAACATTTTAAAATATCTCAAGTTATGAACAAGATAGGAGCAAAACTTTTGCAACGTTTTGTTAGTAAAAAAACGTAAAAGTTTTCTGTAAATTCAATGCTTTAAAATTAATATATGTAGGGGAGACCGGGGCAAGATGACGAATGTCTTAATGTTTCAGTTTTCAACTAGGTAGCAGCATTAACCGGACACTACTGGCTCTGCTATTGGCCCTCCTTTAAGCAATAGTATAGACAAACGCTGAAATCGTCTTTTATGTGTTAGTTGTGAAACTTTGATTGGTTACCGCTGCCATGGTATTACTTTTATGCATGCAAAAATAAGCTCTGCTCAGATATAAATACGGTTTATTATTTCTTTGTAATATTTAGGAATAACTTAGTTTAAATAATACTTTTTACCATGAATAAATATCAATTAATCCCCTTCCTTCATGGAAATGAAAGCGAATATTTTTAAACAGGCAGTCCGGGGTCAAGATGACGAGCTCGTTAGCTTACCACGTGATTTGGTATTTATTAAACTATGTAGTCCATTCTATTTAAATCCTGTAAACGCTTGTTTGTCCGCGTGACCTTGCGGCTCTAAAAATGTTAAATTCACTTTCGGAACCGGTTTTGAAACTGAAAGTACATTTTAAAGAAAATCTGCAACCGAAATCAAAAGAGTAAAAAATAGTCAAAATATTAAAGATTAATCTCAGTTATCCAATGAAAAAAAATTAAAAGTTTAAAAATATTTAATTTTAACTGAGAAATTGGAAAACAACCTGCCCATTGGATTAACATTGCCAAATGGGTATTTTAAAATGAATGAAGAATCCCCTTAATGTTGCAAAAAAGCATTTTCGTGGTGAGTGTAATTTAAAAATAACTGACAAATATTTAACAGTGCTCTTATATAAGAGTGAGTTTCAAAATTTACACTTTAACGAAACCATTTCAAATTTCTTAAAAAAAATCCCTCATATCTACTAAAATTTTTCAGCAAATATATCAAACACTTGAAAAGAATGTAATCATTACCTTTTAAAGATTCTATCAATAAAACAAGTATTAATAATAAAAACTGAAACAAGGTTCTTTCCACTAAATCAGCTTTATATAATGAAAAGGAAATTTTATTGAATGTTAGGCATTAACACTCCTCTATTTATTTCCTGGAATCACAACTATATTAATGCATCGCTACTTTCTAAGATATTTATTTTATTGTTTTGTAAACACTTTTAGAAAAAAAACTTTTTTAAAAACTTTTTTTTATAAAACCAAAAAATCTCTCATGTTGCACAATTACAGATAAATGAATGATAGATGGTGTTAGTCAATTTCGAAATATAATTTCAATCCAATAAATTGTGGCTGCATGACAACAAAAAGTTCTGTGAAGTAAAAAAAAAAAAAAAAAAAAAAAAAAAAAAGGTCTAAAATATTTTCAATTTTTTATCTCTTTGTTAACAAAGTTCCTTTTCTGCGCTATAGGAATAAGAAAAAAAAACTTTAAAGGGGTATAGAACAATTTGAGAAAGAGAAAAACTTTTTTTTTTCTTTTTTAAAAGACACTTTTGAAGCCGGCGAGGAAAGATTGTATCTTTAGATATTATACTACTTTTTTCCCTCTGTTGCGAAGTATTATTGCATTAAGTAACTTGACATTCCTAAATAAGTTTCATAACTTTTTCATTCTTAAACCTTATTTTGATTTATTAATAGCTAATTACATTTTTTGATATTTCATCGAAAAAATAGGTTTAAAAATTTATATTAGAATTGCAGAAATTCTGTTACTATTAATTATAGTAAGTAGCATTTTTTTAAAGGGGCAAATAACAATATTACCACTGAAATTTAGTTATTACAATTGGGACGAACTTTCTGTTTTGAATAGATTTATATGTGTCATCCGATAAAATTTCAATATTTAACCCTTTGAGTCTGGTGGGTAAGTTTATTAAAAATTTCAAATGTCACATTGGCACCAGTATTTTACAAAGAAAAAATTCGGTTTATGATATACACGAAAAAATGCATGAAACCTTTTTCAAATAAATTTTGTCGAATATTCCGGTGCCATTGTGATTTTTGGGATTAAAATTAAGTGCTAGAAAATTCAATCATCATAGCTCAAAGGATTAAATAACTAAAATGTCAATGTCCGTAATTATATGTGTATTTGTTTTCATCATTTAACGTTTTAAAATACATTTAGGAAAAATCAAATATTAAAAAGATATTATTATTATTATTATTATTATTATTATTATTATTATTATTATTATTATTATTATTATTATTATTATTATTATTATTATTATTATTATTATTATTATTATTATTATAATGTACATATTATGCCATTAATGTCACAAAAAGCATTTTCATGGAGAGGATAATTTCAAAATAATTGACTAACAATTTAATAGTGCCCTTACGAAAGAGTGCATATAAAAATTTACATTTCAACGAAACAACTTCAAATTTTCCACAAAAAGTTTGTTCACATCTCCTAAAATTTTTGAACAAATATATTTAACACTTGGAAAGAATGTAACCAATAACTTCTTAAAGATTCCCCTGATGAAAAATGTATTAATGTTAAAAATTCCAACCTAATTCTTTCCATTAAATCTGCCTGAAATAATGAAAAGGAAATCTGACTGAAAGTTAAGCATCAATATTTTTTTTTTATTTATTTCCTGGAGTCACAGCTATATCAATGTATCACTACTTCCCAAGATACTTATTATTCCAGGTAGTACTTATAGTTCCAAAATTTACATTTCAAAAAAACCACCTCAGATTTCTTCCAAAAAAAAAATCGTTCATACCTAGTAAAATTTTTTAAAAAATATTAACAACATTTCGAAAGAATGTAACCAATAACTTTTTAAATGGTTACTACTTCAAAATTCTCACTGCGAAAAAAGTATTAATATTAAAAATTACAACATGACTCGTTCCACTAAATCTGCTTGATATAATGAAAAGGAAATTTTATTGAAAGTTAAACTTTAACACTCTTTTATTTATTTCCCGGAATCACAGCTATATTAATGCATCGCAACTTCCTAATATATTTATTTTATTGTTTTGTGAGCACTTTTGGGAAAAAAAAAAAAAAAAAAAAAAAAAAAAAAAAAAAAAAAAACTTTTGCTTATTAAAGCAGAAAATTTCTCATATTGTACAATTACAGCTAAATGAACGATAGAGGGTGTTTGTCAATGTTTCGCGATATAATTTCATCCCAATAAATTGTGGCTTCATGACAACAAAAAGTTTTGTGAAGTAAAAAAAGTCTCAAATATTTTCAGTTTTTTATCTTTTTGTTAAAAAAGTTTCTTTTCTATGCTACAGAAATAAGAAAGAAAACTTTAAAGGAGTATAGAACAATTTGAGAAAAAGAAAAAAAGTCTTTTTTTTCCCTTTATTAAGAATACTTTTGAAGTCGGTGAGGAAAGACTGAACCCCCCCCCCCTTTTTTTTTTAGATATTATATTTTTTTTTCTGTCGCGATGTATTATTGCTTTAAATAACTTGACATTCCTAAATAATTTTTATAACTTTTTCTTTCTTAAATCTTATTTTAATACATTGATAATTAGTCACATTTTTTGATACTCCACCAAAAAAAAAAAAATAGGTTTAAGATTTATATTAGAATTCGAGAAATTCTGTTACTAATTTAGTCAAATATTCCCGTGCCATTGTGATTTTTAGGATTAAAATTAAGAGGTAGAAAATTCAATCATCATAGCTCAAAGGATTAAATAACTAAAATGTCAATGTCCGTATTTATATGTGTATTTGTTTTCATCATTTAACGTTTTAAAATACATTTAGGAAAAATCAAATATTAAAAAGTTGTGGTTATTATTATTATTATTATTATTATTATTATTATTATTATTATTATTATTATTATTATTATTATTATTATTATTTAATATACATATTATGCCATTAATGTCACAAAAAGCATTTTCATGGAGAGGATAATTTCAAAATAATTGACTAACAATTTAATAGTGCTCTTACGTAAGAGTGTGTATAAAAAGTTTATTATACAAAGTAGCAATTTTTTTAAAAAGGGCAAATAACAATAATACCACTAAAATTTCATTATGGCAATTTGGACAAACTTTTCCGTTTTGAATAAATTTATCATATGTGCCATCGATAAAATTCCATACTTAAATAACTACAATGTCAATGTCCGTAATTATAAATGTTTTTGTTTTCATCATTTAACATTTTAAAATACATTTAAGAAAAATCAAATATTAAAAAGTTATTATTATTATTATTTACTGTACCTATATTATGCCATTAATGCAACAAAAATCATTTTCATGAAGAGGATAATTTAAAAATAATTGACAAAAAAATTGATAGTATTCTTACATAAGAGTGAGTATCAAATTTTACATTTCAACGAAACAACTTCCAATTTCATACAAAAAGTTTGTTCACATCTACTAAACTTTTTGAACAAATATATTTAATACTTGGAAAGAATGTAACCAATAACTTTTTAAAGATTCTTCTGATGAAAAAAGTATGAATGTTAAAAATTCCAACATAATTCTTTCCACTAAATCTGCTTGATGTAATGAAAAAGAAATTTGATTGAAAGTTAAGCATTAACACTCTTTTATTTATTTCCTGAAATCACAGCTGTATTAAAGCATCGCTATTTTCTAAGATATTTATTTCCTTGTTTTCTAAACACTTTAGGAAAAATAAAAAACTTTTATTTATTTATTTATTTATTTATTTTTGCCTATTAAAGCAGAAATTTTCTCATATTGCACAATTACAGATAAATGAACGATAGAGGGTGAAGTCAATGTTCCGAAATAAAATTTCAACCCAATCAATTATGGCTGCATGACAACATAAAAGTTTTGTGAAGTAAAAACGATAGAGGATGTTAGTCAATGTTCCACAATATTATATCAACCCAATAAATTGTGGCTGCATGACAACAAAAAGTTCTGTGATGTAAAAAAAAAGTCTTAAATATTTTCGGTTTTTTATGTTTTTGTTTACAAAGTTTTTTTTCTATTCTACTGGAATAAGAAAGAAAACTTTAAAAGAGTACAGAACAATTTGAGAAAGAGAAAAAATTGTCCTTTTTTTTCTTCTTTTTTAAAAGATACTTTTAAAGTCGGTGAGGAAAGATCATATTTTTTTTTCCTTTCCCTTTTTTAGATATTATATATTTTTCTCTGTCGAGAAGTATTATTGGTATTAAATAACTTGACATTTCTCAATAAATTTTATAACTTTTTTTCCCTTTAAAACTTATTTTAATACATTGATAACTTAATTGCATTTTCTGCTCTCTTAAAACGAAAAAGCTGAATTAACTCAAGTTGAGCTGAAATCCACTCTTTTCCCATGTTGAAAGGAACCTTCTCCAGAAGAGCTGAAACAACTCAAGTGAATGAGCTGTTTTTAATCAACTCATGATTGAGTGATCCCTATTTTACTCATACTTGAGTGAAATCAAATCAATAAAGGTTAAATCCAGTAGTACTTGAGTGATTTGTAATCAAGTCATACTTGAGTGAAATGAAGTCATTTAAGACTGAATCTCGTAGCACTTGAGCGATTAGTAACCAAATCATACTTGAGTGAAATGAAGTCTTTAGAATTAAATCGAGTAGCACTTGAGTTAGCTGCAGCCAACTCGTATTTGAGTGAAGTGAAATAATTTAAGGCAAATCCAGTAGCACTTGAGCGATTTGTTATCAATTCAAGTTGGAGTGAAATGTTGAAATTTTTTATTTAATCCAGTAGCACTTAGGCGATTTGTAACCAATTCATACATGAATGAAATCAACTCATTTAAGAGTTAATCCAAAACTCCTTGAATTTGTAGAATTGAATAAATTCACTCTTAAGAAAAGCAAAATTGCTTAAAATTACAAAAATCTTCAAGCGATTTCTAAATCGTCTAAATAAAATCACATCATTTAAAACTAAATTCAGTAATCCTCGATTAATTTTTATCAATGAAATTCAATATAACATGGAATTATTGCCACATTTTAAAGTGTTGCAATTAAATTCTCATTTCGGATTTAAATTTCTGTTTATTGACATTACAAGGGTATATATATATATAAAGAGAGAGAGAGATTGGAAAACTGTAACATGGATTCTCCAATATTTCTTCCAAGTCTTTAATTAACAAGACTTAAAACATTCTAATTTATATGACTGAAAGTTCTCTAATGAATCATAAAAACATTTTTTTTTCTTTCTAATTCAATGAAACTGTTTCCTATGTCAATTTAGGGGAAAAGGCAATTGAATCGTTATACAAAATTAAATAGAGCTTACATGAATTTTTTATTATTCTGTCAAATCAGAAATTTTTAACATCAATATTTTCTTTTGTTAAATTTAAAAGTACATATATTCATTAAATTGAAAATACTGGTGATCTCAAAAATACAAATTTGAAAACACTTATTCATGCAAACTGCCTAAATTTGCATAACTGTACAACAGCACCCGAACAACATTAAACAGAATATCAGCTTCTGATGCTGTGGTGCTAATGGGATTTTTCCTTTCTTTTCTTGGGCAATTTCAAGTTTACATATTTTCCAATGATACTTATAGCTTCAGATATGCTTATATACAATTTTAATTTTTTCATTAGCTTCTGATTTAATTGCAAATAACAATTATTTTTTTATTAAAAATTTACGATTTCAATCAAATAAACCAATCTTAGGCATCTTACTAAAAAAATATTGAAAAAATAAACTTGATATCAGCCCAACGACTCAACTTCAGCACCACAATGTCAGAAGCTGATTGTTCCCCTTAAGAGTTTGATAATCCTATGCAGAAGTTATTTTCAAATATCTTGTTTGGATTTTAAAATTTTTACCTTTTTTTTTGGGGGGGGGGGGCATAAAATATTTGAGGATGATCTGTAAGTGGGTTAGTTTTTACTTTTGCAATTTTGGTTAGTTTTTTTTATATTAATAGGAGTTTCAGAACCAGTTTTGAAAAAGAAAGTATTAAAAAACATAAAACCTAAATTTAAAAAAGTATTCCCCTACCACACACACACATGGCCAGTGCAGGGTTTAAATAAATGAAATTGAAAATATTTTAAATGGATAAACATCAACCCATGATACCTTGTTGTAATTATTCCTCGATTTAAATCTCAATCAAAATCTTATATTTCTTAAACTGACTAAATTTAAAAAAAATATTTTAATTCTTTAGTTTGAAATCTGAAATGGCTTTGAAATCTTAGATAAAATAATTGTTACCCATAGCATTTATATAAGCACATTGCAATTGGGAAATGTGGAGGAATGCCATTAAAAAACTTGTATAGCTAAAATTTGGATTATGGACAATTATTTTATTGTATGAAGAACCTTCAACTAAATATTGTAGTACAAAAATTAAATGCAGAAATAACTGAGAAATGGATTTATTGACCATGTGCAATTGTTCTTTATATCATTTAAAACATTTGTTAAAACTTGAATTTATATTCAAGAACAACTTATTTCTTCTTAATTAATCTTTTAATTTTTATTTTATTCAATGTTTCTTAAATTAACTAACTTTTAAATAAATATAAAAGCATAAGACTGCAGCATTTTATGTCAAAAGTTAGAGCCAAATGTGCAATTTAGAATGTTGCAAGAAAGAAAAAAAAAACTGATTTTATTTAACAACAAAAACATTTTATTTAGCAAGAACAAAATAAACCTAACATTAATTGATAACAATTCTTTCCAACATCAGATAAACAAGTTTCAATAATATCTTTAACAGGACCTTTATAAATATAACAGTCCATTTGCATTAAACATTAAATACATAAAGAGCATATTGTAATCTGTCCACTGGTTTGTCCAATTTTTAAAATCTTAGGCAAAATAGACGCTTTCTTAAAAATCCTTGAGATTAAATAAGATTGTTGAATTTGACTCCTCACAGTAGAATTTTACTGCTCCATGAAATCATCTTCCTGTGTTAAAAGAAAATATTGAAATTAAGTTAAATAGCAATAAATATAATGTTAAGGAATGATTATGAACATATTAAAATATTTTGCAGTTTTCAGATTAAATGTTTTATAAAATTTCCCATCCATAGTCTAAACAAAAAATGAACCATACACTAAAAATTTTAGCTTTATAAATATTACACTACTGAAAATTCAGCCAATCATGAATAAAATGGAAATTGAATAAATAAATCCTGTGCGATTACACTTATCTGCTTGTTTAAATCATGGTGTTATTTCTGATACAATCTTAAAATAAATCACCATTTTAAAAACAAATTTAAAATGAAAGTTCTTAAAGCAACATTATAAAATATTGTTAAAAATTCACCTTTGTTGCTACTTTCAAAATGTATCAGCGTTGGCAAATACCCAACCAATACAGGTTTTTGTGGATTTTTAGTTGTTTTTCTATATATTTGCATATTTATATAATACAAGATAGAACCTACAACAATTAGACCAGGGTTGGCACGGTTTAAACCAATTGGTTTTAACTATGGTTTAAACAACTGTTTACTCCTTTTGGTTTAAACAACGGTTTAGTTTAAACCAACTGGTTTTTTTCGAAAAAAGAAAATTGTTTTTTTTTTTCAGAAGAAATCTAATGACATCTAATTTTCTTAATAATTTATGTGTGTCAGATTATTGAATATAAATAACTTCTATTTTTAACATTTTATATCAGCAATAAGCATTGGATGTAGCAGGTTTAGATCATTTTTTGGGTATAGGATTAAAATCAGTCTGCATTGGTGAATATATTTATTTCTCTTTAGAAAAAGCTTCGAACATGTGAATTGATCTAATATAAGATAGATTAAAAATATTCAATATTTAATAGAAAATATCTCAATTTTTTAAAACTGCAGATTATTTAACGCAATAACATAATACAATTTATAAGATTTCAAGCTGTAAAAGAAATCCCCAATCTTAATTGGGGAGGTTATCTTATGCATTAAAATCAAAATATGAAGTCGAATAAGAGAATTTTCAAAGATTGGATGCTACTTATAGCATTTTAATAATAGTGATTTTTCCCCCCTGTTAGTTATCTACTAAATCTATGACCAAAAATTTTGACTTCAAATTGTCATTCAAGACACAAAATCTCAAGAAGTATTTGAAATTTATTATTTGGATAGCTATGGAGAAGAATATTTTATTTATCAGACTACTTTCAATTTACATTAAATACATAAAGAGCATATTGTAATCTGTAATTAAAAGATTAGTTATAAAGATTTTCAGAGTATCAATTCTTCACTGTATACAGCACTTTATTCTTAGAACATAAGACAGTTTGCTAATACTGTTTAAATTAAATTTTAATTTCTTTTATTTTTTACATAAATTTATTGTAAATATTGAATTTAAATCATTTTAAAATGAAGTTACAGTTTATAATCTAATGTTTATTTTTATCAATAAAGATGCATGTATATGTAATGGTGATTTTGAATATAGAGACACTTAACTCATTGATCTTTAAGATTTTAGTCAAGCTGTAAAAGAAATTCTTCTTGATTAGGAAAATTACCCGGGTGCAGGGGCCTCGCTTAAGGGGGGGAGGCAGGGGGGAGCTTCCCCCCCAAATATTCGTAAATGCTGTTACACTTGGCAAATTTAATTGAAATTTTAATAAAAATTGTAGTACATTTTCTATTTTTGATAGAATTTGCAAAAGTTACAACTCTAATTGGAAATATTATTAAACTTTTTACAAATAAGAACTGTATTACATTTTCTAAGTGTGGTAACTTGGCAAAATTATAAAACGAGTTGGCAAATATGAAAATTTGACTTGGCAATTTAAGGTCTTCTCCCCCACCAATTAAAAGTCTTAGCGATTGCCCTGCCCGGGTGTCATCCTCTAAAGGGTGACACCAAATCTTTATTTGCAAATAAAAAATACAATTTTATAAGATTTTGGAGTCTAATTAGGAAATAAAATGAGATTTTTAGCTCACGATGCAATACAGCTAGTTTTTTTTCTTTGCTAAAGTGAAGTTTTATACAGAATGGTGTGTCTAAATAAGATATGCACCAGGGAACAAAAACCAACCGATTCAAAGAGTGGGTAACAAAAGTAAACTTTAAAAGAAAGAATTTTCTTCTACGTATAGACACGACATTGACTTATGCAGACTATGGGTCGAGTGATGATTCACTGCTGCGGTTTTTTTATGCAGAAGGACAAAAGGTAAATAAGGAATGGTAAGGTTATTTTTTATAAGAATGTAGAATTGAGATTGAAAAAATGTGACAGATTGGAAAGGAGGAGGAAGAGGGGGGGGGGGGGGGCTTGACACCTTTTACATCTGTCCCGGGATGTCACCCATCCTAGCTACTCCACTGCACACCCACTTCATCTCTGACAAGTAAATAAATTTTCCTGCCTGAGAAAACCGTACCAAACACAAACCATAAAATATTACTTGAAAAAATAATTATAAGAAAATATTGCATTAATCCTTACTATCTGTTAAATAAATTATCGGAAATAAAATACGCAATTTTATAGTTTTAGTTTACATACTACATACTTTTTTATAAAATAGTAATTTTCCATTTTATTATGTCAAAAATTTTGTATAACTGCAAAGGAAGTTTGGTTTATTTTACATTCTAGTAGGAGTGTGTGTGTGAAGAGGGGGGGGGGATGGTTAAAAGTATTTTATAGAATTTTATGTAGCAGGCTACTGATGACTATTTCTGACCAGTAAACTTTCATGCGTACTGGTCTTTGGGACCAGTAACTTTTTTTAAAATCAATTCTACCACTGGGCTATGCATAAAAAATGTTAAGGGAAAGGGAAAGCAATGATATTGCAAGGTATTTTCTAAAGAGAAAGAGGATTTGCTTTTTGGTTATCGTTGCATAACTTTTGTCCACTGTTTTCGTTTTATTTATAAATTCTCATTTAGATTTAAAGCTACCTGGGAAGCAGGCACAAGAAAACTATTATTTCTGCATGCATTATGTAACAACTTATGAATATTAAGCAGATTATTATAATACAGACCATGCATGCAATAATTTTGTCCAATAATAGTATGAAACTTTGCCAAACAAAACAGTAACACAAGTTCAACATTAAGAATGAAAAAAGAATCTTGGAAGTGTGTTCAAAAACTACATATTATGCCATATATGTAGCCTCTCTATATAAATATATATGTAATCCGGAGCACGTTTTTACTAAGACACTGCAAACAAGAAATAAATACAATGATTTGATAAATTTATATGAATAAAGATATAATAATTACAAAACTTTAATACAAGGCAATTAAATAACGAGATATTTACATTGCATTAACATTTTTTACTCTGATTAAATATACTAATTTATTTTATTAAAGCACGAAAGTTTTGTAGCAGCACTGTAACACCAATTATTAATATAGAAATGCATTAAACACATCCTCAATACGAAATTTTAATTTTGACATGACACGACATTTTAATTTCAAGGTATGATACTGTTATGAATTTTAGTCTGTTAAAAAGAGAAGGGAAATTTATTAAAAGAAAGCATAATTAAAGTAAAATACTTATATAAAACTTACTTACTTCGTAAAAAAGGCATTTTCAGCAAATTGTTTAGCGAACGGCGGAAGAAGTCTCCATCTTATCTTGCAAGGTCACGTGACGAGTCAGCGGCGAAAATCAGAGCGGGAAAAGAGCTGTTTCATTATTGAGTTGAGTTGTTTAGTTTTAAAGCTGTATGAGTGGATTAGAAAGAGAAAAAATCAAACCAAGATGACTGAATCGGTTAAAAATCAACTCATTCACGATCCAATAAATTAGAACTCTTTCTTGAGCAGCCAAATCCACTCTTTCGTTTTAAGAGAGTGATACTTCTTCGAAAAATTAGTTTTGAGATTTATGTTAGAATTGCAGAAATTCTGTTGTTATTAACTATACTAAGTAGCATTTTTTTCTTTTTTAAGGGGCAAATAACAATAATACAACAAATTTAATTGTGACAATCGGGTCAACCTTTTCTGTTTTGAATAAATTTATGATCTGTTTCATCCGATAAAATTGCATATTTACTTAACTAAAATGAGCGTAAAAATAAACGTTTCTGTTTTCATCGTTTAACGTTTTGAAATACTTTTAAAAAATCAAATATTAAAAAGATATTTTACTTTGTGGCTATTTTTTCTAGTCAAGTTCAGAAAAGTACTGTTTCAATTTTCGCCAATCAAAGCAGAAAATTTCTCATATTGCACAGATACAGATAAATGAACAATATACATTAATATTCAATGTTCCGATCTGTAACTTAATACGAATAAATTATGTCTGCGTGGCAACAAAATGGTTTTGCGAAGGGGAAAAATAAATAAAAACAGAAAACTCTCAAGTATTTGCTGCATTATTTTCAGCATAATATTTTTGCATTACTTTCTGCATTAATAATATTTTTCTTACCTTTTCATAGAAAATCAAAGAAAAAAATATTATGCATTATTACAGAACTTGATTTGAAATGTAAAAATATAAAAAAAAGGAAATGGTAATACATTTATGATAACAAATTTTCCAGAGACTAATTAGTTCGGATTTCTGACGGCCAAAATGCTAGTTTAAAAATTACAGAAAAAAATAAAAATTTTCATGAAAAATCAAAACACGTAAATCCATCTTTTATGAATAATATCATAAGTTCAAAGTTACACTAATTCACAAATATGCCTAAAAGTTGTAAAGTGTAAAAAATATAAAATTAAACGAAAAAGAAAAAAAATGTCATAAAATAGCATTGAAAGCCGACCCTCTTGTCGTAATACAAGCACCTCGACATCACGAAATAAACAGCAAGAAGATTAAATTACTAAGTATTTGAAACGTATGCTGAACTTTGACCTCCAATTTCTCAAAATAAAAAGTCCATTAAAAAATATTTTCTCTGGCAAAGTTAGGAATAAGAACTGTAATGCGTAATTTGAAATTACAAAAATCGGTGATCACCTTGCTGGCTCCTTTGTAAAGTTGCTATCAAATTCACAAATTTTTCGAACAGCAAACTTTTCCGCTGATTTTAACCCCAAATTAATTCCCGTTCAAAGGGGAAAAAAGGTTACAACTGTTGTGGCTAAAGCCGGAGGAAAACTAATACTACTAGTACGGGCTGTTAATATTTATCGTCTAATCCTATCATGACGATAAGGTGACGATGTCTAATCCTATCATGACGATATATGATAAATGATATGCGTAATGATATGGTAATATCCCATTTTTCTCCTTATCTCTTCAACAATGAAAATAACCCGATTGCCACTAATGTAAAGACATTTCATAAAATAAATTTAAAATATAACAAGTTGGAAATTACACGTGAAGCGTAGCAAATGAAGTGCGTTCGTACGATAACGAAATTTTAAAAATATTCAGATCTTGCTGATATAGTAGAGCGTACTTCGGATGCGTAATAGTAGTCAAAATCTTTGTGTTTCTGTAAATATGCAGGAAGTAATTTTTATTACATCTCAGCAACGTATATCTTACCTCTGATTGTTTGAAATATTGAAAGTTGGGAAATACTTTTTTAGAGCTGTGAATAAAAAATTGGGGATATTACTATCGCTATCATAATGAATGTTGAGAAAATATTTTTCGAAAAGATGGAGGAAATCAAGTGTTGGCTCAAAAGTTTCTCGAAAAGTTTCAGAATCTGATAGCAGCTAAGCAACAACTAAGCAATTGTCTTCCCCTGTCAAATCCCTTTTCGTTGTTACGTTTAGTATGTCATGTTCTACTTTTTCATAAAATTGTACTTTAAAAATTTCAGATGGATCCTAATTATCTGTTTCGAGTAGATTTTCATAATAGCATGACATTTTTTCTCATACAACTTTGCAGTTGTTATACTCACAATGCAATCCGTTTTTACTTTCAATATATATGTATATATATATATATTTGAAATCAATATTAAAGAGAATATCAATAAATGTCAAGTGCTTTGAAATAATTTGCACTATATCTTTTTCAAACGATACAAGCAAAAATTTCATAAAAACAATGTTACTCCTGAAATATATCCTTCAGATTTAAAAAAAAAAAAAACCGAATAAGTCTTATGAAATATTTTTCATATACATCTTAGAAAGGTCATCCTTTTCGATGCATAACGCTCCCCTTCCGTGTATCCAAGATATGTCTATGCAAATTTTAAAAAGAAATGCATTATTAAATTTCAAAATATCGATCAAACTGCGAACATTTCTTTTTCTGAAATTCAGACAAACTTGAAGGCAACAATCATGTTCTAAGCTGAAATTTAAAACAAATATATTTTGGCAATGCGACAACAAAAAACAAGATACAGAATCATTTTAAGATTTTATCACTTTGATTTGAAACTTTCATTTTTCTTGGATTATTTTAAGGCGGAAAAAAAATTCCAGACATGTTTGGAATAAACTAAAATATGGCAAGATTTCAACAAAAGATATTATATATATATTTTTTTCCTTCTTTTTGAATTGTCAGTTCTGCTTAGAAGACCTATTGCATGTATCGATCTGGTTGTTATACGAAATAAACTAAATATAAGTATTGTTCTCTATAGATTCCAAAAAAATGTTTCATACCATACGAACGGGCAAAGGGTTTTTTCTATACATGCAGACAAGGGAAGAAATGAGGAATGTGCCGCTCTAGATTTTGAAATTAAATTAACTAACAAGTCGTATCTCTTCGGATTCGCAAAAGAAAATGTTTAAAATAACTTGCTGAAAAAAAATTAAACTTTATTCTTTACGTCATCAGTAATACACAATTCAGATAATGAAATTACTAAGCCATTAATGTTTTAATCTCTAGTTTTACGTAATAAAAAATCGCTGTACATTATGCCACTATGACCCAACTATAATTTCACGAAACGTAAAAATAGCATCTTTTAGCCATCGCAAAATTTACATGCAAACTTTTCATATTCATACTCCTTGTTTTAAAAATTAATTTATTACAATTATTTTTTAACTTGTAATAGATTATTAATACATATATTCCAAATCTTTATGTCACGATTGCCAGTTACAATTTTGCATGCAACACAAAGTCATATATATTGTCACATCACTTTCACACAATGAAGCCATCTGAGATGAACGTCTTAATTTTAGTATCAGCGGAAGGAAAACGATATTGAATAGTAATAGCTGTATGAATAAAAATGCGTTACTTTAAATCGTGACGGCATTTCATTTCAAAGGTTTTTAAACAGTTATTTATAAATGAAATATAATAAATGACATGCGTAATGATTTATTCGGTGTAAATTTTAATTTTAGTATTAAATTTAGTATTAGATTAAATTTTAGTATCAGCGGAAGGAAAACGATGTTGAATAGTAATAGCTGTATGAATAAAAATGCGTTACTTTAAATCGTGACGGCATTTCATTTCAAAGGTTTTTAAACAGTTATTTATAAATGAAATATAATAAATGACATGCGTAATGATATGGTGATATCCCATTTTTTTCATTATCTCTTCAACAATGAAAATAACCCGATTACCACTAATGTAAAGAAATTTCATAAAATAAAATTAAAATATAGAAATGGGTGTGTGTGTGAAAAAATGATGAGTGCTGATACATCTATAAATAATGTTCTTTAATAATAATAATAAAAAAAAAAAAAAAAAAAAAAATACGTGTGGCACTCGGGGACTGCCGCGGTAAAGCTATTGCGTAGCATTTTTTTTCAATTTATGCAAAAATACCGCGTCAATGTCTGCCGAAGTCTACCGAAGGATACCGTGCCGAAGTCTGCCGAACTGAAACGACGTTAGCCGGAGTGTTAGGATTTTTTCTCGTTACGGAATACCTAGATTCGGTCGCCGCACTCAAAGCCCACGATAAAAGCTATGCAATAGCTTAATAAATTACCAAACAAAATTTGGTCGCGCTACGAAAATTAGATCGCGAATTATAAGCATTTTAAATTTTTCGACCCTCACCGTGGGGGGTCTCCTGTCACCAAAAATTAACAGTCTCATAATAAATTACCAAACAAAATTTGGCCGCGCTACGAAAAGTAGATCGTGAGTTATAAGTTTTAAATTTTTCGACCCTCACCGTGTGTGCGTGTGTGTGTGTAGGGGGGGGGGGGGGCTCCCGTCACCAAAGAGTAACACTGCCTCATTATAAATTACCAAACAAAATTTGGCCGCGCTACGAAAATTAGATCGCGAGTTATAAGCATTTTAAATTTTTCGACCTTCACCGTGGGGGGGTCTCCTGTCACCAGAAATTAACAGTCTCATAATAAATTACCAAACAAAATTTGGCCGCGCTACGAAAAGTAGATCGTGAGTTATAAGCATTTTAAATTTTTCGACCCTCACCGTTGGGGGTCTCCTGTCACCAAAAATGAACACTGCCTCATAATAAATTACCAAACAAAATTTGGACGCTCTACAAAAATTAGATCGCAAGTTATAAGCATTTTAAATTTTTCGACCATCACCGTGGGGGGTCTCCTGTCACCAAAAGTTAACACTGTCTCATAATAAATTACCAAACAAAATTTTCCCATGCTACCAAAATTAGATCGCGAGTTACAAGCATTTTAAATTTTTCTATCCTTACAGTGGGGGGTCTACTGTCACCAAAAATTAACACTGCTTCATAATAAATTACTAAACAAAATTTGGCCGCGCTACAAAAATTAGATCGCGAGTTATAAGCATATTAAATTTTTCGACCCTCAGCGTGGGGGTCTCCTGTCACCAAAAAATAACACTGTCTCATAATAAATTACCAAACAAAATTTGGCCGCGCTACGAAAATTCGATCGCGAGTTATAAACATTTTAAATTTTTCGACCCTCACCGTGGGGGGTCTCATGTCACCAAAAATTAACACTGTCTCATAACAAATTACCAAACAAAATTTGGCCGCGCAACGAAAATTAGATCGCGAGTTATAAGCATTTAAAATTTTTCGATCCTCCCCGTGGGGTGTCTCCTGTCACCAAAAATTAACAATGTCTCATAATAAATTACCAAACAAAATTTGGCCGCGCTACGAAAGTTAGATCGCGAGTTATAAGCATTTTAAATTTTTCGACCCTAACCGTGGGGGGGTCTCTTGTCACCAAAAATTAACACTGTCTCATAATAAATTACCAAACAAAATTTGGCCGCGCTACGAAAATTAGATCATAAGAAACATAAGATATATAACTTGATATCCTAATATCTGAAAAATACCGTGTCAATGTCTGCCGAAGTCTACCGAAGGATACCGTGCCGAAGTTTACCGAACTGAAACGTCGTTAGCCGAAGTGTTAGGTTTTTTTCGTTACGGAAGTGTTAGGTTTTCTCGTTACGGAATTTCTAGGTTCGGTCGCTGCGCTCAAAGCCCGCAATAAAAGCTATGCAATAGCTTAAAAATAATTATCGAAATTGATTCAATAGAATGTTTTCTGATGACTAGAAAAATGGACTGGTCTTTTAAATATGTAGATATTTTTTTTTTTTTTTTTTTTTTTTTATTGTATTACGAAATAAATTGAAAATTTTTTCTCCATAATTAACTTTAAAAAAAAAAGAGTTTTCAATTTTTTACAGCCGAAGAGCACACAAATTAGGCCTCTGGCCATTCATAATTCAGTTGAGCAGCGTAGGCAGAAGGTATAAGTAAATTTCATAACTAGAGATCGTACATAAGTACTGCGGAACTACAGAATTCATTTTAGGGTTCGTTCATCTGACGAGTCTGTTCGTCACAGAGTCCTTACAGAAAACTGTATAAGTCAGAGACTCTAAATTTTGTGCACTTACAGCTGTATACCTCGTGTCAGACGACAATTGATAAAAATTCGAAAAAGTCTATTATTTTAAATTGTTTTTTCAATGTCATCTTTTCATTTTTGCAATTGAAAATTTAATAGAGAACCTTCATTTCAACGTTTTTCATGTAGACACAATAGATCGGAGTACAAACAGCTCACTAGTAAAGAGGAGATTCTTAGCTTGACCCCCGTGCTGGAGGTTGAAATTTTCATATTAAGATGGATTTATTTAAAAGAAATTTCGCCAATTTCTTTTTCAATTTATGATGGATTTATATTATTTTTTAATCGCTGACATTCATAATAATTTTTTAATTAAATTTTCTTTCTATTTTAAAATTATTGCGATTTATTAATGCTTCAGCATTTTTTTAGCTTTTAGAAATGTAAAATTTTATTTATAGCTCCACAGATCTTTTTTTCGGATTTTCAAAAAAGTTGCAATTTTGGATTTTATTTAAATAATTTTATTTGAATATTTTTAACTTGATTAAAATAAATAACTATTCCTTTTATTATTATTTTAAAATAAAATTTATTTGCGCAGGTAAGAATTTAATTATAAATTAATAATTTGCATATATTTATTAATGGATAAATTTTTTTGAAAGAAATTAAACAAAACCTTTTGTGCGATTTGCTGTTCAACTTACCCAATTGTTTCCTTTCTTGTTATAATAAAGGTGCATTTTATTTTTTTGTTTCATTATTTAATTTTCACACCAGAAAATTTATAGAGTTATTTGATTTAGTTAGAATAGTAGTAGCGCAAGAAGGATATTCTTATGGTCAGTACTAAAAAAATGCATTTGATTATAAACACTATGGGAAAAATTATAAAGAACAACTAAATTAACTGTTATACATTTTGAAATATAATTGTTTCAAGACTCAATAAAAGAAACCACTATTTATTATAGTATTAAGCAAGTAAGATAAATCATGCATCACGAATAAAACACGTTCCAACATTAGTAGAGTATCGTCGAAAATTTTCACAATTTTATTCAATGAAAAGATATTTCGAAATAAACAATTTAGAAAATACATAATTTAGCAGTTTCTAACCATGGACTGCAACGAATTAATTTATTTTGAAGCCTTATATAGGAATTTATTTATATTATACATTTAATATAGTGAGACTTAGCTTAGTTGAAAACCCTATAGCACAATGGAAAAAGCATTTTCAGCAATTTTCAACCATCAATGTATTCAAAGTCTTTTGTGCAGCTCCGTTTAATACCTATAGAATTCATACTTACCACAATATATTGAAATGTATTTAATCTTGAAAATGCATAATGTAGCTGAAAACGCGTTGTCAAGAAATATCATTCATTTTCAATGTCAATGAAATTTTTGTATGGTCCTGTAAAATAACTTGAAATGTTTGGTGCACCATTTTAAACAGAGAAGTTGTTATCGTACATATCAACAATGTTATTGTCCACATTATGTTAAAAATAGTATAGCATAGTTATGAAGTACTTAAAATGATTTTTACTGCCAATAGCGAGTAACGTATAATCCTATTGAGTAATCTGTTTGTAAATAGATAATAAAGGCTACACTGTAAAAAAAATCTGTAAAGTTACTAAAAGTTTTCTAGGAAACTGGGATTCCTTGAACTTTTTATGTAACAACAATAGCAAACATTCATGTAACAGATACAGATTTGCACTGAAAACATAATAATACGTAAGGTTAATAAGAATTTTTTAGAAAGCTTGGGATGCCTAGAAAATATTATGTTTTTGCAACCCAAGTTACAGATAAAACTTTAGTAATATAACTAGAATTTTAATAAATTCGCTTGTAAAGTTACAGATTTCTTAACTTTATAAAAATTAGTTTTGTACATTTACATATTTTCTTGTACAGTGCACAGATAAAATGTTAGTTAACATACAGATTTCGGAAACTTTACGTCTGTAAGATTACAGTTTTTTTTTTTTTTTTTTTTTTTTTTTTTTTAACAGCGTATGAACAATTTTTCAAAATAAAACATGTTTTATACGAGTAAAAAGAAAAAATAGTTTCAATTATTGTTTCCCAAGTTTAATAAATTAATAATAAAAAAAATTCTTTCTTTTTTTTTGTTATTTTTTTATACTTGTGCAAGAAAATAACGTTTTAAGATTTGCGAAAAAAACGGACACAATGGTTAAAAACTAAGATCATTTTCATATTCAGTGCCACGAAATACGTAAGAATCAATTATGAACAATTAAAAAACACGACAATACCTTAAATTTTGCTTGCTAGTATTATCAATCGAAATTTAGGTGATTGAATTAGGAAGATAATAAATAAAAGAAACTGGAAATTTACACCGTTGAAGGGTTACATATAAATGTGAAAATAAAAAATCACAAATTTACTAAGCAGAGTATAAAACGTTGTAAAGTCGTTGTGAAACGTATACAAGCATGAAAAGAAAGTTAAGATATTCAAAATTTCGGTCATTTTCTGTGACCTTCATCAGGAAAACGTTGTCATACAGTTTCCAAAAGACAGTTAACTGTTAATATAACTATTACTTTATATTAAAAACATATTTTGTGGAATTGAAATTTTCTTTTTCAATTATTCATTTTATATGGCGAAAGAGACTCTTTTATGAAAACTTGAATTATCTGTAATTTAATTTTATCCTCCTCCGTCCTGGTGTCGTCTGTAGAAGGAACTAAAGAACAAAATTTAAATTAATTTAAATCCTTCTAGAATTGTTAAAATTATTTTTTGACTAGTTAAATAAATGTGTGAGAATCATAAGCACCATTAGATAGAATAATTCATCTTTCGAGATGTTTTATAGAAATTTTAATCTGGTTTTTGTAGTCCCTTATATTATTATGCGTTTATTTCTTTGATCTTTTTCCGCCACGTATTAAATGAGTTGTTGTTGTATGTATGTCGGCCGATTATCTACACTATGGGATATAGGCCCTAAGGGGTGGCATGCCCTCCGTGGGGGTCTTTCTAAGGGAACCTAACCCGTATTTACGCAAGGTTCGAAGAAAACCACGGAAAACTCCGAACGGTTAGGCCGACGGTCACGATTGGGTTCGAACCCAGCACCTACCGTCTACCAGTTTGAGGTCAGAACCTCTCGGCCAGTGGTGAGGCACGTACTAAATGAGAATACATTTCTTTTAAAATGATGTCAGTAATGGAAAAGAAATGCTAAGGTCACCTGAAATGCTTCCATCATACCCATCCCTTTTCCTTTGATTTTCTACTGAGCTTTTCCCAAACAAAGGCTTTATTTAATTTTTAAGCATCCATCAAGGCAGGAAATTTCTTTTTTGCAAGAAAATAATTTCTCTTTTTTGAAAGAAAATAAAAAACTTGTCTTTTTAAATTATATTTTGTCATTTGCTGGTGTTATTCATATTAATCAAACTTGAACAAGAATTTTTATCAGATATTTTAAATCAATAATGGATATCACAAAATGCTGTAATAAATTTATTAGATAAGATATTAAATAAGTGTTTTATTGATTTAAAATAATGATTAATCTTTTAATGAATGACAAGATAAGCAAATCCAATGTTTTTCAACTTGATCGTTTATGCGGGTAAAAGAATACCGGAAAATTGAAGCCTCAAAATTACTCGTTATTTTGCTAAACTTAAATATGTTATTTAACGTTCAAAACTGTATTTAACCGTTGAAACTCCGAAAAATCGCAAAAAGATCATCTATTTCTGTAAAATATAACCTTTTTTACTCCTGTCCTTTCTAAATATCATTATTATCAAATTTGAAAAAAAAAATTAATACACTGCTTGAATTTCATCGCATGTCTAAGAAAATATATCTGTATTTTATGGAAATGAAATAATGAAGAGATGTTTAACTCGTAAACAACAATGGCCACCATAACACCCGTTTAGCTCCATTTTAGTAATAATTTTTTTTTTTAAATAGTGGCAGGAATGATATTAGATTTTATTATGCTATTTCACCCAGATTATATTAATCTGAAAAATTTTGCTTTCAAAACTTTTCTGTTAACCGAAAAGCACCGTATTTCTTTCAAGTAAAAACATATTTTGTGAAATTAAAATATTCTTTTTTTAATTATTCATTCTATAATGGGAAAGAGACTCCTTTATGAAGCCTTAAATTAGCTGTAATCTAATTTTATTCTATACAATTTTGCCTTTATTTATCTGATCTTTTTCCTCCACGGTACTACTTTAAAATACTTTTCATTTAAAATAATGTCAGTTCTGCCAAAAGAAACTGAATGGAAACTAAATGCTAATGTAACCTGACATGCTTTCGTTCTACCCATTACATTTCATTTGATTTTCCACTGAGATTTTTCCAAACAAAGGATTTATTGAATTTTTAAGCATCCATAAAGGATAAAATCTCTAGCCTTGTACAGATGCAGATAAACAAATAACAGCCTTCGTTATCTGAGGACTTTTTAAAATTTTATTTTGAAGTTTATAAATTACTTTTTTTTAAGAGAAAGTGTTTTATAAAAGTAAAAAGAAGAAATAGTTTCGATTCTTGTTTACTATGTTTAATGCACTCTTTTTGTGTACCCGAAAAAAAAACCTGTTTTATAAAGGCTTGTGAAGATTTTAAAACAGGTTCGTAAAAGATTATTTTTCTTATTCAGTGCTACAAAATACACAAGAATCAAATACCAAAAGCTAAAAAACATGACACACCCTCAAGTATTGTTGGCTAGTATTATCAATTGAGATTTAGGAGATTACATTAGGATGATAAATAAAAGAGCTGGACATTTACACCATGAAAAATTACATATAAATGTGAAAATAAAAATCATATATAAACGGTGTATAAAACGTTGTAAATTCTACAAATATACAAACATTAAAGTAAAGTTAAGATATTCAATGTTTCGATCATCTTCTGTGACCTTCATCAGGAAAATATTGTAATACATACGGCTTTCAAAAAACAGTTAACTTCTAAATGTTACTTTCAATAAAAGGCATATTTTGTAGAATTGACATTTTTGTTTTCAGTTATTCATTCTATACTGGGAAAGAGAGTCCTTTATGAAACCTTAAATCAGCTGTAAGCAAGTTTTATTCTGTAAAATTTTGCATTTATTTCTTTGATCTTTTTCCGACACATGCTAAATGAAAATACATTTCACTTGAAATGATGTCAGTGATGCAAAAATAATTGAATGGAAAATAAATGCTAATGTCACCTGACATGCTACTCTTCTACCCATCCCGTTTCCTTTGATTCTATTTTATTAAATGCTGTACAAAGCGTTGTCCAAAATTTACAAACATTAAAATAAAGTTAAGATATTCGACGTTTCGATCATCTTCCGTGAACTTCATCAGGGAAACATTCTCTTACTTATTCCAAAAAGCAGTTAAACGCTAATATAAGTATTATTTTCAATTAAAAAGATAATTTGCAAATTGAGATTTCGTTATCATTTCTTCGTTTTATACTCGGAAAAAAGACTCATATATGAAACCTTGAATTCGCTGTAATCTAATTTTATTCTGTACAAATATGCCTCTATTTCTTCGATCTTTTCCCATCACATACAAAATGAAAATACTTTTCTTTTGAAATATTGTCAGTAATGTAAAAGAAATTGAATGGAAACTAAATGCTAAGGTCACCTGACATGCTTCCATTCTACCCATCCCATTTCCTTTGATTTTCTACTGAGCTTTTTCCAAACAAAGGCTTTATTGAATTTTTAAGCATCCATCAATTCAGGAAATTTCTAGCCTTGTACAGATGCAGATCAGCAGATGACAGTCAACGTTATCTGAGGAGTTTTTAAAACTTTATTTTGAAGCCAATAAATTACTTTTTTTTTAAAAAAAGAGAAAATGTTTTATAAAAGTAAAAATAAGAAATAGTTTCGATTATTCTTTCCTAAGTTTAATGCATTCTTTATGTGTATCCGAAAAAAGAAACTTATATAGAAGCATGAGAGAATTTAAAAGAGGTTTGTAAAAGATTTTTTTTCTTTTTCTTTTTTTTATATTTGTGCAAGAAAATAACGTCTTACGATTTACGAAAAAATCTGACACAATGATTAAAAATCAAGGTCATTTTCATATCCATTGCTACAAAATACATAAGAATCTATTATCAAAAGCTAAAAAACTTTAAATTTTGCTGACTAGTATTATCAACTGAAATTTTCGAGACTATATTAGGAGGCTATTTTAGAAGGATAAATATAAGAGACACCATGGAAACAACATTGACACCATGGAAAATTACATATAAATGTGAAAATGAAAATCACTTATTTTCTAAACGGCGCTTTAAAAGTTGTAAATTCGGGAAATATACAAACATTAAAGAAAAGTTATGATATTCAACGTTTCGGTCAATCTGTGTGACTTTCACCAGGAAAACGTTGCCATACATACTACTTTCAAAAAATAGTTAATTTATAAGAATTACTTTCTATTACTATGTGCACAACTAAGTTTTCTGCCTTTTTTTAACCATGAAAAATGGAAAATTTCAAGAGAAATACAAAAAAAAAAAAAAATGGCTTATTGAAAGTATTTTCCCTTGCTAGCTATACTTTTTTGCCATCTCTCTGAGAATGCATGAATACCGCAATGATAAAACAATGCGTCTTTGGACGGAAACCATTTATCTAATCAATTTTCCACTTCTTCGAAATTAGTCAAATGTACCCCAGCTAAGCCATGCGCCATCGACCAGAATAACAGATAATCGGAATGCGCCAAGTCTGGCAAATATTCCGGATGAGGTGGCAGATTCTATTTCAGCGTGTTGGTGGCGTCCTTAACGGTGGAATTGCGATAGCATGGAACTTTGTCGTGCGGCAATATCACTCATTTGTGTTTCTGGTCCCATTCTGGCCGTTGTCTGAGCAATGCATGGTTCAAATTAATTAGTTGTTATTGGTAGTGATGCCAATTGTCTGTTTCACCCAGTTTCAGGAGCTTATAGTATACGAATCCTTTCTGGTTCATACAAACGCTGGGTGTTGTTTTCTTTTCCAAGCGATTTGGCCGTGTCGGTCGATTTTGATGCTTCGCCAAGTGAAAGCCACGATTTTTTGCATTTGGGATTCTCGAAATACATCTACTTTTCATCGAATAACCATTCCATACAGGAAACTGTTTATTCTGTGCTGCAACAGCAAAATTTCAACAATGGCTCCTCAATTTTTCATCTCTTTCTCTCAGTCAACTCACGCGGTTCCCGTTTTTCTTCCTTTTGAATTTTTTCCGTGATTTAAGCGTTTGAAAATGTTTTAGAGAGTCATGGTTAATGCATAATCAAGTTAATTTTGCTGTTCAGTTATCATCTTTCTCCAATAATGCTTGCAAGTAGGCATTCTCAGTTGTTTTGGTCTTCCGAAGAAATTGCCACTTCTAAAGCATTTAAATAAATCTTCACATATAGTTTCTGATGGTGTATGTTTGCCGTAAGCCTACGTAACAAACGAGGTTCTTCAGCTGCAATTTTTTTTTTTCAGATTGAAGCAGAAGATCCAAACTTCCCACAAACTCTGTTTATTTGGCGCAAAATTCGACACCTTCATTCTTAGAAAAAATACTTTGGCGTTATGATATGAATTGGTATTACGACAGTTTGTTGTTAACAGATATCCATACTATTAAAAAGACATAAATTCAGACATGTATGTTGTCTACATGTGATGTAAGCGCCTTTCATGTGTGAAACCCAGAAACTTAGTTGCATACCTAGTAAAAACACATTTTGTAGAACTGATTTTTTTCTTTTCAGTTATTCATTCTATACTGGGAAAGAGACTCCTTTGTGAAACCTTCAATTAGTTGTAAGCTAATTTCATTACGTACAATTATATTTTTATTTCTTTCGTCTTTTCCGTCACATACTAATTGAAAATACTTTCCGTTTAAAATAATGTCAGTAATGCAAAACAAATTGAAAGGAAACTAAATGCTAATGTCACCTGCCATGCTTCCTTTCTACCCATCGCATTTCCTTTGATTCTACTCTGAGCCCTTTTTAAACAAAGGCTTTATTGAATTTTTAAGCATCCATCAAGGCAGAAAATTTCTAGCCTCGTACAGATGCAGATAAGCAAATGACAGCCTATGTTATCTGAGGAGTTTTTAAAACTTTATTTTGAAGCCAATAAATTACCTTTTTTTAAGAGAAAATGTTTTTTAACAGTAAAAAGAAGAAATAGTTCCGATTATTGTTTCCCAAGTTTAATGCATCCTTTTTGTGTATCCCCCCCCCCAAAAAAATATATATATATATAGATGCATGAGAGGATTTTAAAAGAATTTGTAAAACATTGTGTATTTTTTCTTTTTTATACCTGTGCAAGAAAATAAAAAATTTGTCTTTTTAAATTATATTTTGTCATTTGCTGGTGTTATTCATATTAATCAAACTTGAACATGAATTTTTATCAGATATTTTAAATCAATAATGGATATCACAAAATGCTGTAATAAATTTATTAGATATGTAACGTTACATGCATGCTGAGCGTCATTTGTAACGTTTGGTTGGTCGTGGTGGAGGTTAAATGTAGACATACTCAGTAATTTAGGACAAAATAACAAAATTTATTAAAGTGATAATGGCTGAAGGGAAGTGGAGCAAGTCTCAAATTTACACAACTGAAAACACTATGAACAGCTAAATCATACTCACAGGCTTCGGCCTAGCTCAGTCGGGGCACCGCCTAACACTTCTCACTATCTTCTGGCTGAGCTGCTAAACAAAGCTTAATTAAACAGCCCGTGGCTGTGGGTAATTCTTTATTTCACCAAATAATCAAAATGGAACTACTATAATTTTTTTCTTACCACGGCCGAAGCTCAAATCAACTATCCAAACTCCCTTCCACTTCGCTGGAGGCCGTTGCTACTTCCTATTCGCTAGCACTTCGCTGAACAATAATTCACTTCGCTTGTCTAATGGCAGGGAACCTCACTCGCTGGCTGCTGGCTAATGCCAGAGACACACACCACACACTCAAACCCAAGCTTTTATATGCTGCAAACTGAGATACTTCACATTAACATATTACTAATAACCGCAAGCTATCTGTAAAATCCGAAAGAGCACACACATTCTAGAAAGTTAAAGTAAAAGAGAGGATAGATGTCGCTTTTATGCTTACACTTGTTAAATTATTGACGTCACGATCTCAGAAATACTAGAGTGCCTTTATGCAAAAGTTACTCCCTCACAACCCCCCTCGGATTTTACAGAGAAAAAGGGCTGGGCCAAATGCATGCCCAGAACTTTTTCTTGTTATAAATTTCGAGCCGTAATAAACACAGTGATGGGTGAAATTTAGCGCCGAAACATAACTTTTAAAGTATTAACTTTAACCCATCACAACCAAAAAACCTCAGTTTGCCTCAAAAATTCACATATTCAATCCAATCATTCTTCTATCTTACAAATAGCCTCCGTAAAACTTCCAAAAACTCGTAAAACTTTCAAAACTAAATACTTCTTCTTTCAAAACAGCCCACTCCACTGGGAGTGCTAAAATTTCTCAAAATACTAAACTTCCGAAATTTTCCTCAATATTGCAATACAACTATAACATCACCAA
This sequence comes from Maratus speculifer, assembly GCA_964019185.1. Taxonomy (NCBI): domain Eukaryota; kingdom Metazoa; phylum Arthropoda; class Arachnida; order Araneae; family Salticidae; genus Maratus; species Maratus speculifer. The sequence continues at coordinate 351,697,339 of OZ025294.1, forward strand.
AAATTTCTCCCATAAAACTTTCCTAATACTAGAATTCGCACCAAGTCCAAAAAACCCAATGCGCAAAAATTTTCCTCATCCAAATACCGAACTCATCTAAAATTAAATTTTACTTCATACTCAAAATAACTCTGCTATTATGTAATACCTACATACCCATTAGCCAATGAACTAACTCCCAAAATTCTTCAGAACTTAACTCCACTTTAACGATAATTGGGGCACATACGTACAGCGTCATATCGCTGTGCTTATGCAACAATAAAAAAAATATATCAAAAATTTACAAAATGACGTCATCATGCTCTTCATCTGTATTAACTAAAAGAAAAATAGCAGAATCAATACATAACACAGGTATACTTCCCTGCAAGAAAATCACATTAACATTCAATTTTAATACAATACAATTTCAAATTCAAACGCAGCTTAAAAATTCGCAACTTGCGGAAACCATTCCCAACTAAAGTACAAACGCAACTCATAAAACACGAACGATAAGGAGAAAGTTAATTCATTAAATGTTAGTATAAGAGAGAGAAACGCGTGTCAAGGACTTCTTGACCGCAAAACACGTGCGCGCCTGAACCGCGGCGCGTGTACAAAATAACCCAAATTACTATCTGTACTTTCTGAAAATTTAAACATACATTAACATACATTTTATAACACATGAACAATATAACAATATAGTAACATTTTAACAAATAACACAATTTAACAATAGATCCAGAATTTTTAAAAGCAGTTAAGACCAAAATCTCAAACATACATAAAACTAACAATTTTGCCAACAAATTTTGAACACAATTAAGCACCAATCGTGAGTCCGTCAAAAAATTCCAAAAATGGCTAAAAGTACCAAACAGTCTTTTTGCTTTCTATTCCTTCATATTGCTACCACATATATGCATTCTAATAGAAATTTAATAAAGAACATTATCACCCAATCATAGAGATGATTTGCTGCTGGCTGGCTTCATGCTACAGAATGTTTTTCTCCTCTTGTCCCAGAAACCTTGTACGAAGGATCTTTCGTCATCAGAACTGTACGGTGACGCCACAGTTGACTGTCGTGCTTGCAGCCTGGTTCTGAATTGATGCCGTGGGATACTTGTAGGTTCCGCTCGACGACTCTGCTCTGGCCGGTTCGCTGGGGTCACTCCATGGCGAGATTCACACTGTTGATGCCGGTAATCTGAGAGTTGTCTCCTCTTTCTAGACGCACCCGAGGTTACTGAAGATCCTAGGCCACGTTTCTTTCCGGACCTATGTTGTTTCTTGTTAGGCAAAAACTCGGAATTTAAAGTTCGTTTAACAGTTTGGCGAGTGTCCAACTGAAATCTTTTCCGGGGATTAAGTACCGAAGATGGTGAACTATTAGATAATGTATGTTTGTGAGGTTGCTGTCTCATTGGTTGAGGAACGGGATAGTTTATAATCTTTTTCCTTTTATGGCACACAGAATCTGATGTATTTGACACAGTTCTCTTATTTTTATTATCATACTTTGCTCTCGGATTGCTAGGCTTTCGACTCTTAATAACAGTTTTTGGAGCTGTTTGACCAACTTTTCTTCTTGAATATTGATGAAAAGAATTAGATAAAGAAGTGCTGGACTCGGGACACTCATTGGATCGGGCATTTCGCGAAACACCACTCGACACATGAGAACCTTCACTACCATTTTCTCTAAACTTATAAACTCTAACCTGATCCAAATTAACCGTCATTCTTTCACCATTGACATCAACAACCAAATTATTATTTCGAACTTCTAAAACCTTGAACGGACCTACAAACTTCGGACCAAACTTAGCTACTCTCTTTTGACGACTTGAACTTAACCAATGCTTTTCTACTAACACAAAATCTCCAACTTTCACTTCTAACTCCCTCCTACGCATATTATAATACTGAGACGAATAATCGGGGTGAGCCAAAACAGGATGGGAAACTACTGCCTCTTTTAATAATTCAAACGATCTCTGAGCCGCTGATGACCATACAAACTTCACCCTTTTCCTTTTTAAATTATACAACGGTTCACATAACTCCGAAAAACGTGGAATGAACTTGGCAAACCAAGCCACCATCCCTAAAAATGTCTCCACTTCCTTACTATTTTTGGGGGGACTCATTGACGTAATTGCCTCAATTTTCTCATTATCTATATTAATACCATCACGCGTAATTTTAACTCCTAAATACTTTATCTCTTTTCTCAAAAATTTACATTTTTCTAACTTAACTGTTAACCAAGCATCTCTTAACAACGTAAATACTTCCCTCAACAATCTTAAATGCTCTTCAAAAGTAGCTGCCATTATAATTATGTCGTCCAGGTAGACCAAGACACCATTACCATGCAAAGGTTTAAGGATATTATTCATGGCCTTCTGGAACGTTGCCGGCGCTCCCGATAAACCAAAACTCATTCTCTTAAAATCAAAACAACCGTCCCGAGTAATAAACGCAGTCTTAGGTATGTCCTCCGGCTTCATTGCAATCTGAAAATAACCTGACGTAAGATCTAACGTTGACATATAATTCGTACTCGTTATATTAGCCAAAATGTCATCAATAACTGGAATAGGATACTGAGGGTATTGCGTTATCGCATTTAACTTTCTATAATCTACTGCAAACCTATATGCCTCTGGATTATCTAAACTTTTCCCATTATTTTTACGACATAACACTACTGGCGATGCAAAAGGAGACTCAATCGGCATTGTAATATCGTCCGCTAGCATTTTTTGAATATGATAATCAATTATACCTTGTTTAACTTTATCATAACGATATGGTTTACTAGCAACAGGTGCTTTCAAACCAGTATCAATCTCATGCCACGCAACATGCGTTAAACCCGGCTTATCAGAAAAAACCTCTCCAAATTCATTCAAAAACTTATTAAATTCCTCCTTCTCGATTTCACTTAACCCCGACTCCTCCAAATTAATTGACACTGAAACTGGCTCTTTCTTACTCACATTCTCATCATTATTCACTATTAACGACTTTTTAAAGAAATCCAAACTAATTCCTCTATCCCTCATATAATCCACACCAACTATACAATGCACTGTTAATCCATCTAACACACAAAACTCCCAACATGTCTTAACCGATCGGATTTCAACTTCCAATTCTACTGAACCTTTATTATCGCAAGCTACTCCCTGTGCTGACTGAACCACCAGACTTAACCTCTTCAACTTCTTATACGAAAAATATTTCCGATAACAATCAAAAGAAATGAACGACTTATCTGCCCCTGTATCGAAGACACTTTTAACGACAATACCATCTAACACAATTAACACTTCAGGTAACTCAACCGGATTAATAGTAATTTTATTCAAACTCACAGAAGGCTTTTCCGATTTAATCTGTGACTGCATACCTTCCGAAATACAGTCACCTACCAGTTTAACTGCCCCGACCTCCTCACACCTCTCCTTTGCACTGATCTACCTTCAAAATTCTCATCCGAAGTTAATCTCCTTACTTGCGAAGAAACATTCCTGTCCCGTACTCCCCCACTGCGATTATAACCACTATTCTGTCTATTTCCATACATATTTCTCTCACCACTTCTAAAATTATTAGCACCACCACCATTCCTGTTACCATTACTCGTATTCGACATATTACGACCAAATCCATCATTTCTATTACGCAAATTATTATCCGGAAATCGCTGTCCCCCTCTCACAAAATTACGTTCCCCCTCATTTCTCAAATTACTATCCGTGACAGGTCTCTGCCGAGGGCTACGCAAATCCCGTTGATCCGAGCTATGCCGAGTCTCATACTTCGATAATATCTGATGCATTTCTGCAAAATTCTTCGGTGCTCTAACTTCAATAAAGTCCTGTATATTTGGATTAAAAAGAGGAAAAACAATGTCCAACAATTCCTCAAATGTGATATCTAAATCTAATTTATTTTTTAGTTCCAGCTTACGAAGATAAAATTTTGACGCAGACTCATAAATATTCTGCTTATTACAATGGAACTCTTTTCTCAAAATACTTTTATCTTTAACTGGAGGAAATGCCTTCTTTAACTCAATCACAGTTTGTTCAAATCTTTTCGCTTCATCATTAATCAAAAACTTTCCTATATTTTCCAACCACAAAAGTGCTTCGCCCTTCAACGAGCATTTAAGCACTACGTACCTACTTTTCTCAGGTATATTATTGAACAAAATATAATCATCTAATTTAACTAAAAATTCACTAATATCACCTTCACCGGTAAAATACACACGTGGCACAATCTCATAATGTCCGATGTTTCGTTGGGCGCCATTTGTAACGGTAAACCCACGGTGGGCGCCATTTGTAACGTTACATGCATGCTGAGCGTCATTTGTAACGTTTGGTTGGTCGTGGTGGAGGTTAAATGTAGACATACTCAGTAATTTAGGATAAAATAACAAAGTTTATTAAAGTGATAATGGCTGAAGGGAAGTGGAGCAAGTCTCAAATTTACACAACTGAAAACACTATGAACAGCTAAATCATACTCACAGGCTTCGGCCTAGCTCAGTCGGGGCACCGCCTAACACTTATTACTATCTTCTGGCTGAGCTGCTAAACAAAGCTTAATTAAACAGCCCGTGGCTGTGGGTAATTCTTTATTTCACCAAATAATCAAAATGGAACTACTATAATTTTTTTCTTACCACGGCAGAAGCTCAAATCAACTATCCAAACTCCCTTCCACTTCGCTGGAGGCCGTTGCTACTTCCTATTCGCTAGCACTTCGCTGGACAATAATTCACTTCGCTTGTCTAATGGCAGAGAACCTCACTCGCTGGCTGCTGGCTAATGCCAGAGACACGCCAGAGACACACACCACACACTCAAACCCAAGCTTTTATATGCTGCAAACTGAGATATTTCACATTAACCTATTACTAATAACCGCAAGCTAACTGTAAAATCCGAAAGAGCACACACACTCTAGAAAGTTAAAGTAAAAGAGAGGATAGATGTCGCTTTTACGCTTACACTTGTTAAATTATTGACGTCACGATCTCAGAAATACTAGAGTGCCTTTATGCAAAGGTCACTCCCTCACAGATAAAATGTTAAATAAGTGTTTTATTGATTTAAAATAATGATGAATCTTTTAATGAAAGACAAAATAAGCAAATCCAATGTTTTTCAACTGGATCGTTTATGCGGGTAAAAGAATGCCGGAAAATTGAGACCTCAAAATATCTCGTTATTTTGATAAACTTAAATGTGCTATTTAACGTTCAAAACTGTATTTAACCGTTGAAATTCCGAAAAATCGCAAAAAGAACAACTATTTCTGTAAAATATAACCTTTTTTACTCCTGTCCTTTCTAAATATCGTTATTATCAAATTTGAAAATAAAAATTAATACACTGCTTGAATTTCATCGCATGTCTAAGAAAATATATCTATATTTTATGGAAATAAAATAATGAAGAGATGATAAACTCGTAAACAACAATGGCCAACATAACAGCCGTTTATCTGCATTTTAGTATTAATTTAAATAAAAAAAATAGTGGCAGGAATGATATTAGATTTTTTTATGCTATTTCACTCAGATTATATTAATCTGAAAAATTTTGCTTTCAAAACTTTTCTGTTAACCGAAAAGTACCGTATTTCTTTCAAATAAAAACATATTTTGAGAAATTAAAATATTCTTTTTTAATTTTTCATTCTATAATGGGAAAGAGACTCCTTTTTGAAGCCTTGAATTAGCTGTAATCTAATTTTATTCTGTACAATTTTGCCTTTATTTCTCTGATCTTTTTCCGCCACGGTACTGCGTTAAAATACTTTTCATTTAAAATAATGTCAGTTCTGCAAAAAGAAACTGAATGGAAACTAAATGGTAATGTCACCTGACATGCTTTCCTTCTACCCATTACATTTCATTTGATTTTCCACTGAGATTTTTCCAAACAAAGGATTTATTGAATTTTTAAGCATCCATAAAGGATAAAATCTCTAGCCTTGTACAGATGCAGATAAACAAATAACAGGACTTTTTAAAATTTTATTTTGAAGCTAATAAATTACTTTTTTTTAAGAGAAAATGTTTTGTAAAAGTAAAAAGAAGAAATAGTTTCGATTCTTGTTTACTATGTTTAATGCACTCGTTTTGTGTACCCGAAAAAAACCAGTTTTATAGAAGCTTGAGAAGATTTTAAACAGGTTCGTAAAAGATTATTATTATTATTATTATTATTATTACTATTATTATTATTATTATAGTTATGCAAGAAAATAGTGTTTTACGATTTGCGAAAAAAAATCTGACACAATGGTTAAAAATTATGGTAATTTTCATATTCAGTGCTACAAAATACACAAGAATCAATTATCAAAAGCTGAAAAACATGACACAACCTCAAGTATTGTTGGCTAGTGTTATCAATTGAGATTTAGGAGATTACATTAGGAGGATAAATAAAAGAGCCGGACATTTACACCAGGAAATATTACATATAAATGTGAAAACAAAAATCATATATAAACGGTGTATAAAACGTTGTAAATTCTACAAATATACAAACATTAAAGTAAAGTTAAGATATTCAATGTTTCGATCATCTTCTTTGACCTTCATCAGGAAAACATTGTAATACATACTGCTTTTAAAAAACAGCTAACTTCTAAGTGTTACTTTCAATTAAAGGCACATTTTGTAGAATTGACATTTTTGTTTTCATTTATTCATTCTATACTGGGAAAAAGACTTCTTTATGAAACCTTAAATCAGCTCTAATCAAGTTTTATTCTGTAAAATTTTGCATTCATTTCTTTGATCTTTTTCCGACACATGCTAAATGAAAATACATTTCATTTCAAATGATGCCAGTGATGCAAAAATAATTGAATGGAAACTAAATATTAAGACATGCTACCCTTCCACTCATCACACTTCCTTTGATTCTATTTTATTAAATGCTGTACAAAGCGTTTTCCAAAATGTACAAACATTAAAATAAAGTTAAGATATGCAACGTTTTGATCATCTTCCGCGAACTTCATCAGGAAAACATTCTCTTACTAATTCCAAAAAGCAGTTAATCGCTAATATAAGCATTATTTTCAATTAAAAACATAATATTTGCAAATTGAGATTTTTGTTATCATTTCTTCGTTTTATACTTGGAAAAAAAGACTCATATATGAAACCTTGAATTCGCTGTAACTTAATTTTATTCTGTACAAATATGCCTCTACTTCTTCGATCTCTTCCAATCACATACAAAATGAAAATACTTTTCTTTTGAAATAATGTCAGTAATGTAAAAGAAATTAAATGCTAATGTCACTTCATATACTTTCCCTTCTACCCATCCCATTTCCTTTTATTCTCCACTGAGCTTTTTCCAAACAAAGGCTTTATTGGATTTTTAAGATCCATCAAGGCAGGAAATTTCTAGCATCGTACAGATGCAGATCAGCAGATGACAGCCTATGTTATCTGAGGAGTTTATAAAACTTTATTTTGAAGCCAATAAGTTAGGGGAGACTGGGGTACAATGGCCCACCCGGTATTTTTGATATTATTTTTGTTTTTGAATGCTTCATACTTTGGTAAATACATGGCAGCCCTGCTGTAGTGAATTGAAATTTAAAACCATGTTCATAGCTGCCATTTTAGTCATTTTATTCTTGATAGTTGATTTGTGACAGCAGTAAATATGGAAAAGTAAATATTTTCAGTAAAACATATGCTACTTTTTTATGTTAAACATTTATAATTTGGAATACATTGCTTGGAACAATAAAAGGTTAGACAGTATATTACTATATTTATTGTAAGTAAAATAATTGAATATAAAACTACTTTTTTATATCAATTTTTTGTCAAAGTCACATATGGGGTACAATGGACCCCCAGAAACCGGGGTACAATGGACACACGATCAGATACTCTGATCCAGAGTATCAGACCAGATAAAAGTGATCGTTGAGGTTAATTGGGTGAAAGAGTCCTCCAGTGTTCGTGTCCGGGATAGCTCAGTTGGTAGAGCATTGGCGGCTTCAGCCAATACATCCCTGGTTCGAATCCTGGCCCAGACTTTTTTCACCCAATATTGAAAAATGGAATAAATTACTTCTGTTATAACCATTCGGAGTTTTCGGAGTTTTTTCTGAAACCTTGAATTAGCTGTTATTTAATTTTATTCTGTACAGTTATGGATCTTTTTCTTTGATCATTTCCCGCCACGTACTAAATAAAAATACTTTTTGCTTGAAATGATGTCAGTAATGCGAAAGAAATTGAATGGAAACTAAATGCTAATGTCACCTGCCATGCTTCCCTTCTACCCATCGCATTTCCTTTGATTCTACTTTAAGCCCTTTCGAAACAAAGGCTTTATTGAATTTTTAAGCACCCATCAAGGCAAAAAATTTCCTGCCTCATACAGATGCAGATCAGCAAATGGCAGCCTACGTTATCTAAGGAGTTTTTAAAACTTTATTTGGAAGCCAATAAAGTGCTTTTTTTAGAGAAAATGTTTTATAAAAGTAAAAAGAAGAAATAGTTTCGATTATTGTTTCCCAAGTTTAATGCATTCTTTTTGTGTATCCCCCCCCCCCCCCACAAAAATGTTATATAGAAGCATGAGAGGATTTTAAAAGAGTTTCGTAAAAGATTGTGTTATTTTTTTTCTTTTTTATACCTGTGCAAGAAAATAAAAAACTTGTCTTTTTAAATTATATTTCGTCCTTTGCTGATTTTATTCCCATTAATCAAACTTATGCATGAAGATTTTTAAAAATCAATAATAGAAATTACAAAATGCTTTAATAAATTTATTAGATAAGATATCAAATAAATGTTTTATTGATTTAAAATATCAATGAATCGTTTAATGAATGACAAGATCAGCTAATCTAATGTTTTTCAACTTGTATGCGCATGCGGATAAAAAAATAACGGAAAATTGGGACGTCAAAAGAAACTCGTTATTTTTCTAAACTGAAATATATTATTTACCGATTTCCATTTGCAACTATCACGAAAAAAGAAACAATATATTGTAAACTAGCTGGTTTTAAAAAACCATGCTTTTCTTTCTTTCTTTTTTTTAATATCTATTTTTTTAATAGTCTTAAATTTTTGTCTCTTAAAAAATAGTTTTTCAAATGGTCGTTATATAATTTGTTAAATTTTATTTTAATTTTTAATTTTATATATTTTTTAATGGTGATTACGTCCCGTCGTATATAAAATCACAAAATTTTGAAAAAGTTATGGTATTTTAATTAAATAAATTAATGTATTGATATCCCACCATTTTTTAATTTCATAAAACAATTTAAATCAAAAAATCAAAAGTTCTGTGATAGAGTGTATTATATCTTACCGAAAGGTCCCGAGTTCGAAAAACGTCCGGGTACAAAGCTTTCGTTTTTTTTTTCTATTTTTATTTTATGGATTTAATTAAAAGAAATTCCGCGTTTTTTAGCCATTTTGCAGGTCTTTTGGAATTTTCAAAAATGTTAACATATTTTTGGCGCCATTTAGTGAGTGTTTGGAAAATGAAAGAATTAATATGGGTATTTTTTGAATTATTTCGCCATTTTAAATATGTTTTATACATTTTTTCTTCTACAAAAACTATATTTTATTTATACCTCAGCTATATTATGGAAAAAACTGCATTAAAAAATATTTTGATTTTATTTGAATATTTTTAATTTCGTCAAAAATATTTTTATTTTAAAATTAAATACAACGGTGCTGGCATTCATGTAATGGTTTATTAATTATAAATTAACAATTTTCTTTCATTAATTAAAGGATAAAGTATTTAAAAAGAGATATTAAACGAAATCCTCAGTGCGATCGGCGGTCACACTTACCTACTTGATCTAAGTATGGGTGTCTTTAAGGGAGAAGTTTTCGAAAATTACAAATAAGAGTATATATTCACCAATACATTAATAAAAAAAACTATTTTTTTTTAAATTTACGAAAGTGTTCATCTATCAAAGACGAAAATATACAATCTCTTTAGAGTCAGAAAATTCTTTTCGAAAATCTCTTTCGAATTAGCAAAGATTCTGATAAACGTTCTTTTACATCTAGAAAATTCACAAAAGAATTTATTTTCGAAATTTAAAGAAGAATTAATAAAAATAAATCTTTATTAGGTGTCCATTATTTTAGGAAACGTTTTCAAGTATATTTTACAGTGCATTAACACCATAATGAGGGCGAAGGGACAATTTGGCCCCTACCAAGTAAATATATTTTGGTTAGAACCATAAATTTCTTTCTAAAGCATGTTTAAAAGAAGCAATGTAAAACAAAAAAATAGCTAATTAAATAACTTAAAATCATTTTAAATAAAAATTCTGGTGTTAAATTATTTTTATAAAACTCGTGTAAAACTTCCCGTCTTTCTGGTGTTAAGGTACCCGACTACGTTTGGAGACATTTTTTAAAACTCAACTTTTGACACATTTTTTGGTATTTTTCAGTGTAATGTAACTCAAAATAAAAAAAATTATTTAAAAAAAAAAAAAAAAAAAAAAAAAAAAAAAAACATATAATTTTTATGCAATTTTGTAAATTTTTTTTTGGTCATTTTTTAGCATTTTTTTATGAAAACAACTCCGGTTCAAAAGAAAAAAACGCACGTAGTTGAATGTATGTATTAAAAACTAAGTATGCGAAAATTTAAACAAGATACAGCTGATTATATAGAATTACACAGAAAATTTCAATAATTTTAGGTGTAATTCTTCATAAAAATAGCCATATATCAACAAATTAAGTCCTTTAAAGCTAATTATTTAGTTCATTACATTGTAGACATTATCGAAAAACTCCACAAAAATTTTCATGCTTATAAGATAATAAAATTTTGAGTCAGAACAAAAATTGCTAACCTTTACCGATGAAAATCTACCTTTTCAGAAAACGAATTTAAAGTTTTCAACTTCGGTTTAAATTAACGTTGCCTGCTTTTTTTTTAAAAAAAAGAGCTCTAATCTCATTTCTAATAGACGTACAGGAAATATGAAACATATTTAGAAACAAAAATGTTCATTCGATATAAAAATCATATTAAAGTAAAAATTAATAATTAAATAAGTAAATAAATAAATCCTAATTTTCATCGAAATTAATGTTTTAAATGTAGGGGGATATATTACTCAGTATCTCTACTCGGAAAATCGTTTTTCAAATGCTATTAGGTTTAAAGTAAATAGTTTCATGCTCAGCAAACATGTTTAAGTGTAAAACATATAAAATTGACATTAACATTATGATTAACAATTTTCAGCTACTATTGCATGCACAATTTCAGTTATGCAGCTGAAAATGCTTAATTGATAACTGGTAGCTTAAGGAAAAAAAAATAACTCATATCTTAGGAAAAACCATATTTTCCAAGTAGAGAGATCTGATTAATGCATTGTAAAAGCTACTCAAAAATGTTTCCGGAAAATACGGGCAGTAATGAAAATTTATTTTTTTTTCAATTCATCATTAAATTTTGGAAATAAACTCTTTTGTGAGGTTTTTAAAAATATAAGAATGTTTTTTGGAATTTTGATTGAATCAGAATCAATTAGTAGATTTACTCAGGTTAAAAAAAAAAAATTCTTTTTTACAGTGTATATAGCTCATTAAAAATAAAAAAATCCATAGAAATGCTAGATAATTTCTTAAGATTTATATGCTTACCTTGTATAAATGGAAAAAGAAAGGTTGCATATAAGATTGCATTTGAAATTTTACGAAGTGTTTTTGTGAAATTTCATTAACATTTACATGAAATCACTCAATTAAAGAAAAAAATATTATGCTAATAAGTTAATCCATTGTAAAATTAAATTTTTTAATTTAATATGTTATTTAAAAAAACTAAAACTAAAATAATAATAATAATAATAATAATAATAAAATAATAATAATAATAATAAAATAATAATAATTTTTTAACAAAAAAGTGATTACGCACGTAGCTAGTGACTTTGCATTAAAAGTGTTTCTGGTTAAAGATAATCATTTTGGCGATGTTTGAAAGCTTGTAAAAATCTTTCAAAACATCTTTCTGAGAAAGGCTAATAAACTTATGAAACATGTTTCTAATTGCTCTTTCTACAAATGCCATTTAAGAATAGAGCTTTTAAGGATTGCATTCAAAAAATCATATTTAGGACTGATATAACTGACTGAAGCTATTTACACAGTAGATTTACACACATATATATCAGAGCTCGAAAAATCTACATGCCCGACATAAATTTTCCAGACGGCTGCTTTTTTTTTTCTTTGATTGGCACCACTTTTATTAAAGAATAAAATTCTTCTTAAGTAATATACATCTAAGTAAACCGAATTTCACCATTTGAAAAAAGTGGTGTCAGTCTGATTTTTAAAACGTAGACTGTATAGGAACACTGATGTCGGGCATGTATATTTTTCGAGCCCTGATATATATGTATATATATAGTCTGGACAGTACGCAATAGTTAATATTATTAAAAAACTTGAGAGAGTAAGGCACGTGCTAAATTCAAACAATATATTTTATACTGGATGTTGAATTGATACACATGCATCAATAATTGTATGGTTATATTAATTAAATCTTTTAATATAATTTAATAAATAATGTTAAAGATTAACTTGAATCTAACTTTCAACAACTTGAACAATACCTAAAATATTATTTCTAAGTGTATAAAATGCATACATTAATTATCCATTTTTTGCTTTCTTTTATCTGACATTAATATATTGAGTTTAAGTTAGCATAATAAAATTAAATGAAATTAATTTCAATTTTTATCTTTATTGTTCTTTTCCTTCTCTTTATATTTTCATCCTCTTTTTACATACAGGGTGTCCAGCAAATAACACCCTTATTTCAAAATTAAATTTCTGAAAAACGAAGATCTAAAAAATAATGCGATAAACGGTTTGTTTATTAGGTAAGTTGTAAAAATCTTATATAGAAGTTTCGAACGTTGAATATTTTAAAAAGATTGTGTCCTAATTAAAACAATGCCTGATTTGAATTTTTTTTTTTTTTTTTTTTTTTTTTTTTTTTTTTTTTTTGGAGAGAACAAAATTTTTGGCGTACAGTGCCACATTTTAACGATTTTTGAAGTTTCGAAATTTCAAAAATTAAGTTCGAAAAATCGTTAAATATGGCACTGTACACTGAAAAACTCATTCTCTACAAACAATCTAAAAAAAGAAAAATGTCAACTCCAGTATTCTTTGCAATCAGACCACAATCTTTTCAAAATATTCACTGCTTGAAACTTTTGTATAACATTTTTACAGATTACCTAATAAACAAACCGTTTATCGCATAATTCTACCGATCTTAGTTTTTGAGAAATTTAATTTTGAAATCAGGCTGTTATTTGCTGGACACCCTGTATCTAAACATTAGTTTCTAGTGCGTTTATAGCTCACAGGCTATCATAGCCTGAGAGCTTATGTGCCCGCCCGTTCTGTATGTACGTTCGTACGTGCGTAACGCGATAACTCACGATAAAAATATCCAATCCACTTGAAATTTTATATATGGGTATATCCTGATAAGGCGCTTCCCTGATTAGTTTTTGGAGTTCATTTGATATGTATAACAGGGGGAACGGGGGGTCATGCCCTTCTCTTTAATTGATATAAATGGGTTTTTCATGCAGAATTATCAATTTTAGATATAGAATCGTTCTGATTGGGAGCATCCGTGATTGGTATTAGGTGTTCATTGAAAAAGTATAAACAGGGGGAACGGGGGTTCTAATGCCCCTCCCCTTAATTTATATAAATGGGTTTTTCAAGCAGAATTGTCAGATTTCGTTGAAATCTCTGAATAGTTTTGGAAGTTTAATGGTTAAGTATAAAAGAGGGGGATAACTCCTCTTAAATTATATAAATGCTAAATGGGTTTTTATTGAGAATTATCCGATTTGCTCTGAATTTTGGATATAGATTTTTTATATGATAAAGCCTGTCCTTGATAGTTTAGGAGGTTCAATGATTAAGTATAAAAAGGGGGAAAGTGGACAGCTGTTTCCCCTTTTTAATTTTTTTTCGAACGGAATTAACGCTTGGAAATATAAGGCTGTAATGTACAATTAGTATGCGTAGCCTGTGAGGTCAATGCCATCAGTTTAACTGGGCAGTATTCTTTTTATTATCTTATCTATCCATTTTAATGATATCATTATGATTTATACTTACTGATTTTCTCCTTTTTATTTTGGTTTTATATGTATTGGTAACCCCGAATTCGTATTATTTTGCTTTTCATGGCTGATGCGAAGATGAAACCACACATTTTATGTGTAGTTCTATAATAGTTGGTCCAACGAATGTCGAAACGAGTCTACTAATAGTTCTGCAAATTCCAAATATTACTTCTAATAATTTTTTTCATTTTTTGTTGATATATATTGTTTTACAATTAATGGTTTTATATGTATACATAATTTAATATTAGAAAAGAAAAAAAAAACACGATTGTAAAATTATTTGCTAATAAAATATGGTGATTTAGTAATTTACCACTGAAAATATTGCATTTTAAAATTTCAGCTGAAGTTGAAAATTAAATTTTCCTTAAACACTATAAAAGTCATTTTTCTTTTTATGTGCGTTCGTAATTATATAAAGACGTAGCACCAATAATCGTCGCCTGTTCCGCCCGCCCGTTCGTATACAACAGTGGAAAAAGTATTCATCCGAATGCTCTGAAATCTAATATATAGAGCCATTGTCGAATTACTTAAAATTTTATAAAAATCGAATCAAAACATTAAAAAATCCTAATAAAAATATATAAATAATATTAATAAATTATTAATATTCATTCTATTAACTCGTATCATATTAATTATTAATAAGAATATATTAATTTAATTAATGCAATAAATATCATTATATTATAGTTTTTTTATTATTTCAATGATATCACATAATAGGAAATGATTCTAGGTTGCCATTGTGATTATTTTATTAAATCCCATCATATGTGATTATTTCAATGATATCCCGTGATACGTAAATATTCTGGACTGCCACGGTATTACGTCATACTAAAAATCGTAATTAATTTTGTATACATGCATTTTTGTACAAGTGTGTAAAAAGCTATTGTACCAAAATATGAAGATTCACAAAACTAGTTATTGTGCGAAGGCACTTCATTTGCAGCATTTGAAGAACATTTTCCGACTTTGGCTGTTTTTGTAACAGAATGCATCTAGAAGAACCTTATGACCGCCAAAGTAAAGAAACACTACAAAATTAAAACAAATCGGAAACTGCATATCGAACGTAGCAATTGGGGTGCAACGAAGTTTTAAAAATATTCAGATTTCAGTGGAATAGTATGCAGTACTTTATAGATACAAGTATCCGAAATCTTTTGTGCGTACACTGTAAAACAAAGGGGTCAATCTACTAAAAAAAAATTGTGATCCTTGTAATTAAGGTGGTCTGGGGTAATAACGCCAGGCGGGGTAATAACGCCAAGAGCTAATATTTTGCATAATTATGAAATAATCTGGTAAATGACACCCATGTGCTCTGCGCAGAAGGGTTTTGAGTCATATAAATCGCAAAAAACAGCTTCAAGTTCATTTGTTTCATTTTTAGGTTTTATTTTTTTTACAAGCAACTAAAATTAACGCTTGATCTAAAATTTGCGAGATAGGTTTTGTGATGTGAAGACTATTTTTTTTATCCGGAAATACTTTGTTAATTACATAAATTTGTAGTACATTTCATGGACTTTCAAAATATTGTTGGAAATTTTGGATATCTTCTCACGATAATTTGTAATTTAAAATGTTCAGTGCAATAACTATAACGGGGTAATAACGCCAATCCTTGGAATTAATACACTGGTTGATTCCCTACAGTAGCCGAGCTACATCCTAAATACTGATTCAAATAAACACAGTTAAAACTGTGCAATGTTTCTAATAATTCTATGTAAGCGGTCCTTTTTAAACAAAAAGAAGCTCACGGTCTGATATTCTTTTGCCTCATCCTCCTCCTTCCCCCCCCCCCCCCCCCACACACCACACCTTTATTTTTCTTACACTTTTACAAAAATTGAGCATTTTCAATAGCTTAGAATGCAATTTGTCAATTTCTAAGTTTGTAGAGTTTGTATTTTTAGAATTGGGCAATCTACATGCCATTATTCCACTTTATTTCATAGTTTTGTTTGCATGGCGTTATTACCCATATAGGTGGGTAATAACGCCAAATAGCATTGGTCAAGGAATCACGCCATTACATTTTATGAATACATGTCTGTTAAATTACTTTTTTTTGTATAGATAGTCAATGAGTTGCTGTACCAAATCATATACTTGTTTGAAAAATACAAACTAAAACTGAGCCGTGAAAATTGGTAGAACCTTAACGTGGCGTTATTACCCCAGGGTACCTTACTATAAAAATTTTAGTAATCTTACTCAGTTACAAGAAAATCTGTAAGAGTTACTAGAAAAAAGCTAGCAATGAATAATGCTAATGGTTTTATATTTTTAATAGGTATTACTAAAACTCACTTGGTGTGGCAGTGATAGCCTAGTGGTCATAGCACTGAGCTCCAGACTGAAAGGCCTCGAGTTCGAAGCTCGATACCACCAAAGACGTACCGAATGTATGCAGTGTAACTATTCGTTATGTAAAGTGGTTATGAAATCAAAATTGCGCAGGTAGTAATGTTTCATGCTGCCATCTATTGAAGCGTTGCCGGAAATCTACCGCTGCTAAAATTGCGTTTGGACTAGCTACTAAGAATCCGTGAGTAACAGTTACTAAAAATAATTTTGGAGCTGTTACTAAAATTTACTGGCAGGCTCATACTAAAAAGTTTTAAGTTAGTTATACAAAAAATTCTTTTGTTCAGTTTACAAAAGAAAGGTTTGTATCACTTGCAAAAAAAAAGTTTGGAATGGTTACTAAAAAATTCTGTGAAATACAAATTTATTAAAAAATTTTTAGTAACCTCATGAATTTTTTTTTACAGTGTACCTGTAAATACTATCTGCTTTCTGTTATACAGGAAGTATTTTGCAATAAACTTCAGTAATGCATATCAGTATCAAAAGATATGAAATATTTAAATATATTTGAAATGTGTTCCAAATAATGTTTCCCCCTATACCATTATGAAATGGAATACTTTTGTGGGACTCTGTAAATGAATAATAAATAGTCTTTGCACCGCATATTGTACATAATGTATTTTTTTGTATATTTCATAGATGCATATCAATTTTATTGTGCTCAAAAGAGTGTAGCATCATTAAAGTCTCTTGAAACTATTTTTTTCCATTGGTTGTAATGTAACAGAATAATTTTGATTGTTTCAGTAATCAAACTATATACCCGATCTTACTGAAGTTTGAAATGACTCGAGAAAATTATGTAACAATTATATATTTTAAATTCCACACCATTCGGTTGGATAAGTTTTGCGCTGTTATATGCGGATGGAGGTAAAGATGAACAGACAAAAAGACGGACGGACTGAACGAGATATATAGGTGCTACATGTTTACATAATTGCATCTAATAAACAGTTTTCGGCTTTTCTAACGAATATATTTGAAACGAAATCTTTGAAGAACACAAATACAATAGATTTTTCCCCTACTAAATCACAAAAGAAATACTTTGTAACCGGGGGTAGATATCCTATAGATCAGTCAGTAAGGTGTTTTTCCACTGTCAAGAGATCCGGAGTTCAAACCCCAGGACAGCTAAGAACAACTTGTGTAAAAATTAAATGATATAGCAGTTCATATTTACTCGAAAAATTAAAATGCTTTGAATCCTACTGAAGATTGGGTGATTCACTAATTTTTAAAAACTAAATTAAATTATTTTCATAAAAAATAAATTTACCCAATCTTGTGTATTTTTAGCGATGTTAATTTATAAAATCTGTTATAAGTTTAACGAATAAATTCTCTGTCATTTAACAGAATCTCGTGTTTTCTACTGTCTGTAATTTTTACATAAGACTTCAGATAATGAATTACCCGTAAAGTCTCTGTAATTTCACAGAAAAATTTTTAACAGACTCCTTTGACTATTTTTTCAACGGAATGTGCCTAGGAAAATTTTTATGAACGCAGAAGTAAAGAAAAACAAGTGGGTAAGTATGATCGCAAATATCATAGAGGATTTCGTTGAATATCTTCCCCAAAACACTTTATTTAATTAAATTAAGAAACATTAATAAGATTCTCACTTCGAATTCTTGAAAGAGTTTGCTAAATGGGGGATTTTTTGGCGCTCTTTCGAATTTCTTCGCCAACTGTGCCAACCAGAAGAGAATAATGAATTTTCCCCTAAATGCTGCCTTGATCGCATAGATTTGTTGATTTCTCTGTCAGAATCTGAAGATATAGTGAAGGTACGCAAATAAATAAAATTATGAATAAAAGTACAATATTGCAAAGCGCAGCATATGTTTAAGGGAGAACAAACTGGTCACCAGAGGCGACTAGTAATTTAAATGAATAAAAATTTAATAAATAAAAAAGTATTTCACTTCGCATGTCAAAATAGATTATATATAGGATGTAATATGATGAAATAGAAACAAATAAACGCGTTTTTTACATGATTTATTTAATCCATTAATTTATGTTACATACGTAATAATTTTTATATATATTTAAACTTGCGTGCAACAATTAGGAGAAAAAACAAAAAAAAATGAACTGATGATATAAAAAAAAATAATAATTGAAATAACAGTATTTTTCAAAATTTTATGATTTGTTGTGTGACAAGGGATATTGAGCTGTAAGTACACAAAATTTGATTTCTCGGGCCTATACAGTTTTTGTGTACGGACCATGTGACAGACAGACAGAGGACAGAGACGAATATGGTTTCGTCAGATGAACGAAATCCTAAGTACAGCGTTGATATTAATTTATTGTTATCGGAAATTTTATATCACGTAAATAAACGTCTCGTTTTCCTTCCAAATGAAAAGTGAGAAATCTCTGGAGTTCTGACCCACACTCGAATTTTTATTCCAATAATTTTTTTTCTTATTTTTACTATTATTTTTGAAAACTGAAAAAAAAGTGGCACCGCTTAACAAAGTTCATTTATCATTTTCTTGAAGGGCAAAACTACGAATCAATACCTTGTTGCAAGATGCTCTCGGGGAACTAAAAACAAAAACAAAATAAGTAAACAAACATATATTTCTTTTATTTATTTTTTTCTCGCTCAGGGTCTAATGGAAAACTGAGGAGTCTTTGTACGTGAATGGGAACATTGATCACGAGTCTAAAGTGTCACAACAATTTTGTCTCGGTGGAATTTTATCGAAAAGTATCCAAAATAATAATTGAGATACAGATACGTTGCTTGCATTTTTTATCACCTAGAAACAATCTTTTTTTTTAAACAAACAAACAAAAAATAGTAATAACAAATGTATTAAAAAAGCAAACAGTTTCAGTATTTTTATGAGGGATAATCGATTTCAAAGGAATTTATCTGAAAAAGGTCTCTAGTTTTCTTCACGATAAGAATAAATAAATAAAAAAAA